>JARHVA010000801.1:1982500-1997500 GCA_037957365.1 Torreya grandis
ATTTTCTAGAGAGAGAATGAATTTCACATTCATTCTTTTTTATTTCTAGGAAAAGCTTATGCCCTTGTATTTTATAACGATCAATGAGATGAAATATTTTGTTGAATTTTAGAGATAAATAAGGTGCATTAAAGAGAGAAATTTCACTTTTTTAATTCATAAGGTATGCTATAAAATTGCATGTGTTCATTATTATCTTGATCATTTTTTTAATTGTATGATTTGAATAATAATGCAAGGAAGAAGTAGAACATGGTTCTTCTATTTCATCATTTGTGGATTCATTTTATTCTTCACCATATTCTTGACTATCATACAAATCCTCTTCATATTCATGATCATAATCCTTTCCTTCACTATTTTATTCTTCATGCATATAATTTTCATTATTAATCCCACATGTTTGGTTATTAGTCTATTATTTATAATATTCATAATATATTTAACCTATTTTAAATAATAAGTCTACAATATGATAGTCATTAGGGGTATTTGATTGATTATCCATGTCTAATTTATTTGGTCTTAAACAAACTATTGTAACATAGGCAAGGCATAATCCAAAAAGGTAAACAAGAATGAAGAGTCTAAGGCCAAAAGTGAAAATATGTTTTGTATATCTATATAAAAAATAATATCATTAAAACCCTTGGACAAAAATATCAAAAAGAATTTTTATGTGATGAAGTCAAAAATGAATTTTGAAACCTTGGGGAAAAAAATCTAAAATCTTGGAATGATAGTTTAATAAATATTAGGTTTCACCAATATATTTTAAATTAAATTGTATTAACAAACCCTAATAGGATAAAAATTATTATAATAATGCCTTAATTATAGTTTTCACAATATACATAAATATACATGCTAAATATAATAATAAATATACAATAAGATGTATTATCTTGTTTTTCATGTGGATCTGAAGTATGATTATCTGAATCATATGTCTTAGGATTGTATCACTAATATATACATGATATATCTTCACCTATTTTATTTTGGTCCATTTTGATGGATTTATTCAATATCAATAGTTGATAGTGATTGTAGTAGTCAGAATTGACCTTGTGTTTAGTGAATGACTATTTTTTTAGGTGATACGACTACATATATGGTGTTTTTAAATAAATTTAGATATTTTAATAATTTTATAAGATATCCATATTTTCAAAACCTAGTTATACATAAATTGTCTGATGTAAAATGGGGCTATCAAGTGAAAAGGTTGAGTTGGACTGACCTTGGTCAATCCTTATTGATAGATCAAACACTATACTACATTACCAATACTCTGAAGAGTGATCAAACTAGAATGTAGTTCTCCAATTAATTAAAATGTGTGTAATTGTGTATGAAAACCTAGATGAACTTTTTCCTATCTTTCCCTTGGTACAAGAATGAAAATATGGATTGACCCTTGTAAACTTTAAATTCAGCTCTAAAAATTATGTAGGTGCAATATGTAATCTTGTCTTCTTTGAGAATGCAATGTGTTTTCCATGAAACACCTTACATTAATTTTGTATATATAAAATTATATAAATTTGAATTAAATACCTATTGGATCACAAAATATAATGAAATAATTTGAACTGTGCATAAAAATGGTTTTAAAATGAAATGTACCAAAAATAAATTAAAATGGGATTTGGGTTAGTTTAAAAAATTTTACGATCAGTATTTATAGTATATAATGACTCCAGGGTGATAGGGAGTGCCATATATATTTGAAATATATTATATGAATCTATTCATGCTAAGATAAGGGTGTCATGTAGCCAAATAAAATCACTAAGACAAACAAAATTTCAAGAGAAATATTACACTTAAGTACTTAGTTCATGATTTGAGATATATATGTATATATACATATATATATATACATATATATATACATATATATATATATATACATATATATATATACATATATACATATATATATACATATATATATATACATATACATACATACATATATATATATATATATATACATATATATATATATACATATATATATACATATATACATATATATACATATATACATATATATATATATATACATATATACATATATATATACATATATATATACATATATATATATATATATATATATATATATATATATACATATATATATATATATGTATATATGTATATATATGTATATATATTATTATGAAACAAGGCATGTACTAACTATAGGTATCTACACACATGTTTAGGTATTTTTCCTCGTCAATTTGAATCTCTTGATGATAGTTAACTTCAATGTAAAATATAATAGTCAATATTTTTGGTTGTGGATGCTTGTATTTCCTATTTTTTTAATTTGAATATCAAGTTATATTAGAATTTACTATTAGTTTTATATATATATATATATATATATATATATATATATATATATATATATAACCTTAATGATATATTCATTCTTATATTTCTTAATTATTTTTTTAATGTTACATAATTATTTTTTTCCATGTCTATTTATTTTATGGTAATCATACTATGATTTTCCTTATTGATGTGATAACCCATATCTCTATGTCTAGTAGTAAGTAATGGAATCATTTTTTATTAACATTTTAAACATGATACTTGGTTATCTTAAGTTATCATTACTTGTAATGTTATATAAATTTATCCATCCATAAACTCCACATTGTTTACTAATTTCATAAAGATTTGTTTTATTGATGCACTTGTCATATGAGGCTCATTATATAGAGATAACATTCCAACAATTGTTTTTATACCCAAAAAAATATTATTTTGAATTTTTACCTTTTGTTCTTGATTAGGGATATTTTATGTACCAATATTTTTTGTATATTAAATATCATGATACTCTCTCTAACTATACATGTAAACAAAGTATGAAACAAGTACTTATCTAAATAAATATGCATGAAATTTAGTTTTCCTAAATAATCATATATATTACCTTGCATGCCATTATCATCATCATTTATATCATCATATTCTATGTATATGTGATTTGGATCTTTTAAATTAGCCAAAAGAGGAAGATCTAGAATTTTCTCTTTTTGCTTTACATTGACTAGTGGTGTTTTTTTGTTTCTTTATTAATTAACATGATTATAACTAGCTCCTTATCATATACTTTACTTGATTATCCAACCTCATATGTATTAATTTTGTCCATTTGGACAAGTTTTTATGGAGTTACTATATAATAATACATAGAATTTGATTTTGAATTACCATCATTATTAGGTTGCATCATTTTAAAATATTTGAAGGGATTATTATTTATAGGGCATGTATACAAATATCCATTACACATGAATTACATGCACATGTCTAGTGTAGATGGTACTACTCACATAGCATGTATCCAATGTCAAACTAATATTATGTTGTAATGTATATGATTATGAATAATTTAAAATAAATTAAACAATGTATTGGGTCCTACTATCACATCTATTGATATTAATCCAAGTAATTGATTTAGAATATTATAAAAATATTTGATGCTTTTATCTAATTTTGGAATAGTATCCATATTAACACCAAATTTTTGTAAGAAATTCATGTTTCATTTTTTCATTCCTATTCCATTGTCTATCAATACACATTTGACTCCTATGTTTTTAATTTGGACTTGAATGAATGACCAGATATTTTCCTCCATTGTGTTTTGGGTTGGAAAATCTCCCCTTTCAAAGAAAAAAAATTATTTACTATTATTAAATGCATTCATAATGGAGGAAAATTATTTAGGTTTTTTATCATTTGGAAAATTTGTCTCATATGCTACCTCAAATAGGATGTCTTTGTTAATAGTTCATATCTTTAGTAATTTAATGATATAAATATTAGCTTAGGTATTATTTTAATGATAAATGATATCATACCCTTTCATTTGATTGGTTGGCCTCATGGGAGTGGAAGGGGTTGAAGAGGACCTTATTAACTGATTCCATTCTATCATACATGGTGAGACACCCAACCTCTTTTAATAGTGATAGCATGGACCATGATATCATATAGAATCCTTGGGTGAATAATAGAGGTAGGATGGTAGCTGACATAACCTTGAGGTGTAGGGGGAGGAGGAACAAAAGGATTCATGCATACCCTTTAGTTCCTAGTAATGATAATATGTCACTTGGATTGAATATTCAAACAATATGAATTATGAAGGCTAAATATTTTTCATGATTAATTTTAGCTTTAGTTTTATTGCACATAAATTTGAACCATTTAATTACAATTTTTTTAAAAACATTATTTATTTTAGGAAAGCAACATGTAATGATGACACTCATAAATTACACTAATATATCAAAACTATGTATATCCATTATTACCATGAAATATTTATGTGAAAAAGGGAAAATTATAAATCAAATCTAAAAATTAGATTGAAATAAATAATTCTAAAACCCTAGAAAGAATGATGGAACACTAAGAAAAACCTAGGGTTTCAAATGCTCAATATAAGGATTGAGTTCACCAATATGATTTACCTTATTCTAATTAATGTGAACCTAAATAAGATAAAAATTTGAACTACTCAGATTGTATAATATGTGGCAATAATACACAAGTCCAAATGTTACAATAGAGTATGATTAAATAGTTGTAATTTATTATTTATGAAAATCAATAATATTATTATGATACTTATCTTTTTTTTGGTCTATGTAGGTATAAGATAGTGTGTACATGATAAAAATTACTAAAGGACCTATAGTATTTTATCTCTAAAAACTAAGTGTCTAAATTTTCATTAACAAGTTAGTCAACCTATAAATGCATGTGTTAAATGTAGGCATTTATATTTTATTCAATTTGTCCTTGTGGTAAGTCCCATTTTGTTTTGGTGTAGATAAATACACATAATTATAAACCATCATCATGTGTGATATCAATAGCTCATTGTGTGTGCAAATCTAGAAAACTTGTCTCCTTTACTTCAAAACCCTAGTTCCACTTTCAACAATATGTTAACATGTAGAATTGGGAAAAAGTGACATATTAAGCTTACCCCAACCACTCCCCTAAAAATGATCAATAATTTATTACATATATAATACTATGATGAGGTAAATCAAACCTCATGTTGATCTTCCCTTTAAGTGAATGTCTATAATTATGATCCACTTATGTGAATGCATCTTGTGATCTAAATTTTAACAATTACAAATGGAAATTTAACTCGACTTAGATGCTTTAGACTTGTCTAGGCATTTTTCCTTGTGACTAATTTATAATCTAGTAAGTTTATAGTAGTCCATTCGAATGTGTAAATGCATCTAAATGTCTTGTTAATAGGTTCCATTTAAGTGTTAGATAGGGAATAGGTTTATGATTGACTTATATAAATATTTGACCTTACAGGTAATTTTTCATGCCTCCAACATGTGAAATTTTTTTTTCTGACCCATAAATATAATTTCAATTTGGAAAATTATCATTTTTTATCATGTGGGTGAGTCTGAAAGGATTAGACATACAAAAAAATGGAGGCATCTGAGTATGGTTGTAAGTGTTTCAAAAATAGGAATATTTATTTAATGATCTAGAGACAGTATGAGAATGCCATTAAGAATGTTAGGCATACAATATATAATTCCATAGGTGATTGATAGCAAATCAAGAAGGTCATCCCCATAAGGCAAGTGAAAAGGAGACAAAGGTACATAAGATCCAAATGTGTACTCATAAGTCATATAGGGTAAGGCTATGTTAAGGATAACACTTCCAAGTATTTAATACCATATTTTAGTTTCTAAACTTACATCGATGTTTAAAAATTGTGCACAATATATGTTTGCATACATGTTATGTGGATAATTAACCTTTTAAGTATTGAAAAGTAATGGAACCTAATGATGGGTGTATTTCACAATCTAATGTTTTTCATTCCTTCATAATACCTCCATTGCATGTAATACCAATGGAAATAATATACACACGTGAAGTTGGAGAGTTGATTAAATCTAAGGAAAAGGATTCAACTCCAAATATATAAATACATCAATAATAAATAAATAATCACAAAATAGTTATGAAGCAAAAAAAGATAAACTACCAAATATTCCTTTGTTAGTCAACTAAGAAGATCTAGATCATATATTTATAGAAGAGAATAGTGATGATGATGACAAAAAAATCTTAAAAACATAGATGATTGTCTATCTCATCTAAATTTTACATCTATTTACCCAAAAGAGTATTGAGATGATTTAAACATGTTGAGGATTGATAAATTAAAAGGTCTCATGTGTAACTATAGTTGGATAAAGGTAATGAGCCCATTCAATCCAATCATGAAGATATAAATGTAAATGATTATTGTAATATAAATTCATGACATGAATATTTCATGCTAAGTGCTCCATTAAGACAATATTTTTTGAAATCTATTAGAACTCAATCATAATAATCACTACACATTGCATGTTGTATTAAAGGTGAATGCCCAATGTTTGTGAAAATTTTAATTAAAAAACATAAAATTCATGGATACAAGATATTTGACATATCATAAGGAACAATTACATGTAGCTAATGTACAAGATAAACTAAGTATCATCTTACAAATGTTACTTGACAATAATTTAATCATTTTGATTTTGATTCAATACAATTATAAGGATCATAAATCACATTAAATAGGGAGATCATATTATTATTTTCATAGAATAACTAGACATGGAACATATATTTTTGAGGTTATACAATAAACAATTTGGAAGTTTAAGGATAAAGGAATTATTATAGTATAACAAGTACATGTTAACCCTATAAATAATAAGGTTAATACAAGCTTACAATATAGGCTAGTCCTTTCAACCCCTAAAAAGGGGAAGTTTAGATCATTATTAAAACCACCTCATAAGGCATTACAAAATTTACCTAAGTACAATCTCATATCTCTCTCTTCACTAATTGAGGTTGATATGATAAAGGCACAATCTAATGGGTTTGATATCAATGCCTATTATGATATTAATATGTGTGTATGACTATTTACTAATAGATGTTTTTATTTGAGACATAAGATACATGATTTAATTAAGAACACCATTATTCAATTTAATGGTGATCTAGTACCTATTAGTAATTTAGTCACACAACCTGATGCAGAGTTGAAAATAAGTTCTAAATTATTTTTAGAACCTTAAATATATGAAATTAATCCTTATTATGATGATTATGATGATAATGTTGGTTATTTTATAGTGCATGGTGATTTCTCTAATTTATATGTGTGGTGTGTGTGTGTGTGTGTGTGTGTGTGTGTGTGTGTGTGTGTGTGTGTGTGTGTGTGTGTGTGTGTGTGTGTGTGTGTGATGTGTGTGTGTGTGTGTGAAAAAAAATAAAAATAAATCAAAAAAATAAAATCAAAACCTATGTGTGTGTGTTACAAGATTAAATTATGTTATTTATCATATACAGGGTGAATTGTATATCCATTTTATATGCACATGTTTTTCATGGTATAGATGAGTGGGATGTGTGTTAATCCTCTCCCATAGTGAATGATAGGCACAATGATTGATCCATGACATACACACATGTATCCTATTGATGAAAATCATATTTCAACTCTAAATTTTAAAAATTCAAGAGAATGAAAAAAATGCGCGAAAACTCAAAACTTGACGGTAGCCAAACGTGGCTGAGGTCTTTGCAATGAAATAAAATCAAAACCTATGCATGACATATTTTTGTAGTTACAAGATTAAATTATGTTATTTATCATATACAAGGTGAATTATATATCCATTTTATATGCACATGTTTTTCAAAGTATGGGGCTATTTGTTGATTTTGTGGCTACTGGCCATCTCTTGTAGATCTACATGGCTGGATCTCTAATATCTGGATGCCACTGATGGTATACCCATGTGTAAAGATTCCAAAACTGAGTGGGATGTAGGACATACAAGTTACTCATGATAAAAGGACTGTATACATCTAATATTATTCAATTTATCACTTTAATAATAGTTTCTCTTGCATGGGATTATCAGAACATCAATATCTCTTAGTGCACACTTTAACTAAGGGGTTCACTGGTATATGAATGATGATGGGATCAAATTGTGGTATTTTATGAGAGATTTTTCCACATTATTATGTCATACCTTAGTTATTATCATTTTGTCCTTCTCTGAGTCTCTTTGTATCTTAATTATTTGTCTAATTCTTGTTAAATTATTCTAGAAACCATTTATTCCTATTGTATAGGGCAACTAGGTCAATATAGCTTATTTCATACTTGTCTCTCATTATACTATATCATACTAAGTGATACATTTTTGAGTTTTTCTTCTATCATTTATATTGTATTGTCTTGGCTAATATAAAAATGTGTCAATCAAAATATTTCTAATTATAATTTCCTAATTGATACCTTCAACTTGGAGTTCAAGGTTAGTATTAGATCCATATATATAGGGGTAATATTTAATTCCCAAACCATATAACACACTCATCTATTATGCTTTCACTTACATTTATACTCTTAAGTACTAAAAGGAAGAGTTATAGGTTTAAAGTCTTATATTGGAGGTTTAGTCTTGCTTGTGGTATTTGAAACACAATAATAGGATTCATTTTGAGGAGGTGTCATATTATTTTTAATCCTCAACTATGTATATTTAGGTCTTATTCTTATTATTAAATGTATTCAACCTATAATATCTCTTGAAAAGTGCCAATTGATCTAAAGGGAGAAATTTAGGTGTTGATGATTCCACCCAAAAGTTAAGTATCTCTATCCCTACTCTCTTTCATTTATTTACTTTTTATATTAGATTTTTTTGTTCATTACTTTAGTAGTTGTGTTGTTTATCTTTGATTATTTTCCTCCTTATACTGAATAAGTAGTTAAAGTTATAGGTTAGTTTAGTCTTTCCATCTATCACCTTAGGTCTCATATACCACCCTTTGGTTGACCATAACACCACTTATATTCTTGTTAGTTTATTAATTTTAACTATATTAGATCTAGGTTACCCTTGTGCACCAGTTAATTGTATTTGGTATCCTTATTATATCCTTGATACACCCATTTACAATCATTTTTACAATTATTTTATATAAATTGAGCCTTAGAGAGAGTTATACCCCATTTCATAGGTTTAGGGTTTGTAACCCTTTCCTCTTAACATTTGAGTTTAAAATACCATTTTTTATCTCTATGGTTATTCCATGTCCTTACCCCCTCTTCTAAGTATGCATATTATCTATTGTTATGATCTTGTTTTTATCTTAGTATATTGAGAAAAAGAGGATTGTTATTGGTCATTCTATCCCATACATATATTATGTTGAACCTGATGTGAATCTTATCCCACATCTAATTGGATTATCCTCATGTTTTCATATCTTGCTTCTTAAAGATTTGAATTTTACAAACACCTCTTATCAATTTTTTATTTTTATGCTTTTTAGATTTTCTAACATTTTACAATGATGTCCCCTCTTAGGGTATTTTTAGCGAGCCACAAACCATTTTTTTTTAAGGGTAACTTATTTATACTTTCCATGATCACCATTGAAGGCATATCCTCATGGTGAAATTACTCTACTCCATTTCCTATGGCCAAATATCCCAGTGATGATATTCCACTCATGATGATCCTTGGTACTAGGGTGAAGATCCTAATGATGACAACTATAAGGGGATAAAAGATTATAAATATGGTCCTTCCATTTATAATTATCCCAATGAGGATCCTAATGATATCACTTTTGACACTCCCATCATTTACAAATATCCCGATGATGATTTTTTACTTATGATGATCCTTATTATTAGGGTTAATATCCCAATGATGACACCTATAGTGGAACTAAATATTATCAACATGGTCCTCTAATTTTTTATGATATTTATGATGATATTAAGAATACCACCTTCACTACTTCTCTCATGAATGAAAATAAATATCTTTATTTTCCCATCCATGATGATGATTTTGATAGAGGTGAAAACCTTAACATGAGAGAAAATATCCCCATTGATGACTCTTATGATATTGGTGATGATTTTCCCATTTCTCACATGATTTTGAGCATTATTCCCCCATATGATCCTAATTATCCTTATACTTGAGTTATAAAAGAGTATCCTCCTATTGATGATTATTACAACTTGGATTAAAATTCCTCTAATGGTTTTTCTATTTCTATTGGCCCTCATTTTGACTCAAGTAATAACGAGGATGATTATATCAATTCAAACCCACCCTTTATCCCTCCCTCACAATATTTTTTTATGGATGACTCATCAAAATGTAACTCACATTAAAAATTATCCTATACAACCAAATTGTGTGAACCTATCAACTTATTAAGAGCACCTAGTTCAAATTCATATTCTAAAATGCATTATAGGTCATGTTGATTTTTATCTTACAGCTTATAGGATTGTTTAGACTTATAATATAGGTTTAATTTTTGTTTCAAATTCTTCCAAATAATATAAATCTACACAATCATTTATTTCTAACTATATCATCCATGAATAAATATTTCTATTATACTCAACTCAATTCAACTCTATTGACTAATTCGATATCGTTTAGTTACAAGTAACTACATCGGCCATGACACAAAATGTGTCAATAAAAGTTTAATTTAGCCTCTTATTATAATAAATTATACTAGACATGAAATAAAATGTTCCAATATAATTCTTCTTATTTCATCCAAATGCACCATCCATGACATAGAATGTGTCGATATAGTTCTTCATGTTTCATCCAACTACATTGACCATGACATAGAATGTGCAAAAATAATTTTTCATGTTTCATCCAACTACATCAACCATGACATAGAATGTGTTGATACAATTCATTTTATTTCAAATAATTACACTATTAATTACTTGTAAAGTGTCAATATAGTTATAATTTTATCTCCAATTACAAATAGTTGAATTGATCGTGACCCAAAATGTGATGATCCTTATTTTTTATCTTACCAAGTTGTACCATCTAGGACATATATTTTCCCAATACAATCTAAATATCTCTTTATATCAATCATAGTAACTTAAATAGACTAAATTTTATTGATCATCATCCCTTTATTTTATAAAATTATATCATTCATGGTGATAAATTTGAAATTAGTTCATATTTGCCTAACTATGTTGGATAACCCAATATAATTTAGCCTATTTTTGTTACACCATATGTATCAGCTAGTTCAATACTTTACATCAAAAATTACTAACATTTCCCAAAACTATTGACATTTCCTTAGATGCCACATTTCCTGTTGTGACACAAATTCACATAGAGTTTTACATCATTACTATACATGTTGATCTTGAGGTTAAATCTAATCCACCTACATCCCATAGATTGGGGAAACTTGTGATGACTATATTTTTATTCTCACACATGGTGGGGCATATTTCAATGGCCATATTTTTCTTAATACACATGTTGTGGCATATTTTTATGTTGACCATTTTCCTATTTTAGCCTTTGGGGCATCTCTTGATGTCCATCCTTCCATTCATACATGCTTTGGGGGCATATTATAATGCATGTGCTCATTATCTCACCTTCTTGATACCTCATCCTTATCATGAGACAATAATCAAGAACCTTTGACATCTTACAAATAAACATATTAAATTTTAAGAAACCTCATGAGATAAATACACTTGCATTTCACATATCTTGCTTTAATCTTACTTTAATTTTAGCATTTATGTTGCTTTCTAAAAAAATCATGTTTTTTTTGCATTTTATTTTTAACATGATCTTTAATTTATATCTTTATATTACTTTTTTAGAGTCAGCCTTAGTTTTCCTCATGGATAGTTGGTAAGAACTTCATGTTTTATTTTTAATTATTGTAGCTTCCTCCTCTTTTGTATAGATTTATAGTCATCCTTATTTCCTTCATGGATATTCGATAGTACCTTTGGGTTTTATTTTTTCAATATTTTAGTTTCACCATCTTTTGTCATGATTTACAATCAACATTAGTTTCCCTTTTGTATATTAGGTGGAACTTTCATGTTTATTTTTCACATTTCATAACATTTTTCATTTAGCCTTAGTTTCCTTATGATTCTTTTGTCTCTCTTTACATTCCCCCTCTTTTAGGATGATTTATCTTATCAATGTTTATGGTAGACCTTATGTAGACTAGTATGAATTCTCTAATTACATGATTATCACCTTTCATAGAGTTTCCCTTCTTTGGGTTTATTTTTCATGATTTGTATTACATCTCCATGTATTTATAGATCCCTTTTTTATTTTCCTAGTCACTTCTAAATCAAAACTCTCACTTTTCTTGGTTAGCTACTATCATATATTCATTTTACCACATTTACACTTGAATGGATTAGTCTCCATATTTACCTCTCCTTTCACTTGAGGCACACTTCGATCAGTTTCAATACTACACTCTTTTCTAAAATACAAGGCTAGGAATCTTTATGCATCTTACTCTTGAGGTTATCTTCATTGATGGCTAGGTGTAAGCTTTCTTATGATATTCATATTTAGAACCCATGTTTGATTTTTTTGTGTATGAAAGAGGAAAATAGAAAAAATCCAAAAAATTTAAAATCCATATCATAATAAAAGGCAAGTTAAAGGAATATTATATATTAAAAGTTAGATCACACCAAAAGACATGATCCTTTTGGCACATCTCCTATTCTAGTCTAAGATAAAACTCCATATTTCACCTCATGATAGAGCCTAAGTCTATTAAGGTGTGGTATGCTAGTGTGATTGGGTATAAGGTCTCATTACATCATTATCTACCTATATTTATTTCATTATGGTGCCACCTACTTTATCACACAAGTACCCAATATTCACTATAAGTCAATGGCTCTAGGGAACATGTTATGAGAAGCCAAGATCCCTTTTATTTTTCAAGAATGTAGCCTTCATGGGATGATATTTATACTTCACTTGTTATCTCAATCTTATGATTTCTAGGTGGATTTATTTAGGTCCTTGATATCAAAAACACTCAGCCTTGCCCACTTCATTAGAGGGTCTTCTCTCCACTACAAATTTATATATCACCCTTGTCGAATTTTGATTCATTATATGTCAATTTTTAAATCCTATTATCCCCTTGATGGATATTTAATTTTATCTGATCACATCCCTCTTCTTTACTTTCCCATATTCTATTTATTTGATTCAAAATTGACTATTAGCATCCACTTATATTTCCTCTTGGATTTTCAATTTGTGAGTTGCATTGTAAGACCTTGGGAAATAAAATTAGGCCTTCCTTACAAACACCCATCACCATTAATATTCACACCATCTCCATCATCATAGTCATGTCTCTATATGGTCATGTTTTACTACACATTGCTTTAGTACAAGCATTTATTTAGAGCTTGCACTCATTAGAATCTTTGCTTCCCTTTTTGCATGTCATTATTTGATTGTAGTTTACACTTATCTTACATTTAATATATTTATAGTCATTTTTAATTTAAGTTTTCACTTATCTTACATTGGATGTTTTTACAATAATATTATATTATTTTGATCCCCTTTATTTGACTTAAGTTTTCACTTGTCTTACATTAGATGGTTTTACAATCATTTCCTACAAATATTTTGTTTATCAATTTTTTTAATATACTTACAAAATATCATATATACACTTAGATTTTATTCTTTTTTAACATGCATATGCTCACATTTTCTAAGATAGAATTAAATATACATCATGTATTACATCATCACATTTTACTGACCTAACTTTGAAAAAATATAAAGAAAACTATTTTTATCCTTTACATTTTGTGTTTGCTCATATCTTATATTTCACAGGTCCATATAATGAACTAAACAAATCCATAGAATCCTATAAAATTAATTAATTTTATGGTATTAATGAATTTTTTGTATTGATTTAGATTTTCCTCTCATTTTTCACATCTACATATCAAATTTCTAAGTTGACACGTTCCATCAGTTGCAATATACATAGTGTCATCTCTTTAATCATAAAGGTAAGTGAAGGTGCATATTTTCATTTATATACTTTCAGTTATTTTATCATATATTTTTCAATCATATTATTATATTTTGACTATGTAATTATCCCAAAGCACCATCCTACATTACTCTATTATGACACATGATAAGATTCAAGTGTGGCATATGTGTACACCTAATTTTTTTCACTTTACTGATAGTTTATCTTACAAGGGCTTGTTAGTGAATCAATCTCCCTAAGTTCATAAACTCATAGGTGCACTGAGAATAGGGTGGAATCATCTTACAGTACTTTATGAGAGATGTTTGCATAATATTTGTCATACCTTCATTACTATCAGTCTAACCTCCTCTTAGTATCATTTCATATTACATCTCCATCTAATTTTAATTCAATATTACTAATTATATACACAATATTTTTCACATTATCATTTACTAACACTTTATCTTGCAATAACCTATCAATCTTCAATCTCCCTAAGTGCATACCTTAAAGGGTGCACCAATAAATGGGTGGGTAGGACTTTGGTGCTTTGAGAGAGATGTTTTTATCTATGTCATGATCACATCATTCCTATTTCAAGTTCAAATTCCTCAAATTTATCTTGATACCTATCTCCTTCCATCCTATTTCACTCAACCATATTAGTTCCCTCATTTCCTACTACATCAACCCAATCTAATGTCATCTATTTTGCACCTTTTCCCTCTCTATATTATATCAACCTAGGTGTCTAATGTATGCAATGGGATATGATTAACCTTATTTTAGTATAGATAATTAGAGATAATATAGTTTTAGGTTAATCCTACCCCACTACATACACTAGCCACCTATATTTCTACTTACATCTTTGTATATTGTATCAGCCTAGATGATATAATAGTGTGTTAGTTAACATCATTCCAACTATATTAATGTGGCCAATACTATAAAATTAGAGTTTAAGTTCATTTTTGGGTATTGGATCCATATATATAGGGC
>JARHVA010000801.1:2602500-2927500 GCA_037957365.1 Torreya grandis
TGGTATGATCCCAATAAATTTTGTTGGTTTCATGTTATTTGGGGTCATTCTCATTTGACCTGTAGGCAGCATTGTGATTTAGCTATGGATTTTCTTCTTGGTCCCAATTTTGACCATGATTATATCATTCAAAAATGCCAACAATCCTATGACATTACTTTGAAAGCCTATGAAACAAATACTAAATCTCAGGCATTAAATCAAGATAATGCTCATTTGGCCATCTATAAATATCCTCTTCCAAAACACCAAGATAAACAAGTCATCCCACCCCTTCTACCAATAATGTATAAAGTCTTATTAATCCAATTTTTAAAGAGAATGTGGTTCATATGACTAATACGAGAAGGGTGGTTGCTTTCATTGATCCTCAACCCATCTACACACCTCCATTATCTCACACATTTCATGTTATCCAAGATTCCTCTCCAACTCAATTAAATGAGTTTGGTAAAATGACCTTATAACTTTTGATGAACCAATTCCAAATCCTCCCTTGGATAACACTTCCCATATTATTTCTACCATCCTTCCATTTTTTTTACCTAACACTAATGACACTCAAGCTCTATCAACACTTCTTGTAATTATCAAAACCCACCTGCATCAATTGCTTCATCTTTTCTACATAATCTAAAAAAAAAAATCTCTCACTAAACCTTCTACCTCTTATCAACATAAATTCCAATGTACTTAAGCTCCTCTATCTGAGGACCTCCTTCAACACTACGCACCTCTTTCTAACAATCTTCTTATGGGTTATGATGAGTGTGATCCTATAACAAAGCTCACTAATCTCCTATCCCAAATCCAATTTCTTGAGCTTATGAGTAACTCTTCTTATCATCATAATTGTCTTATGCAACTATTATTGAAAATGAACATCCATCATCCTCCCCTAGCAAGATGCAAAGCAACCTTATCCAGATCTAAAGATAGCATATTGTAATAGTGTTAAGAGATGTCTATATATGTTAATGAAATAATGGACACTTCTCTTTTCCTCAAATTTCCCATTGCTTCCATGATCCTTGATGAGATTATGCTCCATGCAGATGATCCTCCTCTACTCATTAGCATCCAAATTGGTGATATCCAAGTCAAGCATGCCTTGATTGTCAAGGGTTACGACACTTGTGTGGCTTCTCTTAATTTTATAAAAACCCTTGGATATTTTGAATGTAATCTAAAATCCACACACAACACATGTCAAGGCTATGACTAAAGGCAAATGCCTCCTTTAGGTTGTGTGTGGCTCCCCATTGGTCACCATTTATGTAAATGTGATGATATTTAACTTTCCTTTATCTTACAACATTCTGCTTGGTCGGTCATAGACTCATCATATGAAAGTAATTGCCTCTTCTACTTGCCAATGCATTAAATTCCCTCATAACAAATCCATTTATAGGATTTAGGGTGATACTGGCCCTTGGAATTTCTAACAATTCCAAGATTAGGGTGTAATCAACATTCTTACCCTTAAACCCTTACCAAGTGTTCCATTTCATGAGTCTCAATGATTCAACTTTCCTATCAATTCTCATCGAGGTTACAATAGTTATCCTAAACTCATTGGGAATATTCCCCCTAACCTCTTAGATTTTAATGATGATGAGCCTGATGAGATCAATCTCAAGATTAAAAATTCATATCTCTCATCTCATCTCTCAACTTCCTACATCTTTGCAAACTCATTCTCACTAACCACCTTGTGATGACATCCCTAATGTCTTAATTAAGACTCAACATTTTATTTCATCACACCACATCGATGACAATGTCATACCTACATGTGTCATTGATCTTCATATGCTTAATTACGATGATGGTTATACCTTAGGTGATCCATTCTTAGGAGGTCTTGTTTAGGCCTATGATGTTGAGATTATTCATTATCATTCCTCCTTGCTTTAATCTTTTAGTATATCTTCCCATGTTGCATTGTATATCATTCCTAATTTTAGCATTTTTTCTATTTATCATAGGGTAGAGATGGTGTGGACACCTCTAGTTTTTGAAGAACTTTGTAAGAGTATGCTTATGGATTGTATTATGATTGGGCCCTACCACTTTGATGGGTACCATGACCCCTATAGCCTACTTATCCCTAAGATGCATGAAAATTTCCTTCAACCTTTTCTAGATCTCACCCCTACCTCAATAAAGCCTAGTTTAGATCCCATTTATATAACTACTTTAGCTAAGTCTATTCGTATTTTCAATCATCTCACTCCTACTGTCGAGCCTTGTTTTATCTCTCCACCAGCACCACCTTCTCTTGGTGATGGTTTACTTCCTTTACTGTAGCTAGCCCCTTTGTCCACCAAATGGGCCAATTAGCCTTACCAAACTCCTACTTTTGTTACACCTCCTCATATGATTACACCTACCAAGACTACTCACAGGCATAGATGTTGTTTCTATGACATAGATAACCATTCATCCATGCATTATCATAAGTTATGCCAATATATTGACGCTTTACATCCTAATACCCCTCAATCCTCAAAAAAGGCTATACTTCCCCCAAATGTATTACCTGGGTATATTCTTAAGTATGGAGAGGTATATTATCTCTTGTACCAATGTGGTACCCATCACACTTATCATTGTCACATCCTTCAACAACATCTTAAAGATCACCTTTTAACCATTCCCACACCTTATACCATTCCTCCCATAGATCATTCATGTAATAAGGCTCCACCTTCTTCCCCTATGGTTCCATCTCCTCATGTGGTCCCTTCTTCACCTCCTATTATTCCTCCACCTATGAATCCCTTGCCCATGGACCTTCCCTCACCTGTGGATCCTTTTCCACCTATGAGTCCCTCAACTATGGATCCTTCCCCACTAATGATCCTTTAATCTCCTAAAAAAACCACTCCCATGCACTCTCTTAAGCATCCCTTACTTGATATCCCTCCTCAACATGATCCATCAAACATTCCTACCTTTTTTGCTGAGGAGATTAGACGTGAAGTATTTTCCTAATTTTCATTGAAGATAGATGAGACATTAGTTTCAATTTGCATTTAACTTCATAGAGACTTATCAGATGTTCTGGATAATATGTGTGGATAAATCTATCAGTACTTATGAGCACATGCATTGTGTTCTTACATTTCATTTTGATTGAGCGTGTGCTCCAATGTTATCTTTATCTATTTTATTATATCATTTGACATTGTGTCAAATATTTATTTATCTTACATAGTGATTTTGGTTTCACATTTTATATTGATTATGTTATCATTAGGTTTTCTTATGGATTTCTTCTTTATCATTGCCTTCTTTTTTTTCATGAGTTCATTTCTTATGGCTCCCTTGTTCTTTTTTCTCATGATTTTTTGTTACCTTATCTCTATACACATGAATAATTATTATTATGAATTGGTTATACAAACCTTGATCCCTTTAGTCATTCCTTTTATACTAAGTGATCAGTTAACAAACAATTCATCTCATTATACTCTCCTTTTATTGGTCCACTTTGGATCTCTTTTCTTCCCCTTTATTCCTTTTTTCAAACTAAGCATATACATGGTTGAGACTTGAGATAACATGTTGGTACATAGTTAAGCCTAAGTGTCCTAGTCAATCTTGTCTTTGGTTACTTAGCTTCCTTTATCCAAAGCTTAAAGCTCATTCATGTGTATCACTCTATCTCTCATGACTGGTCATTTCAAGTCCGTATGGAGGAGGAATCTTAAAAGAAGCCATAAAAACATTCAAAATTCAAATCATTTAATAAAAGGCAATGATTTAAAAGGAAACATTCAAAATTCTTAAAAAGTTAACTCACACTAAAATATGTGATTCAAAGCACGTCTCCTTCTAATCAAAGATCAAACTCCACAGTTTGCATCATGATAGATTCAAGGTCCATTGGGGTGTGGTAGGCTAGTAGATTAGGAAAAGAGAATTAAAAAAATCTTTTAGTGCTACCTACTTTCTCACGCAAGTACCTAGTCTTTACAGTAGACCGTTGACACTTTAAGGGGTCCTAAGGAACGGGGAACACATCATGGGAAGGTAGGTCCATTTTAATTTTATTGTACCAATATACCATCATGAGTTGATCTTAGTAGCATGCTTGTTTGCCTACACAACTTTGTGTCTATAGCAAATAGGTTTCCCTTTTACATTGACGGTCACTAGTCACTTAGTGTCTTATCATGTCCTTAGTATACCTCATTCTACTAAGGTCTTCTCATAAGATGCCTAAGTTATGATTTTTACATGACCTTTTTCACTCCATAAAGTCCTAATATTTCCCCTTGAGAAATATTGCTTTGTTCACTGATCACTCCCCTAGGGATTTCATTTGTGATTTGCATTGTAAGACCATGGATAAGACCTGGACTTCCTCACAAATTACTAAAATTTCACATTACCATTACCTACATCCCCTTTTTACTACTTTTTCACATTTATTTCACCTCACTAGTGTTCCTTTTGTGAGTTATAGTGTAAGACCATAGATAGGACCTAACCTTCCTCATAAAACTTTCCAATAATCCAAGTCACAACAAAAATTACGTGTGTCAAAAATGAGAATAAGATGTGATTGATTATGAAGTTACATATCATTGACATTATTCCCAACTTGATTTAATATGTTTTATGCTCACTTCATTATCTCTTTCACTTTTATCTTCCTATTTTATGATCGCATGTAAAAATCCAACTATTTCTTGAATTTTTCATACTTCCTAGCTTGAATTAGTGTGATTAATTTAAGACCAATTTTTCCAATTTTGTTTTTATTTCATACTTCCCAACATGATTTAATATGATTTATTGACTTAATTGATTTATTTTAATACCATTTATTCTTTCAAAGTGTTTTCCACTTTATTACATTATTGTCATACTTCCCAATGTGATTTAGTGTGATTTTACTTACTTTAATTTGGTGCCAATCTTTTTCATGGTTTAAAAACAAACTTTTTGCCCTCTTGTTTACAATAATTTGGTTTCTTATACTTAGTCATTTTCTTGTTATTACACATTTTCCAACATGAAATAGTGTGTAGTACATTTGTTTTTGAATGATTATACTTAGCCAAGTCTTTTTCAACTATTTCTTTTTAACCATGTATGTGTCCTATATAATGCTAAAAAATAAAACACAACTCATATATTTCCTATAACATATACAATAAAAGATAAATACATGTACTAGAAAGAAATATATTCATACATACACAACCATAATCATAACCACAATACCAACACATAAGATCAACATCCAACTGCCAAAATGATATATCTATATATGTATATATCATGTGTTTTTGATACAAAGTACAAAAATACATCATTCTAACTCTAAGGTTGGGCTCCATCTTGTCTATCTTGTGGCCTAGCCATGTTACTTATAGATGGCTTGGACATTCCCCTCTAAATAGTACATTGTAAAGAGGTTGTTCAAGATCTCAAACCTATCATATGTCCCTATAGGTTGGCCACCTAGGCTTGTACCTGTGCTAACTGAGCCATGGTAGCCATATGCATAGTTATCTCCTAAGTCAAGACCTACCATGCTTGTGCCTCTCCTACTTCCATCCCTGTTAGTGGCTATCACTCATCTTTACATGCCTGTAATTGCCTTATAGCCTCTTTTAATAGTCAAAACCAACTTGCCTAAGTTGGGGCAAATAGTACCCTAGGATCATCTAGTGTGGTAGGGTCATATGGCATCAGCACCTCATCCAAGATATCATGGACTACCCCTCACCAAGGATCCCCATTTAGTCTCCTCATTTATAGGATCTACAAAATTCAAACCAAATAGATATTAGATCACAAATACATCTCAAAATCTATCTATCTCTAAACTATCTCAAAAAACATAATCAAATTTCAATAATTTATTACCTATCTAAGTATCACCTATCATTGTCTCCCTATCTACATGACCATTGAGCATGATCTCTCCATCAACTTGTCCTCTAAGTACCTCATTCATGGAATGCCACCCAACTAATGTAAACCTCAAGCTCACCACTTGTGCCCATCTCAAGTCTCGCCTAAGTGATGATTCTATAGACTAGCTCTATGATGCGCTAACTGATGAGTCATCTAGCATGACCACCCACTATGTTCTCTCTCACTACTATCATCTTCATCAGTGGTGTGATTAAGTTGGTCTTTGATCCTCTTACTTTGGTGTCATCTATGGTACTTTTAACACTCTTGCATCCACATCCATCTCCTATCCAACTATCGACCATTTTGCTCGACCTGTCCATGGTCTCTCACATTATAGTTTAATCTTTAGTGTAAAAACTAGTGGCCTCACTCCTCCTCTCCCCCTCAGTTCTCTCACATATCTATCCCAAAATGTGGGCACCACTATCAAAGTTTCTAGATGAAAGAGTCCCAACTATCCTAGTATGTGTGGCAGTAAATTCAGCTCTACCCACCAAGTGTAGTGGCCTATAATATGTGTTCATACCAATGCAGGTGCCACTATCCTCCAACTTGGCCACACTTTTTTTATGTGCCCATATGGCTGACACATGATATCTACTCATATGACTATTTATAATGCTGACACATGGTGCATGGCCCATGCCACCTGATCCTACTATCATCTATGCATTTGAAGCAACCGATCATCGACTATAAGAGGCAACCCAGCTAGTTGGTACATCAAAAAACATTGATATATCCAAGAACTCAATAAAATCACTGGCCCCATGGTCTTCTACCCTTTGGATAGCATCCCATACATATCATGCATAACCTGCACCCAGATGATAGAACCTAGATCATATAGTGCCCCTACTCTAAAATGAACTATCATAAGGCTATCACTTATAGTGGTACCTTGCCATTTGACTTATAACATAGTACATGTGCTATCACAAGTATATATACACATCAAATAGGCTCACTCTTAGCCTAGTATATATCCTATATGAGCCCATCACCCATAAAGCCAAGGCTCATCTCTCCTCCTATTCATCTAGTACCCCCATGATCATCGACGTCCTTCCTATCAAAAGTCTAAGAATAACATGGACATCCTCTAGGGTGATACCCACCTTGATGGTATCCCTATATACCACCCATTTGAAAGTATTAATTAATCATTCCTAGGCTCCTAGGAACATGATTAAAATATCAATGTTCAGTGGTACTTGACACATCTCCATAATACCTCCTAGACCTAGGGTGACTAACCTCGCCAAATCCTACATTATCGATCACTCTAAAAGGTCTGGGAGCCATGTTGCCTCCACTAATTTCCAGAATCTAGGATGACCTTACAACCATAAAACAACACAAAAATGTATTAGACCTCCATGTCACTTATAATCAAATACATTCTTTTTAATTTTTTAACAAAAACAAACCTAATTTACTTTAATATATCTAGTTTTGATCAATTTGACCTATTTTTAGCCCACTTGGCGATTTCAATACTCAATCAAGCATTATAAGCCTTTCAAGTACTATTTTTACCTATTTCTTACA
Source organism: Torreya grandis (assembly GCA_037957365.1). NCBI lineage: Eukaryota > Viridiplantae > Streptophyta > Pinopsida > Cupressales > Taxaceae > Torreya > Torreya grandis. The sequence goes on from JARHVA010000801.1 coordinate 2,609,992, forward strand.
TTTACATATTATTTTGACCACTTAGTCAAACACTAAGTTGACCAAATAATCCATAGTTGACCATGTTGACTTAATAAACTACGTAAACCCTTTCATTTTCCCCCTTTAGTACTAAGTTGTCAATTTGGTTTAAGAAACTAAGTCGGCAGTGAGGTACTAAGTCAAAAGTTTACCAAAATCAACTAATTTGACACACACCTACTAAGTTGGTAGTATGGAAATAGAAAATTTAGTCTATTAGGTTAACTAGGTTGACCTAGTTGGTTCAAACTGTCGACTCTTTTCCCTACTTGTAATAAATGTCTTTGACATTTATTATTCCAATTCCTTTCAACCCATTTCCCTATTTGGCCTCTAGTACCCTTAAAAACTCTCTAAGGTTCATTTTGGTTTCTATAATTTACTTAATCTAAAAATTTATATATAATACTTAATTTTCAATAAAACATTCAAAATAAGTTTGAAATTCTTAGTTGCCTACCTGTATTGCACCTACTACGACCGTCAGGTGTCCCTCTCATCTCAACTATCATCTCCTCACCATCTTTGCTCTATTGGCTTTCATTTGATCTCTCATAGCACTATTTTCTCTCAAAATAAATCAAATAATAATCAAATGACTTTCTTTTCACCCTATTTAAACTTACTATTCACAATTCTTTACCTTTCAAAAATTTACCCTCAGATTCCTTGTTTTGATCATATCTTTGTTTTTACTCACTCATTTTTCAAACAATGAAAATTTTTGGAATCATGACATCATAGAGAATATTTTCTATTAATATATGCCTATATTGCAAAAAAAATGATTTTTTTGCTCTTTTTTGTACTAATCTCTACTAATTTGCCTAATGTTCTTCACATTGGATGCCTTTATTTCTCTTATAGTCTCCTTATTTATCTACAACATTAAGGTAAGTAAAGGTATGTGTTTTTTAATTACATCCTTTCATTTATCTTATTCGATCCTTAATTCATTTTACTTATTATCAATGTTATGTGTCATCATATTTTATTCCTGAAGCACCATCCTGTGTTGCACTTATGTGACACGTGATGAGATTCGAGTGGGGCATATGTATACAATTAATATTTTAAAATTTTTATCACTTATTGATGCTCTATATCTTGTAGGAACCCATTGATTTTCAATCTCTCTAAGTGCATGCCTTAAGGGGTGCACCGAGAAATGGGTGGGCAGATCATTGGTGCTTCATAGGATTGTTGTCCTTTTTGTCACTTGTTATCTACACACTTGTCTCCTAAAAACCATATCCCCAAGCTTGTTCTTGTCTATTATATAATCTTTGATCATTTCCCACATTTTATCCCCCTTTTCCTATCCTAAAGCTCCTTTCGACTATTTATAGTACTAGGTTGATTGGGTTGACCCTGTACTATTGTGGGTAAAATTCATTTAGGGTCTAGGTCGACTCTTGGCTGACCTAGCCCGTGACCTAGTGAATTTTTATTCATAATAGTACTATGTCGACTGGGTCGACCCTATAAGTCAAAACTTTCAAAAGGGCTTAGGGATAAATATTCCTCTATATATAATATCATTTTGCCATTATTTAGAGAAGAGAAGAAGAAGTAAAAGCTACTGCACATCTGCTTATCCACCATTCTACTTGAGGAGTAAGCTTAGGGTTTTCTACTTTCTTCCATGCCTTAGGATTTCATATGCATTGACTTGAGTATGTGTCTTCTATGCATGTTTAATTTTTTTGTTTATTACCCTCACTTTGTGCCATAAGCTTTAGTGAGCACTAGATTAGATTTATTTGCTTTACATGTCATTAGTTTAGTGAATATGAAAACATAGGGCTTAGTTAGGGTTATTGCATGATTGTTCTTGACTTGAGGCTTTAGAACCCTCCTTAGAATTTTTATTTAATAAGAGATCCCCTAATTGGGTCTATTGGATCCCCATATTGGTCATGTTCTTGATTATCTAATGTATCCCTAATCAAAAATGTAAGTATGATCTATCTGCTCTGAGTTAGGATTGATTTATAGACATGATGCATTTTTCAATGCATATAGTAACTACACTATAACTACATGTGGGATGAGGAGAGGAAACTCACATAATACACCCTCCACTTTAACTACCTAATTTTCATGTATATGCTTCAGGCATTAGTGCACTATAGATGGGATGGCTCAAAGCTATTATAACCATGGCCTGTCCAATAATATATCAAATACACCTGTATTATATACTACCAGGAATTGAGTGGTGATGTGTGTTAGTCCAACCTATAATGGAAACACAATCTCCTCAATAGAGTTTTAAACATGGACATTGAACCCACTAATGACTATATCTATGGGGAATATATCCCACTTTATGTAACCTAAGTGTTCTAAGAGTGTCATAGTCCACATGTTCATATTTGACCCATTGTCAAACATAACACTCTAAATAAGATGATGGTCTATGTATGCTCATATGAAAAGTGCATGTAAATTTGTGTCATCATCATCCACAATATCCTACTCTAAAAATGTGATAATTGTTCTAGGTGGCACAATAGTATCATACATGCCAATAATGTTATATAATGGATGTGCCTCCTATATAACTATGTGATATGAATTTGGTGGTGGATGTGTTTGGTATGTATATTGAACACCTAATGTGCCCCCTTCCTCATTCATTGTATGCTTTAGGAAAGGATATAAAAATATCTTCATTATTTCAACCTTTATTTGTTGTGGTTTTGGTACCTTTGTGGGTGTGCCCACATTAATAATATTAGCCTCAATTAGATCTTGTATCTTATGATTTAGGCTAATGCATTTATTTATTTTGTGGCTTGGTGCCCTATGATACTCTTAAAAGTCATTTGAATCATATTTATATTGGAATAGGCCATGTCATATCAACCTCTTTAATGGGAAGGAGAGATATGACATTGCATTCCAAGAGATATGACTCTGAAAGATTAGTGAAGACTCTATGCTAACAAGCAGATAAAACCAATATGAGAGATGGTTCAGAAGTTACATTGATTATGGCCTTTTAATCACTTTTGTTCATTATGGCCCTTACATTATATAGAGGTTTTTTTGAACTCTTAATAGTTGATTTTGATCAATTTATGTACTTGAGTTTGCCCATTAATAAGAACTTGAAGTCTCTTTCCTTGACTATGTGGCACAAATCAATAAATGTAGGAAACTTCTTTAATAAGACATCTTCATGTAATTCTGGTAGGAGAATTTATTTAAATATATCTTGAAGCTCTTTATTTCCCATGAGGATAGTCAATTTGGCTCAAATTGTCTTGTATCATAAGACATAATTTGCAATAGGCTTATTCTACTTTTGCATTAACTATGACACTTGTGCATATGATATATTATTAGTAATGTTGATAGATAAATGTGTTATAAACATGTTAGCTAAAGGATTGAATTCCATGATATATTGATTTAGTAATTTATAGAACCATTGTAGGGCATAATACTTGAGACTACATGGAAATAACTTTGTAAGAAGCCAATTACTGGACAAATAATCCTAGCATGATGCATGAAAATCTATGAGATGTTGCTCTGGGTCACCCTTACCATCATATAATGTAAGCTTAAGTTCCATGAAATAGGATGGAAAGGGAGTTGCCACTATGTGATGTGCCAAAGGTGTCTGTAAGATAATGTTGGAATCCAAGGCATGTGATGGCCTAGTGGCTCCCTTATCGAGATATAACACCTTAGATTATAGAGTATGAATCTCACACACAAGGGATTGTACATTTGGAGTGGAAGAACTAGACACAAGTAGTGGAGCTATCAGTTATGGTTGTTGAATTACAATCTTAGGTTATGCTAGCTGAGTTGGTTTAGTTGGCCCCACTATAGGTGTAATAACATTATTAACTAGGGGAGTTGAAGATTGACCATTATTTATTTTTTGTAGTTCTTCCTAGAGAATATTGATGAAATTATCTTGTCTCTCCATATGTTTGGACACAAAGTCTTGTAATTATTACTTATCAGTTTCATCAAATTTGTTGTTAAATTTTGCCACTGTAGTTTGGAAGGTAGGAAAACAAGTATTGTATATTCTAAACCTTTTAAGAATGTTAATCTAAGAAATATTACAAAAATTAAATTTGGTAGTAAATCTAGTATTTTGGACGTAAAATATGAGTATATATAGAAAAAAGGACACAAACCCTAAGTGTGTATAGGGTTAGGGTTGTTCAAATCTAGGGTTTATTTACAATAAATTTGAAATATATTTAAATACATTCAAACCCTAATATGAAATTGATTTAATTAGCTAGGTTGTCTAAAAAAATTAGAAAATCATAATTATGCAGCCCTAATTTATTGCACAAAATTTTGGATTAATGCAAACTAAGGTTTTAAGCAATATTTGAAGTAAGTCAAGTTCACTAAAGAATTTAACCTTTTAGGGCGCTACAAATGTAAATCCTAAGTTAGATTAAAGGGTTGAATTGTCTAAATTTATTAAATAATATGCAATAATTAACCACTGATTTGTTGTGGCTTTTGACATATTTTGAATTTCTAAAAGTAATGATAAATATAAGAAAATGGAGACTCATCTAGAAAATGCCTATCATGAAAGATCTAGGTTTTGGACAGGTCTGAGTGTCATCGGTAGGGTCCCTATGTCTGATTCATCACTAGATAATAGCACCCCACCTAGACAGTAGTGTCATGTTGCTATAGTGTCCTTAAAATGGTGATAGTGTCCTATTTATAGGAATGTTCTTATTTTTTAGGAGCACTTGCACCTGTGTTTCTGGGTTCTGTTCTTGCATGCACAAAATCTAGAACTTTATATTATGCATAGAAAATTTGATTTAGTGTGCAAACCCTAATACTCATTGCAAGTATGGCATGATCTTGAAATGTGACTTTGTTAGTAAGATAGATTGGACATCTTCAACACCTAGATTTGAAGAGAGTTTCCTACATACCAATAATTCGAGGAGGGATTAAGCCTGATGTAGTTCTCCCACCTAATGCTTGGTGAAATTACAAGTGAATGCTAGAATGAGAGTGGTCTTGAATGCTTTGAGTGTGCTTGAGATTGAAAATAGTTGAAATATGGGCTTAGGGAAGTTGTAGATGGTACTATGTAGAAGTGGGATAAAATAGGGATTAAATACCTTAATTTTGTTCAACTTGTTTCTTATTTGAATAGGCATTTTGCATCTATTTTCTATTTCCATGAATAGAGGTCAAATACTCTTATATTTATAGAGATTCATAACTTGTAAAAATTAAAAAATGTAATTAATTCAACCTTAGGAGGGGTACACATTTTAAAATATTTCCATTGAGGAGAGTTAGGTCAAGGGACATTAGCACCATGTGGCTCTAGTATCCTTAATGTGGTGCTAGTGTCTAGCTGGTAGACTGCTAGGCACACTGAGTTAAGATGTAAGAAAGTTATTTTGGGAATATGTTTGAGTTGATAGAAGATGTCTATGGTCAACAAAATGGTTGGAAAAGTGTGATAAAGGATCTAGGATATGTCTAGGGCTAAGCTAATAATATACTATATCAAGCAACACTCTTAGCATCCAAATACCACTTTAGGTGATTATAACACCACAAATAAAATGGCTAAAAGAGGCTTCTTAAGGTGTAAACAAGGGATCTTAGACATTTTTGATATATCATGAGGTACATGGAAACTAAAATCCATGTTTAGTGTTGTATAATTGTAGACACCGAAATCGTGTCTAAACCCTTGGTCGACTCCCCCCTTGGTCCCCTTGGTCCCTTTCCACTTCTAACCATGTCTAACCTATGTCTTATTAATTTAAAATAATTATCTTATTTTAAATTAATAATTCTCTCTCTCCCCTTGCCACCTCATCCATGCCACCTCTCCTCTCCTTGGATTCCTTTCCCTTGGATACCCTCATTTATCACCCTATGGCCTATTCCAACTTCCCCTCCACTAATCCTCACGTTTATTTATCCACCTTCGACCGTTTTCGCATGACCAATTGACCCGGGCAGTTGGAAGAACAGGCGAAAGGCTAATTTTAGCCTTTTTGCCGTTATTCTAGCTATCGATATCGGTTTCCTATCAGCCGACGTTGGCGGGATTGCCGACATCGGTTGCTTAAGACTAGCCCAAGGCGATTTCTGGTCAGTCTCTCTCGATCTAGTTTTTCAATCTTTGCATCTGCTCTTTCAATCCACTCCTTCGACCTTCAATCATTCACCTTTCGACCTTCAATAATTAGCCAATCTTCTAGTCTTCAATCCACCAGACCTCTCACTCTCTCTCTCACAGGGCTTCTGCACCAGCTATAGCAACAGCAAGGACTTTGCATTAGTCTTCTACATCAACAACAGGTACAAGCACCAGCAGCACTCCTTCTGCAAGCCACAGGTAAGTATTTTGTTTGTGTTTTCATTTCACTATCTTCTTTTTAATCTATCTATTATTCAGCCAGACCAGACTTGACTCCCTCCCGAAAAGGCTGAGAGGCCTTCCCATATCCTTATCACCTCTATCCTCCTTTTCAAAACATACACTCTATACATTGTCCCTGCAACTCTGCCCAGACCCTTGCACAGACCATTAACAAGGCCCAAACTCCTCCTCAGACTCATCCACAGACCAAAAACTCGACCTGACCTAGTCCAAAGACTACTACCCTGACCGATGCCGGCCACTTCCTTCACCAACATCGGCAGACTAACTGACGTCAGCAGACCTTGACAACCGACGTCGGCAGACTAACCGACGTCGGCAACTGTGACCAGGCCGATAGCAACATTTAAGTAAGCATTTGCTTCTATTCTTCTTTCAATTTTCAATCATTTCAGTCTTTTATCATTCTACCTTTTATCAGACATTATTTTTATCAATCAGTGGGTTGACATCCCTCAAAGAAGTCTTTATACTTTTGGGATCAAGCTTTTGCTTGGCAGCCCACCATCTCCTCATCTAATGCCTTCTTTGTTTTAGTCTCTTTCTTCTACAGGTGTCATCCTCCACAACCAAAGAGGAGTTCTCATATCGTCTGAATTTGGTGCGCAAGACTTCATCCAGGTACATACAAGCCTTAGACCATTTCTCTTAATTTCTCATTTCCTCTTTTGAATGTGAAAGCGAAAATCGTATAGAAACATTCTGGCACGCCCGGTGGGACCCTAGGGTCTTCCTTGGGTTCTTTTCTTTCTTTTCATATAGGTGCATTAGGTTTCTCCCTTTCACCTCTTTCTTCTCTCTCTTCCAAAATACATCATAAGCAGGATTAAAAAGGACTCTTCTTTCTTTTCTTGCATCTTAGAGTAGTCAAAGTCATACTTTTCAATCCTTTCTCCATTTATCTTCATACGAACTCATATTTCATTTTGGGCTTAAAATTAATTGCATTTCATTTCTTCTTGACTGCATACTTAGTCCACATCTAGTAATTAAAAACTGCATCATGAATTAATCATCACTTATGTTACACAACCAAATCACTTGCACAAATCAAACATCAAAACTTACCTGAGACAAGGCCCGACTGGGATTTCATCACCCAGCGGATACCTTACCCGTTCTGGCAATCCCACTTGGATTTCACCACCAAGGGGAAAGCCCACCCTATTATCTGGCAAAGGATAATCTCTAGGGAAAGTATATTTTGGCTAAGCGAGACCAGCTTATCATTGGGCTCGTGAAGTGAGGGGAGCTTGCTCCTTAGCACCAGGGCATGTACGAAACCTAACCCAAACTCTTGAGCACCTAAACTGACCTGAAACCATCTTTAGACTACCTCTTCTAAGACCCATTCTGACAGCCAACCTCCCAAACATCACTTTAAGGCATAAGCCACAGGATTCTAAAAGTTGATTCTTAGGATTTAACGCTTAGGGTCTGCCTGTCTCCATCTATTTTTCTGTTCCTATCTGGTATTTTGAGCTAGTGAGGACGTTTTCTTCCTTTTTTCCAAAAATCTTCAAATTTTTTGAGTTTTTGGAAACCACAGTCACTGGCATCATTTTTACCACCGATGTCAACAACCTTTCTTCGCTGTCATCGGTTATCTGACTGATGTTGGCCATTTGTTCTCACCGACATCAGTTTTTCAACTGACATCGGTCACTGTCACAGTCCTTTTTTTCAAAATAGCAGCCTAAAACCTGACCCTTTTCCTGCCAAAAACCACATTCTAAGTTTTTGAAACTAAAAAAAACATAGTTTCTGAAACCTGACCCTTCTTGCCTTGAATCGTTTTGACACACAGTCAAACCAAGGCTCTTCTTGACCACGTGAGGCATCAACCACTTTCGCCTTCCCCGTCCATAACCAGTCCCCTAATGGAGTTTCGTTCAGAGGCTGAACGAACTCCAACCTGGCTGACCCCGACTCAGACCCCCATTGTACTTGAAGGGGACCAAGACTTCAAAATATTCTTGGACCTCAATGTCAAAGCCCTCCAAAACTATCTCACAAGAAACCAAATGCGAGACCTTTCGGGTGAAGTGGCGAAGACATCAACACCATCCGCTACCCAGCCTTTTATAACCTAGCCTTTTGCCTCAACCATGGCCAATATGTAAATTTTGGCCTCCCCATCTATTTTTAGACTGACCTCCATCGGGGTTTCATTACCCCCTCAACCACACGTAATTCAACCAAGTTCTACATCATACCAGAACTTGATTATCTTGACTCCACACACTCGTGTGCCTATAAATGTAGGAGTGTCTACCTCCCTTTTTGCCAATGCCGCCATGCAATCACCTTTGGCGGTATCTAGCCTACCCATGCCTTCTACCTTCACAACACAACCACCCTTGGCCTCCACTTCTGTCCCAACGACTAGTTATCAATACGTTGCACCCCTAAAAGTGCAACTGACTACGTCGTATGCCCCTTCTAACACCTTTCAAGCGCCCTACAACCTAGGGGGTGCTCCATTTGTCAATCCGTCAATAGATCTCATCAAAATGCTGATGGACAAAATGTCTAGTATTGAAGCTTCCATTTCTGGTTCACGTAATGCCCTCTCATATGAGCAGATTTGCAACGAACCCATTCATCCCTCCATCCCTATTCGACCTTATCCCAATCAGTGGGAGCTTCCTAAATTTTCTCATTTCTAAAGTAAGGAAGACCTGCAACAGCACCTATGAGCATTCAGACATGCTTGTTATCTCATATCCCATGACGATGCGTTACTTCTATGCACGTTCCCCATGTCATTTTTTGGCCCTGCCCTTGACTGGTATAACTCTCTTACCAGACATTCTATCTTCTCATTCACTCAACTCGCCCAATTATTTCTCGAGCATTTTTCTATCAACATCACCAAACAAGTCTCGATCACAGACCTCTACTCCATCAGGCAATTTGACGACGAATCAATAGTCAATTTTGTCGCCCGTTGGAGAGGCTTGATTAACCAACTCTCCTTCTCCTTGCCTCAACCTGAGCTCATGGAGCTCTTTTCCTGAGCATGTGCTAGGCACATCTCTTCTACCTTGCGGGTTCAAACATTCTGCACTTTTGATGAAGCTTTCACCATGGCCCAAAAGCTTGAACTCCACACCATTGAAGAAGATAAGGTTAGATTGCATAATACCAACATAAGAGCCAATGACCCTTCTTCTTCTAGACCTTCTTATTCCCACTCCAAGTCCAAAGGAGTGGTAAACACTGTGGTCATTAGATCACCATCCTCGACAACAACTGACCAACCTTAACCGTCAACATCCCAAAGCATCACAAAACAATTCCAACAACGGTACATCCAACGTAACTACACTCTGATTAGAGAATCATACGCTTCCATTTTGGAAAAACTTGTCAAGCAGGGGGTCCTTAATCTTCCTCCAATCTGACCACCTCAATTTGACCCTTCAAGAGCCATCCCTACATGGTATAGGGAGGCTGACTTCTATCACTTTCACCGCGTCTAAGGCCATGACATCAACAATTGTCGAACCTTCAAAAACATCATCCAAGACATGATCGACAAGGGTGACCTCGTTTTAGACAACCCAAATGCCCCACCCAATCAACACAGCAACATATTCAAACAACCCTTTCCTAATCACCCACCTACTCAAAACAATGTCCAGACCATGGCCGATAGCTCCCACGAGCATGACATACACACGGTCAACACAGTCTCGCCTCTTGTCCCTGACTAACCTCCTTCACAGGTGAAAGACCCTTCTTCCCCTATTCCTCCTCCACAGGATGAAGAACTTTCTTCTCCTATTAGTCCTCCATCCACCGCTCTTATATTGGGGAACGCCTTGACCATGCCAACGCCATTAAGCCCACCTTCATCCTTCCTCCTATCGATGGAGAACCCTACCTTGCCTACTCCTCAACCACAAGTAGAGGGCACGATCATCCCTGCCCTCTACCCTCTTTAGGAACCGCACTCTCCTATTTCTTCTCCACCAAGAAAAGAACTAGTCTCTTCACCCATTTCAACCGAAGAAGACCCAGTCACGGTTTCCTCTTGCCTTTTGCCTGAGATTGCTACATCTGGCTTACCTCCGTCCACATCTGAACCCAAACCTGTATCTAACCTTGCCTCGTACAATGGTGGCCCTCAACCCAAATCAAAGAAGGCCACTAAACTACACCGGAGGACCCCTCCCCCACCTTCATCATTACCTTCAATTTTGGGCCCACATCTGTCCACTTTAATAGGAGTGCTTCCTACTCCCATACTTCACAGAGGCAAGTCACCTCCATTACTCTCTCAACCCATCAAACATATATTTCCTCCCAAACATCCAACACCTATCACCACCAAAGTGCCATCTACACGTGTGGCTACACCACCCACGAAAATGATGGTGTGACCAATGCCTCTTACGCCTCTCAAACCAAAGTCATACCCCACTGCAACAAGACACACAGACCCATTAACAGGCTCTTATACCTTGTTGTTATGGTAATTGTTACAGTCTTCTTGCATCAAGCTCCCGCCTCTTAAACCATATCAATCTCTCAGACCAAAACTGCCCTGGTTCGATGACACTCAGATTTGTGCATATCATCGCACACCTGGGCACGACACTGAGCATTGTTGTGCCCTCAAGGTTGTCATTCACCAATGTCTGGGGAAAGACACCCTTCTTCTCGACCATGTTATCAACAAACCTTCAACACCGCCCCACTCATCAACTCTCAGATCAAGACCATCTTGGTTTGACAACTCTAAATTTTGCCACTATCATCACAAACTGGGAAATGACATTAAGCATTGTTGCGCTCTTAAAGTTGTCATTTGTCAACACCAAAAAAAGGATACCCTTCTCATCAAGGATCCTCTTGACCACCCCTTAGACAAATCATCAACACCAACCCATGCTTCTCAAACCTCATCACCTAAATCAGGATCTCCACGCCAGACTATGGTCCCTTTACCACCTTTGACCCCCTTATTCGACATCAACACAGTCAATTTGACCACCAAGCCTCGACTGACCTTGACCAATCTATCGAACATTCTTCCTAGCTGCTGGGGGAATTCAACGTTCATCCAGGCCTCGACCAACCCTTCAACCCAGTCTCGACCAAATATCAATCACTCTTTTAATCCTAAACCTCGACTAAGCCTCAAAAAAGCATTGACCTGACCTCGACCAAACATTCAACCCGACCTCAACCAAACATCAACCAACCTCCTCGACCAAATATTCAACCTATCTTCGACCAAACATTCAACCCGACCTCAACCAAACATCAACCAACCTCTTCGACCAAACATTCAACCCAACCATTGACCAATCATCGACCAAATATCCATCGACCCGACCCTCGACCAAACATTCAACCAGTCTTGACCAATCAACGACCATATCAACCATCCAACATCAATCAACACGTGACTAATCTCGAAGAGGCAAATGGGGAAAATTTGCTCCTAATTGACTCGGACCTTATCATCAACGCACAAGCATGACCCAGGGACTTATCAGAACCTGAGCCCTTTAATGCTTTGCATTTGTGACCATTCTACTGTTAGTTGAGTACTCGGTCACTTGACATTTAACTTGAAGCTCGTCCCTTGAGCAATCCCCGTCCTCTTAATCCTCATTCCTTTCAACCCTATTCCCCTTTACAAATCCTATATAACCCTTTTATAATGTATGGATGCTTTGTCCTAATAAAAGGGATCCCTTGAACTTCTATAGTCTTGTCCATGACTCAAAATTCTGTCAAAAAAATAAATCAAGATGTCAAAATATCCAAGGTCACAAACTCTAAAAGATAGACTGCTCTCTCGAAGAACAATTGTACTATCATTGTTGTAGCTAATAGACTGTTCCCTCGAAGGACAGCTATTCAAAAGCCCTCACATATATAAAGCAAAATATAGACCACTCCCTGGAAGGATGGCTATGACTAAATCTTATTATAAACAACACTTTCTTAGAAGCTTCCCGCTTCGATCAGCTTCACAAATGACCACAAAATAAAATGACATCTCTATGTAGACTTCTCGCATCGATCAATCTGCGCCAAAAAAAAAACATTGGGTCATGGACTTGACTTGTAGTCGTCTCAGGGTTTCCTATAAAAAGGGGCAAGGTTCTCTCTGCTCTAAAAATGGGTTACCCTCTCCTCCTATCACATCACCTACTCAAGGGACTTCAAGCTCATTTTAATGTCAAAATGATTTGATTACCTCTCTAACACAACCCATGGTCAATAACGTAATGCATGAATGGGGCTCTCAGCTCTAATAATCCCTATCTATGCTGTCATGCTGGTCCGTGTCAATGAATGAGCAATTTGCCTTTCACTTCCTTTTTCACTTTGGTCACATCCAACCAAATCATTTGCCAACCAAACCAAATCAAACCAAAACATTTTCAGACCTGTCACATCATCATAGTCCATTTCACATAGTTTCTATGGACACCAATACACATGGAAACTATCAACCAGACACAATTTATGTCCAGCATAAACCATTACTTGCTAAAGCATAAATAGACCTTAATTCATTTTTAGCATACATCCATCACGAATATGGAAAATTGCTAAGGATGAAAGACCCCTCAACCAATGTTACAGAATACACCATTAAACAATATGGAAAAGGCTATAGCATTATCTTATCCTCATCATTTTGACACATGGCCAAACAAACTCTCGACCACTTTGACCTCCTACCTGAACTACATTGGTCTGAGGCCCTAAGACCGGGGCTATGTAGGCAGCACTCAATTAACACGATGTCCTCTGGGGTTAGCTCAACCACCCTCGTTTGTTCATCTCTCTGATGGACAAACCTCCATTCTACCTTTTAACCATGACTTAACCTCGTCCAAGACCATTGACCACTTCGACCCTTTTCCTCCCTTTTGGGAGAACTACATTGGCTTGAGGCCCTTCACACAAGGGCTATGTAGGTAGCACTCAGATCACACGACGTCTTCTGAGGTTAGCTCGGCCACATTCCTTCGTCCATCCATCCACCTCGACCAATGACCATGGAGATCACGACTATCTCCTTCGACTACAACCACTTCCAAGACAACGTTGCCTTGGTTGTTTTTGCATGTATGCTACCTCACGAATGATTAGCAAAATTGTCCACAGCCCATCTTTTGACCTTCACAAGTATAAGATCGCAAGCTGATTGATCCCCACTACTTGTGACATTTTCGTGTTTCTATGAGCACTTCCTGAGTCTGGGATACCTAAAACACGATGACTATTAGAGCTTTAGCTTAGATTGAATAACCCAATCAACTACGACCAAATGTTGGGGCCTGGTTATTTCAATTTTGGCACTCTTTGACCCTTGACCTACGATAATTTGACTTGACCATCTTGTGAACTGGTATACGTGCAATCATGACTATTGCAGCGTTCTCACTCCATCTTCACCATCTTCATCCACTCTCTGTCAAATCGGCACCTGACTTCAGGTTCCCTTCCCTCAACTCCCACTTTGAGGGGGAATACCTGATCCCACATCTGGTGCAACCAACCCTCCTATTTTTGTCTTGCAGTTCATTCGAACAACCAACAAGATGAAATCAACCTTATCCCACACCTGGGACAACCAACTCATGTTTTTGTCTTGCAATTCATCAAAAATAACCAAAAAGACAAAAAGGGGCAAATGTAGACACCGAAATCGTGTCTAAACCCTTGGTTGACTCCCCCCTTGGTCCCCTTGGTCCCTTTCCACTTCTAACCATGTCTAACCTATGTCTTATTAATTTAAAATAATTATCTTATTTTAAATTAATAATTCTCTCTCTCCCCTTGCCACCTCATCCATGCCACCTCTCCTCTCCTTGGATTCCTTTCCCTTAGATACCCTCATTTATCACCCTATGACCTATTCCAACTTCCCCTCCACTAATCCTCACGTTTATTTATCCACCTTCGACCATTTTTGCATGACTAATTGACCCAGGCAATTGGAAGAATAGGCAAAAGGCTAATTTTAGCCTTTTTGCCATTATTCCAGCTGCCAACGTCGGTTACCTATCGGCCGACGCCAGCAGGATCGCCGACGTTAGTTGCTTAAGACTAGCCCAAGGTGATTTTTGGTCAATCTCTCTCGATCTGGTTTTCCAATCTTTGCATCCGCTCTTTCAATCCACTCCTTCGACCTTCAATCATCTGCCTTTCGACCTTCAACAATCAGCCAATCTTCCAGTCTTCAATCCACCAGACCTCTCACTCTCTCTCTCACAGGGCTTTTGCACCAGTTACAGCAACAATAGGGACTCTACATCAGTCTTATATATCAACAACAGGTATAAGCACCAGCAGCACTCTTTCTGCAAGCCACAGGTAAGTATTTTGTCTGTGTTTTCATTTAGTATCTTCTTTTTAATCTATCTGTTATTCAGCCAAACCAGACTTGACTCCCTCCTGGAAAGGCTGAGAGGCCTTCCCATATCCTTATCACCTCTATCTTCCTTTTCAGAACATACACTCTGTCCATTGTCCCTGCAACTCTGCCCAGACCCTTGCACAGACCATTAACAAGGCCCAAACTCCTCCTCAGACCCGTCCACAGACCAAAAACTCGACCTGACCTCATCCAAAGACTACTGCCCCGACTGACGCCGGCCACTTCCTTCATCGACGTCGGCAGACTAACCGATGTCGGTAGACCTTGACAACCGACGTCGGCAGACTAATCGACGTCGGTGACTATGACCAGGCCGACAGCAACATTCAGGTAAGCATTTGCTTTTGTTCTTGTTTAACTTTTCAATCATTTCAGTCTTTTATCATTCTGCCTTTTATCAGACATTATTTTTATCAATCAGTGGGTTGACATCCCTCAAGGAAGTCTTTGTACTTTTGGGATCAAGCTTTTGCTTGGCAGCCCACCATCTCCTCATCTAACGCCTTCTTTGTTTTATTCTCTTTCTTCTACAGGTGTCATCCTCCACAACCAAAGAGGAGTTCTCATATCGTCTGAATTTGGTGTGCAAGACTTCATCCAGGTACATACAAGCCTTCGACCATTTCTCTTAGTTTCTCATTTCCTCTTTTGAATGTGAAAGCGAAAATCGTATAGAAACAATAATAGTTAAGTATTGTGGCAAACCCCTCATGCTATGATGTCTGTATAAATAACATCGAATAGCCCTTCACGATGATCACTAAGTAGTTTTAAAATTGTCAGAACATGATTTCTAAAATAAGCAAAAGTAATAGAAAATAAATATAAGGAAAATTGAAATATTTCTAAGTATTTAAATTAACAAATTTCAACTTGAGGTTGAAAGAAAGAGCTTATGTGTTAGATTTATCAAAGGTGATAAGAAAAAAATTATTTAGTGTCGAATTAAATCCAAGGTTGAAGAAGTTGAATCATATGTGTCAGATTATCCAAGGTTTTAGGTTGTTTTATTTTAGTGTTAATAATTTACAAAAAATTACTGACATACTATAACAAAAATCAACTAAACAATAAGGCAAACAATGTTCTAAATTAGTGGGTTCACTAAAATGTTTAATCTATTTTTAGTTGAAATGAATCAAATTGATGTATATCAAATTATTGAAATGGAAATGCTAGAATATACAAAATTGATATTAAAATATAGTATGCTATAAAATTTTACATAATTTATAATTTGATAAAAATAGTAAATGGGCCTACAAATATGCAAACCTCCCTTAAAATAGATTTAATTTTGAATGTGTAAGTTGAATATGACTAGAAACTGCTTGAAAGGACCCATGTACTAGGTCACATCTGAAAACATAATTATAAACTATGTGGGGACAATATTGTGGGAGGAGGATAGGGCTGCACTATAGCCTTGTCTACTGGTTTCAACAATGTCCTGGCTAAGTGTGTGCTTGATTTATTGATTTGGGTTAGTGCAATCACTTGTGAGGGTTTCTTGAATTTTTGTGGGAGCTGAATAGATACAAAAAAGTCTTATAAAAAATAAAACCCTAATTCTACACACACAAAAAAGTATAAGATCAAATGTAAATGTGGGGCAATGGGTTAGGGGAATGGCTTAATTATCCTTAGAAAACCCTATGTAATCTAAGTGTTGCCTAAATATCCCAAATGGGCCTCATGCCGATGTAGTTCTCCATCCAAGGGTGATTATATGATATGTGATCATGCAAATATATGATTATAGCTAGATGATTGATTGAAATACTTAACAATGGATACCCTTGACCTACAATAAAAAGTATTCAAACTTCACTTATGACTTTTAGAATGCAACAAAATTATAATTTGGAAAAATATTCATCTTTTGTTCAAGATGCAATAGTATTGCCAAGTGATTGTTAGATGTAGTAAGTGAATGCCTTGATGTGATTTTATATGGGAATATTTATAATATTTTTTCTAACCAACTTTACAAAATGTATGAGAGAATTATTATGAAACATATTGATTTGAAAAAGTAATTGTTAGAGCACAGGTGATAAGATCACACTAGTGGACAAGGTCATAATGCGACCCTGTCTAACCTAACGTGGGATTATCCCAAAAAGAGAAAAACTATTAGAAAAGGTATAACAAGAGCCTATGGATTGAATAAAGATAAAATTGGATAAAATAGGGTAGTATGTATGATATTACAGTGAAGGATCTCTTATATATTGAGAATTAATGAAATGGTGAATAGATCGAGTAAGGTAAGGATGTCAAGAATAAACATTATCAAACATTTAATGATTAAATTTTTGTGTCTACAAATATAATGTGACATTAATACACATGGATGGTGTAGACTATCTCCCTTGTTATATTCTACATTGATGTTGTTACTCCCTTACATGATAAGCTACTTTATGTTTGTTTATTGTGTGTGGCCATTTGGCCTTGCTTGTGACATATTATGTCTCTTGAGTGTGGCCCTTATTTGATGCAACATATTTAATGACCTTTGTTTATGGCATATTTATGTCCCCTTACATGTGGTCCTTGGATTTGTTTGTTATGACATATTATTGTCCCTTATATGTGGCCCTTGGCCTTATGTGTGACAATAACACTTGCACTTGTTGAGCTTGCTGACATTGAGTGGTGTCATGATCTATATCATACACTTTTACTATGTAGTCTTATTTATTGATCCTACTATTGTGTGATTCATTGATACATTCATATAGGCATGATGATTTTATTCCTTGAATTACAAATTTTACATACATCCCTTGATTAACATATACATTATTATGATGATATACTCTCCACAAGATCACATGATGTTGTCTTTATACGTGACATGATAAAATTAACTATTATTTGAGATGAGTGGCATACAAGACACATATCTCATCTCAAAAGAGGGGCATTATAGAGGGATTTTCATAGATACATTAGCCTCCATGAATAGAATAATAAGATAAGACTACAAATTTAACATATTCAAAATTATTCAATTTATATCAGATACTTTGGTTACATGATAGATATTGGAACATTAATATAGATTATGGGGGCATATGACATACGTATGCAATCACTCTACATAGACTTGAGTAAATATTCATACACACTTAGTTTCATATGCATGGTCATATTTACATAATTTATATAAACAATAATGATAGGTTTTCACATACACATACATTTGAGATACAAATTCTCAAATTCAACATATAGATGCATAACATTCTATATTAGTTGTTACAGATTTAGAGAGTAGGATATCGATTCATGCACATATACACACACTTTTAAATTTATGTGGTATTATACTAGTTCATGCACATGTACAACAACATGATTTATAGCTAAATGGAAAGTAGTTGTCATTCCACTTAATACTTATTATATTTGTGGTCAAGATGGGGGCATGAACATTGTTCTTTTTCTTTTGATCATATATTTATTTTCTATATGGAGTGAACTTGAGTCAAACTATATAATAAATATTACTTTTATGATGGAGTCATGGACATTGTTCATTCCATTTCAATCATGCATCTTTATTTACATGGAGCAAACTTGAATGAAACTATACAATTGAATCTATAAGTTGTATGTTGTGGTTGATTTGATTTTCTTTGAGTGAACCCATCATGTGGTTACCCCTTTACCTACATGGTTATTTGGGTTAGTAAATAGTGTCATTTTCCTTACATTCATGAGAGTTGGGAAATGTTATCTTACTAACCCAATAATTTACAGTTACACAAATTTGGGGCACAAGTACCCTGACTCTCCATGTGCTTCAACAAGGAAGCATAATTTTTTCCAATACTTTAACAAGGAAGCATTATCTCTAACAACATGTGAGGGCAACATGGTTTTCACCAACACACTTATTCTTATATTTAGTAATATGCAAAAGTGGATCTTCATACAAAATACAAAGTGTGTTGTACACACTCAGGTACATTTTATTATTTTACTCTAATAATTACATCACTAGAATAAAAGTAGGGAATTTTTAGATACTAAAATATGGTATTAAGTACTTGATAATGAAAATCTGATCACAAATTTACCACACTAAATTGAGTGCATAAATATATTCCTAATATGTTATTATATCATACTTACATGTTATCTTATGAGATGACCCTTATGATATAGTTTTACACACATACATGAACCTTACTATTTGTTTCAAACCTGCTTAATATTATGCACAAATATGTGCATACCTTTAGTTCAGTCCACCTGTACACAAGTTAGTTTTGTCAGTATCACTTACCGATACTGACCTAATTTGGCTATAACTAACCATCTCCAAATAACAACTACTTTTAAAAATCAAACTTTTCCTTAAGGTCATCCCATTTACCTAGTGTTTGGTGGCATGATAAATTATCTAGTTGGAATAATAAAAATTAATTAAGGCCTCATCAAAATTAACATGGCACTTATCTAGTATACATCTATACATTATTGCACATTGATTAAATATGTCATATTGTTATTAAATTATGAAAATATCACTAGCAGTAGTCACAAAAGCATTTTAAATTTAAGTCAAAGCAAGCATTGCCAATATCAAATCTAAATCTTTGGCTACATACATATAGTAAAGGATCATCATTGTACAACTTCTAAGGGTTACAAAACCAAATCAGGGTAAACTAAGGAGAACTAAAATGAGAAATAATATATTATATATTGTTCACTCAATGTTTAGTGTGTGTATGCAAAAGACAAAAGAGAAGAAGAGAATATATATAAAATAAAAACCTTTGCTTTTCTTATTCTATTGGAAACATTGAAGATGAAATCTAATGATGGTGGCACATGTGAGGTAGGGAAATATTAAATGCATACACACATTAACTAGCTTTAGTTAAAAAACTAACTACCTAAGTTAACTAAAGGTGCACAGTTAATATCTACACCAATAGTGAATACACATTTGACTCTTGTGCACCCAATTTTATATCATTCGTATTCAGGGTCTCCCTAGTTTGGGACAAATCACTATATAATCTGAAGCAAACTATCACCATAATCAAGATCCTTAATTTTTACTATTGACAAGTTTGACCTCACAGGGCAAACTCGCAGCCCTATAATTTGGAACTTTGATAATTATGCTTGTTTACCCTACTAATAATGATGTTAGTCTTGTTATGTCCTTGGAATGTTCATTTTAAATGTTATTTAGTAGTCTTTAAGGTAAATTTGATGGGTTTAAGGTTTTGTTCATCATAGTTATGTGCTTATCTAGCTACTTCTTGAGCTCTTTCAGTGAGTTTCAAATGTTGAAAGGAGTATAGGATGTCTTGATAGGTCTCATATCAGGTGTAAAGGTCATGACATGTTCTACAAAAGATCAAATAGGTAGGTGATATTCTTGGCTAACATCATAGGCTAGTTGGCTGCTTTTTGGATCACTTTATGGCTTCTAGAGTAGGTTTTATAAGATAATGGCATTCTAGTACTAGAATAAGGTCATGATGTATAATTCAAACATTTCAAGGTCTAATGAACACATTTCATAATAGTTTCATTAGGTTTTTAAAGTGATCATGGCAGTTTTATTGCCAAAAATGGGTATTTTGAGGTTGTCCACTCAATATTTCATGGTAAAATTAACTTATAATATTAAATACACTATTTATTTTATTCAAGGTTAAATCCATGGTTTGGAAGGATTTTTAGGTTTTAAAATGGAAAAAACCTATTTATCTCTCTTATCGGTTTCTTTGCCAACACAAGGCCATCGATTTTTGCTCAGTATGACTAGGATCTCAGAGAGAGATTCAAGAAAAAATATCTTTGGAAATTATAGGTAACCTAATGACATTAAATTTAGTGGAATTGGTTATCATATTAATCTGCCCATCTTTATGAACAATTGCTAAGAGTATAAGGGGTTCCCGATGTCTTAGTCATTCAAATAAGGTCCAAATTTGCCTTTGTTTATTCCCATCAGAACTCAATGGATAAAAATGGTCATGGTGGAATGATTTTAGGGTCAAATATTACCTTTTTCATGTTGGAATCATCAGATAATTTATTTTTATAAGGGATCTTTTGGAAGGAAATCGTTTGCCTATTCGATTGTCAAAATCAGTTACTTAAAAGCATGTTTGATCTAGTAACTGAGTATTTTCATCTTTAAAGGTTTCTCAAGTTCATGTTTCAATCATATTACACCTATTACCTTAAAAAATTCATATACCTCCATCTTAAATAATAGTTTCCTTGAGATGGCCATAGTGAGAGGATCTTTAACAAGGTTCAATCATAAAGTCTTCAGTTCTTGTTGTTGTTATCGTACATATGGAATCATGAAGATTAAGTGTTTTTATTAAGAGCCTAAAGTAGTTTAATATTTATCTTAAGATTTTTTAGAGTGACAAGTACTAATCAAGGGATCAAAATATCCAATTAAGGCCTTGTGTGCTTAATGACATAGTCAACCTTATGTTTCATGATGAAAAAAAAGTTTGTGATGGACTGTGTGCACTTGGAGGTGAATTATGAAGGTGTCAAGTGGATGTTTAAAGGTGATATAATCCATTTGAGGGATTATTATGTTCATTTTTCCACCAATTAATAAATCAATATCATTAAAGAAGACTTTGAGACACATCTTAGCAGATGTTAAGGTTTGTTAGCAAAGTTTAAGGTAACAAGATAGTTTCATTGTTTAAAAGGCTTTGAAGTTGGTTAAGGTATTATTAAATCTCATGTAAAGTTATTTTATAAATATTTAAGTGTACTCATACTAATTATCACTATTGAGACACCAATAAAGACTACATTCATCTATTTGGATTATTTAAGGTTGTTTATCAACTTTTAATGTAAAGAACACTTTTGGTTTCCATATTAATCAATGCCTTTGAGTATCAAGTTGATACTTATCCAAGAATTCAAGGTGAATTATATTAAATGAGAGTCTTTATATACATTTTTCATGTGACTCAATTTTATTATTCCTCCCTTTTTCCGTATAGAGGCCAAAGAGACCAAATAATCACCTACAGTCATATTGTGAACCATGATGAAATAGTCAGGCCTATTAAGAGCATAAGGTTGAATGAGGTGAATTAGGGGGTGAAATTGAGTGATAAAATGTGTGTGAAGTAATTAATACACTATTATTAATGATTGAAGAAGATCAAGGTTAATGCTCATAGTATGTTCATTTTAAGCACTCGCACTTATTGTCACTCAGCCATGAAACTTTGTCTAGTCATGTTAACTGAGGTGCCTACTTGATTGTAGGTCTAATAGAATATTAATAATTTTTATGATGAATAACATTTATTTTCCTAAGTTTTTTTATAATTGAGATATTATTAAACCCCAAATGGCCGTAAGGTCCAAATCACCACATACAGGGTTATTTGAATACATCAGGGTTGGTTTTAAAACTTAGAAGAAGGTGTAATGTTCAACAATAAGGTTGAGGTGTAGTGAAAATATAATATGTATGAAACAAAAATACTCAAGTTATGTCATAAATAATTACCCAATCATGACTCATTTGAACCCTACATATACAGTCATATAACCTACAAGTTTACCTACCTTGTTTAGTGAAGATGATTATCTAGTGTGAGGAAAAGGAGTCTAAGGGAACGTAAGTAAATTTTAAATTATCATCTTGTGAAATTATAACTCCCTATTATACTCACATTAAATGTCTAAGGACAATATTTGAAGATGCATCTAGGCCTAATAGGCTGAATGTGTACACACAATCTTATGTGTAAGGTTGTAGTGATGGGTGAAACTCGGAAGATGAATGATAGTAAGGTCTCTAAAGAAGTTTATAAAACCTGAATCAAATAGAGACCTTAAAAAAATTCAAACTTTAGGGGGTTTAAGAGATGTAGCTATAGGTTTTAAAGCAAGAAGATTCTTGACAAGCTCAGTTGGGATATTTAGTGAACCTCATACAAGCCTATGTGTAAACATTGTAAGAGGATGAACTTTTGGGTACATACTAGGGTCAAAAAGGTCTCAATTAGGTTAATGAATTATTTCAATGTGAACCTAAAGGTTTATAACATCAAAGAAATAATTAACCTAAAAAGATACCTCTTTGACTTGAGTCAAGAAATCTAAGTAACGGTTACAGTCAAGGTACTTAACCTACACTTATAGTCAAGAAGCCTTCAGTATGAATAGAGAAAGGATTTTTTGAAAAGAATCTTTGAGATGTGTGAGGGATTCCTAATCTAGATACTTTGGTATTATGTACATGTTTTTAAGGCTAATAAGTCATTGAATATATTTTCTATGACTTAACAATCAACAAAACATTTACAGGCCTGTGTAGGGAAGACATGAAGGTTGCATGTCCCAATTAGGTTTGGGATGAACTAAGTCTAGATTGAAGTTGTGATTAGTTTTAGGAGTCATTTTTAAGACAATTTCGGGTCCATGTCCTTGGAGGAACTTAAAACTCAACCAAAATTCCCTAATTAAACCTTCAAGCCTAATAGGAATGTCCATCCCTGTTTATGGAAGTTTGACATTTTGTACAAATGGGACATGGAATTGAAGGATAAAGTGTCATCAAAGGTTTTTATAATATATAGAGACTTCCATAAATTTCAAACCCAGATTAATTGGGATAAAATGGATTGAATAGGGCCTTTAGGATCAATTTAGCTAGTTTGTTCTTAAACCCTCATGACATGTAATTCAAGTTAAAGAGCCTTTTTTAATACAAATTCTCATTCAAAAATCATTTAAAATCATATTATAGGTTGTTTTATACCTATATAAGGTCACTCTAATTGATGGTAAAATTTTGGAAAGGTTTCTTAAGCCTAAGACCCTTTATTTGCCTTCTCACACTGTCCAATCTGCTTGAGAGGCTACCAACTTTCACTTATAAATTTAATGAAGTCATGCATGGTAATAAATGGTTTTTGGAGGTTATTTAGAGGTCCCACCATTTCCACCTTGTGGTATTATGAAGAAGAAATAGGATTTGTTCTTTATGAATAATCCTTAAGAGTTGGAGATACCTAAAACCCTCCCTAAACCCTTCGTAACAACCTGATGAAAGAGAAAGCTTTTTAAATGAATTGTTTTAATATCCAAATTAATTTATTGACCTTATTATGTATCATGAGCACAATGGCATGGTATTGGTTTGCATATGCAAGTATAATACCATATGGAACGGGCAAAATACAGAGCTGAAGGCTTGTTTGTGAAGGTGCAGAGTAGAGAATGGCTCCTAAATCAAGTGAGACTTTTAAAAGGTTATAAAATCATCCAAACACTTATACAATTCTCTCAAATTGTTATACCAGCTCTGCAAGTTGGCCACTAGGTCAAAAAGTGAAGAAAACCTAGTTTTACAAGCCAAGAAGCCTAAATGAAGGCCTATGAGTACAATAAGAGACCTAAATCTCAACGAATGCATTGTACAATGGTTTTAAAGGTCTAAAAAATTATGTTAAAATTCTCATACCCTATAAGTTTCATGAAGAAACACTCAAACTACCTCTCAAGCATGCATAAGCACCTAGGCTTGACAATAGCCATTTCTTGGTTTGCCCACTTACACAAGGCCTCAAAACTTGAAATTTGACATGGATCATGGTATTAAGACAAGTAAAGTGAATCAATTTTTTTTGGATGTTTCACATGTGTGGGAGGCTGTTGGAGCAATATCTATGTTTCTAGGCAAGGAGGCCTAATTACGTCTAATTAGAGAGAGAAATGGTAGAAAAAGAGACACTTCCACATAAAGTTAGGTTTTGAAACTTGGTATAAATTTGTAAGAGGATACTGGGTCCTCAAATATGTTCTTATTTATCTATTTTATTTCCTACATTATTCTTTACAATGAGGTTTACCTATTTTGAAGGCTACATGGAATTGGTAGAAAATCAAGATAATGGAGCAAAGTCACATCATTTGGAGGGTTTTATGGATCTAGGTGTCTTTTTTTGGGTCTTATATGAGGTTTAGAATCCATTCATTAAGGTAAATTGCCTTATTCAAAGCAAAACCAAGTCTTCTCTCTCCTACGCCACATTGTAAAAGAAAGAGTTCAAATGATCAATTCACCAAGTCAATGCATAACAATTATTCAAAAAGTCTGGCAAGGTTATTTCTCACCTTCCATGCCATTTAGAGGACAATAATAGGTCAAAATTCAGTTACAAATAACATTCAAATGCTTTAAAGAGTCTTTCACATCCTCGAGGAGACCTTTTCCTCTCTTACGCCAAGTCAAGGAGAAAAGGTCAAAGATGTTTAAAGAGTCTTTTAACATCCATTTCAAGGTGGGAAGACCTCATATATGGATTAGGACAAGGTTTCAATGGAGGAAGTAATGAATACTTGAAGACATATTTTCAAGGATGTGACTTATTCTTCAAGAAGGACATGTAAGGTAGTATATAGGGTATGCAAGCAAAGATTTAGGCATTTCAAGTGGTGAAGCTTGACCAATCAATGTTGAAGACTTCTTCAAATATTCAAGATAAATCCAATTTTACCCCTATGCCACTTTTGTGAAAGAAATATAAGAGAAAATATAAGAAATACTACATAGTCATTTGAAGGGTTTGAAGACAAAGTTAATCATCCTTACCTTAGGGTTGTTATGTCTCCCCTACCTTGTTATTTTATATTTGTATCTTCTTTTCCAGCATTATCATATTACATTTTTGCTTTGGCTATACTGAAAGGCTATCAAATTTTCTTACTATACCTCTTAAAGAAATAAGAAGTTATTTTCTTCCATTTTCAGGTTGGTGTGTGAAGTGTATGTGTAATTTCCATTGATATAACATTGTGAATCAGTAGCTTTATTATATTCATGTCTAGTTTTTGTACATTATTACAACATATTTGAGCTTTATAAGTCATACTAAGTGTCTAGGTTTAATATTAGTCTAAGTTTGGATGTGAATTCAACAATTTTTCATTCCTTCCATACAAAGAATGAGTTTTGTCAAGTCATTTGTATGAAACACTATTGTATAATCCACATACCTGAAGTGAAGAGAATGTGTGCAAGCTCCTTTGCTTTCTAAGAGTGTTAATTTCAAGCAAAATTGGTCACAAACATTAATGTATCACCTTTATTTTGAGTTTTTCTTGTCAATTCTAGTACAAGCATTATCCCTTCACCTTTTCCCTTAGTAAAGAAATCAATAGTTAGTAGGACTAGATACAAATTTAGTGAGTGCATAAAGGGAACCAGCCCTCTATCTAGATATTCTCTCCTTATCAAAGTCACCCACACTTAGGAGAGATTCCATTATTTTAGTAAGAGTGGTAAGTAGCACACATTCTCACAAGGAGAACACTCTTGATTGACAACAATTTTTGGCAACGCTTGACGAGACACATACTCCTTAGCATAGCTGAAGTTTGGAGCTAGAGAAAAGAATTTGTAGTAGTACAGGACACTCATCATCTTTTAAACTAGAGGATTCATTAAATTTCTAAAAATCTTAGCAGTAGACTAGAACAAGTTTGATGCCAAAGGTTACCACAAGATCTTCAAGCAAAGGTATTCCTTTTGAATTTGTTGAGTTGCCTTCTCATTCATATAAAAGGAAAATATTCATAAGGACAAACCCCTATCCTATAAAATTATTTCAATATCCTAATCAGCCCATTGTATAAGATAATTTAATTCCCATTATCCAAATGGCTCCCTAGGAACCAAGTGTTTGTCTCATTTAATAGAGTAAGCCCATTGAATCTTGCTCAGTATGATGATATACCAACTTTAGCTCTTAAGATCATTCCTTTTTTCTCTAGAGAAGACCAAACCACACCTATTAATCACATAAAATAAGTATCCAACCTTGTTCTATCCATAATATTGTCCAGGAGAACATAGTTATCCAACTACTTATTGCATCCTTTAAAGGAAAAACATTGTAATGGTATAGAAACTTTCCTTTGAACTCTATTGCTTATGGAGATGACCAAAGTGTAGCCTTTTATAAGTAGTTTGTAGACAAATCTGATCACTTGTCTCTAGTTGAACAACTCACAACCATTAAGAGGGCTCCCCATGAGTTCATGACAAATTTTAATCTCAGACTTTCAAAAGACATGGACTAGGATACCTCTTATGATTAGGCTATCTCCAGAGTATGTATTTTTGTATTATCGAAGAGCTCTAAATTCATATATCAGTTTCATGATTCAATCTATGGGTGGCACTACACTTATAAATGCATATGAAGTGTCTATTAGAGCATAAAATAGTTTAATTCAGGCTGGAAAGTTGGCACCTAGACCTTTTATGCCCTTTCCCCCAAAAACACAACCAAATCTATCCCCTCAAGCTCATTCAAGGGCTCCCATTTTAGCCCCCTAAACACAAGTTACATCCCTTCCTAGTCAATCAACTGAAATAGGAGAACTCATGGGAATATTTTAATCCTTTATGAGCAAAATTGTTTAGCTGAAAAGGAAACAATACCAAGCTAATAGGCCTTACCAAGCACCTAATCAACCTACCTATCATCCTTTCAGAGATAATAGACTTTTCTATCAAGATTTTAGAGAATAAATACCTTCATATCAAGCTTAAAGAGCTATCACATAGGCCAAGCCTTAGATTATAGATGATCTATACATTCCTTCTTCATCTCAATCCATTATACCTATTCCAACACAAAACAATATGATGCTAGATTTAGGTTGGGAACCATCTAATCTAAATGATATGCAAAATCGGGCCTCAATGAATCAATAGATGGTGATGCCTCAGATGACCCAAGAAGAAGCTTCTCTTCTAGAAAGTAAACATAGTAAAGGTATGGAATAATAATATAAACTTCATCATAGATAAGGGTAGTTGGATTCAACCTTTTTGAACTAGCAAATTGATGACCACGTGGCTTTGAATCGGGTTGGTCACTCTAGTACTTCAAACAATGTGGTTGTAACTATCACTAGAGTAAAGAAAAGGGTCATTGATAAGACTAAAAAGGTAGGTCATATTACAAGCATTCTTCTCATTTTTCCTAAAAGAGTTAATAATTAGTTTGTTATCCCAACACCTTAGAAAAATTAGAATATGGAAGTTGGCAAAACTCATCAAGTACTTCAAGTTCAAGATCATCCAGTTGTGATAAGAGTGAAACAAAAGGTGACTGGAACTCCTTTTCATATTATTGATCATATCAATAATTATAATATCAACATGAGTACATGGGATTCCTTATAAATCCTAGGATAAAAGGACATGCTTATTTAGGATTTTTCATACCTCAAGTTGTCTCCAAAATCAACTGAGAAGGAGAGTGTAGTTTTGGAAAATTTAGGTCAACTAATGAAACAACAAGCACAATAGGTACATAAGGAGGTAAAAGTGGATAAATATGAGGTAAAATAGAAAGAAACACCTCCCTTTTATCTCTCTTTGATTTTTGGCAATATCTTAGTCTATAATTGTATGGTTGACAATGGAGCTAGTAGTACAGTTATGCCTAAGCAGATTGCAAACAAGTTGGGTTTGGTGTATGAACCAAACACCAAAGGTGTATTGTAGATTGATGGATCCCCAATAAAGACTATTATCATGATCAAGGACATGAAATTAAATTTACATGCTTGCCCAAACTTAACCATTTAACAGGATGTAGTGCTGGTGGAATTGCCTCCATATTTTGCCATGTGTTCATCTAGAGATTTCACATTAAAGATTGGTGGTTACTTATAAGCTGATTAGACTTATTTAATGTTCAGAAGAAGTTATGGGACCAAGGTTATTATTCACTCTAAACCTATTTCACACTTTTATTTGGAGCCTTACATGTCAAGTGTTCTGAACACAAACTGTGTTATTTCGAATGAGGTGGAACAAGCTAGTGAAGTAGAAGCCAACTCACCTCTTAAAGCAATTCCTGACCTATTTCTTGATGAATGGGATTATAAATTTAATGAACATGTTTCATATAAAATTATTGAATATAAGGGACTTTGTGTCCATTATCTTCATGAAAAAATGATGCACAAATTCCAACTATAGTCGAAGAAGATGAGTCAAAAGATGGCCTTTCGCAATTCTACTTTGATGGATCAAGAAACAAGCATGGTAATAAGGTTGGAATGATGCTTTTATCACATACCAAACAAAATAATTTTTTTTTCTATTAATTATTAGTTTTGTTTTTCTAATAATGTAGCAGAGTATGAGGCTCTAGTCCATGGTTTGCGATGGGCTAGGAAGATGGGAATAAGTGTTTTACAAGCTTTTGGTGATAGTAAACTTATGGTTCACCAAGTGAGAGGATTGAATATATGAAATAATGCCTTGATAAGATCTTATAAATATATAATTTAGGACCTCCTTGAGTATTTTGATGCTTTTGATATCCAAGTAGTGTTAAGAGAAAGCAACAAACATGTAGATAGATTGGCTGCCATAGGAGCTCAGTTCAACATTTTAGCTAATGTAAGGAAGGAGAAAAATTAGTCACATGTCAAGATTATGACAAGGCCTTCCATTCTTGACAATCATGATAATTGGTAAGTTTTTGAAGATGATATTTAGATTGTTTGTTTCTTGTGAAAGGAGGTTAAATTCTCTTCT
Source organism: Torreya grandis (assembly GCA_037957365.1). Lineage (NCBI taxonomy): Eukaryota > Viridiplantae > Streptophyta > Pinopsida > Cupressales > Taxaceae > Torreya > Torreya grandis. Next base: position 2,639,452 of record JARHVA010000801.1, read on the forward strand.
ATAAATCAATCAAAGCTCTTGTAATAGTATGGAGATCAAATTATCCAACTTAAGCCCAATAAGTTACCCAAAGGTCTGGTCACTCTTGAAAACATCTTCAATAGAGATGATGATGTGAGGAGAGAGAAGTCTTCACTATCTACTAAGGAGGAACACTATGCTAATATTGAGATAATAGTTGGAAAAACTATCAAACTGGGTAAAGTATGTACTCCATCTCAAAAAGAATCATTTATTGATTTATGTAAGTAGTTTGTTGATGTCTTTGCATGGTAATATAGTGACTTAAAATGATTTTATCTGAGTTTATCTCAACACACCATTGAGATAGAGGCTAATACAAATCCATTTACATAGAGGCAAAGACCAATCTATCCCAAAATTGAGCCTTTAATGAGAACTAAACATCATAATTTGATTGAATCAACCATCATTTTCCCCATCCAGCATTCTACTTAGGGTGGCAAACCTTGTTATAGTGAGAAATACATATGAAGAAATTAGACTTTATGTGTATTTCTATGATCTGAATAAAGTCTCTCTCAAAGATGATTATCCATTGCCATCCACGGAGGCAACTGGTAGTTGGTTTATACAAGTTCTCATTATTAGATAGTTATACTGGATATAACCAGATTCTTGTCAAGGAGGAAGATCAGTCAAAGATAGCCTTCACTACCAAGTGGGGGACTTTTGCCTATAGTAAAATGCCATCCAATTTGTCTAATGCTGGAGCAACCTTTCAAAGAGCCTTGGATATGGAATTTCAAGTTATAATCAACATGTTTGTTCTTGTATACTTAGATGACATTACTGTATTTTTAAATAATGCAAGTGAACACATGGTTCATCTCAAGGAAGTCTTTGAGAGATGTAGACAATTTAGGGTGTCTTTTAACCCCAAGAAATGTGTCTTTTTAGTATAGGAAGGTAAAATTATTGGACATGTGGTTTCTAAACATGGTTTGAGCATTGATCCTAAGAAGATAGACTCCATACTTGCTTTATCTTTTCCTAAACATAAGAAGGCAATACAAAGTTTTCTAGGCAAAATACATTTTACAATGAGATACATATCTGATTTTGCAACTTTGGCAAAGCCACTTACAACCATGCTTAAGAAGAATTAGAAATTCAGCTAGACCAAGGAGGGCATGAGGAGTTTTGAAGAGATCAAACAAATAATATCTAGTGCTCCTACCCTCATTAATATTGGTTTTTCAAGGGATTTCATCTTATATGCCTATGCTAATGTGGACATAATGAAATATATACTAATGTAATAAAATCAGCAAGCTTTGGAGTAGCCCATAGCTTTCTTCAGTTAAGGCTTGGAGGATTATGAGACAAGGTACACCTATGTAGAGAAACATATCCTTTTAGTAATCAGATGTCTTAAAAAGTTTAGACACTTATTATCTAACAATAGGATATATTTAATGGTTATGCATCCTAGTATCAAGGAGTTCTAGTTGAACAAGGACATAAGTGAGAAGAGGGCAGGTTGGATAACAAGAGTGATGGAGTAAGACATTGAGATAAAGGTCACTAAGTTGATTAGAGACAAAATATTGTGTGAATACCTAGCCTAAGACTTGCAAGAGAATAAGTAGACAATTTTAGTGCTAAATGATGAAGAAATTACAACTAATCATACATCATCTTCAATTTGGTTTCAAGACTTGGCAAGGTACCTCCAAGATGGTTTTTATCATCCAAAATTAAATGCATTAAGGAGAAGGTATTTAAGATTGTAGTCCATTCCTTTTCTCCTTGTTTATGGAGTGTTTTTCAATAGGGACATCAATGGTATGTTGTTAATGTGCATATAACTAATCCAAGTAGAAATATTGCTTGAGGAATTCCATGATGGACACAGTGGAGGCCATTTATTATCAATAAAAAAATACCTTATGATCATGAGGGGTGGGTATTAATGGCCAATCACATTCAGAGATTGCCATGCTTGGGTGAGAAAGTGCAAAAAATGTGCCATGTTTACAGGAAGACTTGTTGCCTTACCTCTCCAACCAATTTCAGTGGATCAACCTTTTATCCAATGGGGTTTAGACTTCATTGGCCCCATTAATCCACCTTCAATCTTGGGTCATAGGTGGATCCTTACTGCCACATATTACTTCACTAGATGGACATAGGCAGTAGTTTTGAAAGAAGCAAATGAATCTAGTGTGTTAGATTTCTATGAAGGCTTACTTATAAGATTTAGTGTTCCCTCCACCATTATTTTAGATAGTTCCATGACATTTTTGAGAGCTAGGACAAGTCAATGGTCTATTTAACATGGTGTATACCTCAATATTTCATCAAATTATTACCCATAAGGCAATGGCCTTGCTGAGTCCACCAAAAATACCCTGTTTGAGATCATAAGAAGGACCATTGAAGATAATTAGAGAACATGGGATTTGAAGCTTAAGCTAGCTATATGGGTTGATATAATCACCTATAAAAGGTCTATATCCAATTCACCATACAAGTTGGTCTATGGAAAGGAAGCAAGGTTGCAAATCTCACTTGAGTTCCCTACTTTGGAACTAATGCATCAACTAGAGTTATTGGAGAATGAACCAATGAAAGTGAGATATGTTAAGATTATAGAGCTTAAATAATTTATAAATAATTCCATGTTGGCCATGGAAATACATCAATCAAAATTGCATAGAACCTTTGATAAAGGAACATTTTCAAGGAGTTTAAAATAAGGAGACTTGGTTCTCAAGTGGGATAAGGACAAAGCTAAACCAGGAAGGCACACCAAGTTTGACTCCCTTTGGAGTGGCCCTTACATAATCTCTAGTTGTAAATCTAACAATTCTTTCCAACTTGACAAGATAATTAGTGAGGAGCCTCCAATCCCAATCAATGGGATACATCTGAAACATCATTAAAGAAGGCTTTAAGACACATCTTAACATATTTTAAGGTTTGTTAGTAGAGTTTAAGGTAACAAAATAGTTTCATTGTTTGAAAGGCTTTAAATTTGGTTAAGGTATTCTTAAAGCTCGTGTCAAGTTATGTCAGAACTAGTAAAGTGTCCTACTACTTATCACTCTTGAGACACCAAAAAAGACTCCATTCATCTATTTGGATTGTTTAAGGTTTCTTAACAACTGTTAATGTAAAGAACATTTTTGGTTTACATACTAATCAATGTTCTTGAGTATCAAGTTGATACTTATACAAGAATACAAGGTGAATTTTAGTCAATGAGAGTCTTGATATACATGTTTCATGTGATTAAACTTTATTATTCCTCCCCATGTCCGTATAGAGGCCAAATAGACCAAATAATCACCTACAATCCTACTGTGAACCATGATGATATAGTCATCCCTATTAAGAGCATGAGGTTAAATGAGGTGCATTAGGGGGAGAGCGTGAGTGAGAAAAGGTGTGTGAGGTCATGAAGACATTCTTATTAAGGCTTGAATAAGATCAAGGTTAATGTTCATAGTATGTTCATCTTAAGCACTAACACCTGCTATCACTTAGTGATGAAACTCTGTCTAGTCATTTTAAGTGAGGTGCCTACTTGATTACAGATCTAATAGAAGATTACTAAGTTTTGTGATGAATACCATTTATTTTCCTAAGTAATTTTTTAATTGAGGTCTTAAACCCCAAATGGCAATTAGGTCCAAATCACCACCTACGGGGTTATTTGAATACATTAGGATTGGTCTTCAAAATTAGAAGGTGTAATGTTCATAAATGAGGTTAAGGTGTAGTGAAAATAAAATACGCATGAAACCAAAAGAATCCAAATAATGTCACAAATAATGACCCAAGAATGACTATTTTGAACCCTACATATACAGTAATATAACCTACAAACCTGCTTACCTTGTTTAGTGAAGATGATTGTTTAGTGTGAGGAAAATGAGTCTGAGGCAAGGCAAGTAAATAGTAAATGATAATATTGTGACATTATAACTATCCTATGATCCTCGTAGTCAATGTCTAAGGACAATATTTTTAGATGCAACTAGGCCTAGTAGGTTGAATGTCTACACATGTGCAAGGTTGTAGTGATGGGTGAAACTAGGAAGATGAATGATACTAAGGTCTATAAAAAAGTTTATAACACCTAATTCAAACAAATAACTTAACAAAACTCAAACTCAATGGGATTTTATATATGTAACTATATGTTTTAAATCAAGAATATTCATGACAAACTTAGTTAGGATATTTAGTGAACCTCATACAAGCTTGTGTGTAAACATTATAATAGCATGAACTTATAGGTATATGTTGTGGCATATAATTGCACCATTGTGGGAGATATCTTTAGGCTCTCCCACTCCTAGCCATAATATGGAAAAAACCCTAGGTTATGGGTATCTTAACATGGGGTTGAACCTTTGGAGAAGGTCGACATCCTTTTGATGGATCACCTAGACTAATGTTTCTAGTGGGAAAAGTGTTAGAGAGAGGGTAAAGGGTTACTAAGAGAGATAAAAAGTTGATGTCAAAAATTTAAATTATAACTCACATAAACATGAAATAAACACTAATGAATCATAATACAATGCTAGGTCACACAATCTCACCAACTAGCTAATTTGCGTAAGTGTTTCATAAACTAGGCTCACAAGTAATGAATGAAGTAAAGAGGAATTCTAAGATTCACACCAATCATACATTAATGGTAGAAAGAGAACAAGTTCAAACTTACAAACAACTTGAAAATACCTAAAAATAGGCAAGAAAGAATGATAATGGACATGGAAGACACTTCTTCACAATGCCATCATGCACAAGCTTACTAAACACAATTCAGAGGCAAGAGATAGGTAAAGAAAGTCTTTATTGCTTCAAGAGGTCTTTCATAAATTTTTTGATAGGGTCTAGCCTTATCAAATGAGAGTCTCAGACTCCTCAAAATTGAGAGAGAATATTTTCTTTCAAAATTGAGAGTCCTTACAACAAGGAAGGAAAAAGGGAGCTATAGAGAAAAGGGGGGAGAGAGAAGGAGCGAGCAAATAGTAATCAATAAATGAGGTCCAAATTATTCCATGGAACCCAACCACCTTTTGATTGATTAGCACTAATCATGCTCCCAATTAGTCATTCATTAGCTCCAAAATAGCTTTTAAGCCCTCTTATTGGCTTAGAAACACACTATAAGATAAGAACTCCTTGAAGATGATGAGTCATGATCCATTGAAATGGGAAAGTCCCCAAAGACTTTTGAAATTTAATTAAGTACTCCACTTTCCTTTTTCAAATACCAGACTATCCATCTACTTAATGACCTTGTCATACCATGCTTCATCTTGATATGCCCTTTACATTAATAGAAATTCACCTTAAACCCATTCATCTGGTTTCCCTTCAAAACACAATTGTTAGAATCACCATTTTGCCTTTATGCTAAACCCTATACATAAGTCTATTATAGATGAAAATCGATCACCTTATTAGTTTTCATATAAACATAATTTGCATGAAGATCTATATTTTAGGGTTTTTTTTATCATGAACAAGATGTAAAACTTATGCTTGAGGGTTTTTGAGAGGTTTAGTCAAGCTTTAATGGCATCCTTGACTTTGTAAGGTTTGATTTGGTGACCTCGATCGCATTTTGATCTTGCATTTATTCATTTGCATGTCTGTGTGACAAAATCCTTTCATCTAATGTGTCTTCCTATGTGGTATCTCCTCGGGCTACTTATTTTCATTTTAAAACCTGAATGTTATCACTTTAGACACATGTCTTCATCAAGTACCCTCTAGAACTCGATCAAATTTGCTCTGTTGATCTCTTTGAGAGTCTCCTAGCTTTGACCTTCATCGCTACCATTGATCCATGATCTACTTTCTAGATTGTGCCACTTGGTAACCCCACATTGATCTTTATCTTGGCCTTAAAAAATGTGACGCTTAGTGGTCTTATGTGCCACTTATGGACCCTGTTATCATTATTCATCTGATTAATGTGCTTATGCCATGTATTAACCTCACATTAATCTAGGCTCATTGACTTTTGACCTTATGCACGCTATTGATCTTCTTAGCACAACTGAACACATTATATCGATATTTGGTCAACCAGATTGAGCATGAACTATCGATCTCTATCTGCACAATATGATCAATCGTGGGTCATCAATCTCCTCAAAAGTCACCATGATTGAGACACTTGGTATTTTCACATTCACCCTCAAGATCCACTGACTTGTTAACCTTGTGTTCACTGTTAGATCTAATTTTGCATGACTGAATGTGTGTCATTGATCTTCTTGACTTATTGACTTGATTAATCACCCATGTGCCATTTCTCTTTGAGGTTGGCCCCTGATATCATGACACTTGTCAACCTTGTAGATCACTTATATTTTTAAAATCCAAATGGCTATTTGTTGTGGCTTTAAATTTTCATCCCTGGGCACATCCCACACTGCTAGATATTTTTTTAAGGCATGTATCTTGAGATAGAAAACTCATCAAGACACCAAATTTATAGGGGATGACCTTGGCACAAAATGCACCATTCTCATGCAATCTTGCAACTTTGGTTGGCTTCTCAATTAAAGTTATTAAATACAAAACTAAATTGACTTGTTTATCCCTGTATGATGTGTTATGATGGTCTGGTTCCTTAAAATCACTAAATTCACACTTTAAGCTTACTTAAAGTGTTTCAAAATATTGTAAGTGAAATGTGACAGGATCATGTAGTCAGTCTACTCCTTATACCATTGTATCATTCTCTCAATAGGAACCTTATTTCGCTTCTCACCCTATATCTAGGCAAAAGTTTCATATGTGGGCCAATTTTGGCCAACATTTCTAGTGACTTGATAGGGAAACATGCCTACTATGATTGAGAACCTAGATTAGTTGCCTTGTCTGATCCATTGGTCATATATGGTCACAAGTCTTTCCTTCCCCACTTCTGTGAAACTGATAAAACACTACCCATTTCTAAAAACCTCTTTTTGAAGCAAGAAGAGCAAGAAGAACCAAATAAACACAGTGCCCAAGACACTTATGGAAGGGAAACACACAACCAAAAAGAAATGTGCACAAGGCACTTGAAGGAAAACATAAAAACCACTCTAATATATACAAGGTTGTATCTTACAAGTATCTTCCTCCTAGGTCACATGGGAAACCTTTAGAATCATTCACTTGTGATGGACCAGGATGAAAAATACCTTGCTTTTGAGAGCTCATGCTAGGTAGGCTAAGATGCCTGATTAATGACTCTTTTGCCTTGCTCCATGATGGATGAAGTGGGACAAACATGTCTCCAATGTAGACATATTAGTCTGACTCTTCAAGACTTGCTTTGTGTTGGACTATAGGAGTATTTGCAATCTTCTCACTTGATGGCTCTTCTGAATTAAGAGAGCATTCCGGCCTATTTGTGACTGCAACTTTGGGGCTCAAGAGCCCATTAAGCTTATGCATGGTCTCAATAACCACTCGATTAATTTCTTATCTTGGGAGTGAAGGTTGGGTGTCCAAGTTTGCACAAAAATACTCTAAATCATCCCAAGAAGCAATTTCCTCTTATTTACTTGGGATAATGCTAACCTTAAAACCATTCTTATCTTGCTCACCTTGAAAAGAGCCACATATAAGCTCATCAACCCATTTAAAGTTAAAAATGTCATATTCTTGTGGTTCTTAATCTAACCATTCCCCTTCATTTGTGAAGACATCAATACTACCTTCAATGGATAATTCATCTTGAGATTGGTCAGCCTCCATAACCCGATTTGCAGGTTCATTTTCATGCTCTAGAGGAGATATACACTGGTTTAGAACCTCTACCTAGTCCATGAATTCATCGTACAGCTATTTTCATACTTCATTTTGATCCTCTTTCTCCTCTATTTCTTTCTCTTGCTCATTTATGACCTCTTTAACATAGTCAATTGATTGATTGACTGTTTCAACCATATCAATCTCTGCAACATGTTCATCCTCACATTCAACCATGCCAAATGGAAGTTATTAAAAGAAATTAAAATCTCTTTTGCTCTCAAGTAAAACCTAAATACACATCTCTTCAAGTATGAAGGCATTAATACTGCCTTTAATTGACTTTACCTCTTGTGATTGGTTAACCTCTACAAACTTATTGTGGTCCTCCATTCCTTCATTCATAGTTGAATGAAGTGAGTTGCCTATCATGATATCTTCATCATAGACACTTGTATTGTCCTCTTGTGGCTCATCTATGACTATAAATTCATATAGCCATAATTTACATGAAGATCTATAGGCTAGGGTTTCTTGATCATGAACAAGACATAAAACTTACGCCTAACGGATTTTGAGACGTTTAACCAAGATTTAATGGCAGCCTTGACTTTGTAAGGTTTGTTCTGGTAACCCAGATCACATTTTTATCTCAACATTTATTCATTTGCCTACCTGAGTGGTGAAATCCTTTGATTCAACATGTTCGCATATGTGGTATCTCCTCAGGCTGCTTATTTTCATTTTAAAATCTAACCGTTATCACCTTGGATACATGTATTCATCATGTGCCCTTTGGAACTCAATCAAATTTACTTCATCAATTTATTTGGAAGTCTCCTAGCTTTGACCTTCATCACTATCATTGATCTATGATCTACATTCTAGATTGTGCCACTTGATAGACCCACATTGATCTTTATCTTAAACTTTGAAAATGTGACACTTGAAGGTCCTACATGCCTCATGTGGACCATGTTTTCAGTATTCATTTGGTTAATGCACTTATGCCATGTGGCAGTCTCACGTGAAATCTAAGTTAAATAATTTTTGACCTTATGTGCACCGTTGATCTTCTCAACATGATTAAATGCACTCTATCAATTTCTAGTTTGCTAGATCAAACGTGGATCTTCAATCTCCATTTGAATAATATGATCAACCACAGGCAACAAATCTTCTTGAAAGTCATCTTGATTGAGACAATTGGCATTTTCACATTCATCCTTAAGATCCGCTGACTTATTGACCTTGTGTTCATTGTTAGATCTACTTTTACATGATTGAACACACACCATTGATCTTATTGACTTATTGAATTGATTGATCACCCACATTCCATTGATTTTTGAGGTTAGCCCTCGATATCATGACACTTATCATCCCTACAAATCAATTCTATTTTTTGAATCCAAACAACTATTTATTGTGGCTTTAAATTTACATCCCTGGACACATCCCACATTGCTAAATCTTTTTTTAAGACCTATAACTTGAGATAGAAAACTCATTAGGACAACAAATTTGTAGGGGATGACCTTGGCATAAAATACACTATTTTCATGCAATCCTTCAACTTTGGTTGGCTTCTTGAGTACACTTATTAAATGCACAACTAAATTAACTTGTTCATCCTTGCATGATGTGTTATGATAGTCTAGTTCCTTAAAATCACTAATTTCAAACTTTAATCTTACTTAAAGTGTTTCAAAATCTTGAAAGTGACATGTGATAGGATCACGCAACCAATCTACTCCTTCTACCATTGGATCACTCTCTCAACAGGAACCTTCTTTAGCTTCTCACCCCAGATCTAGGTAAAAGTTTCATATGTGGGCCAATTTTGGCCAACAATACATATCAGGGTCCAAAAGGTCTCAATTAGGTTAATGAATTATTCCAAAATGAACCTATAAGTTTAGAAGATCAGAGAAGGAACTAACCTAAATAGATACCTCTTTGACTCCAGTCAAGAGCTCTAGTAATAGTTGTAGTCAAGGTACCTAACATACACTTATAGTCACGAAGCCTTCAATATGAATAGAGGAAATAATTGATGCTCAAAAGATTTAAGATGTGTGAGGGATGAATAATGTATATAATTTGGTAGTATACACATGAATTGAAGCCTAATAAGTCATTAAATATCCTTTCTAGGCCTTAACAATCAATAAGACATCTACAGGCTTGTTTAGGGAAGACATGAAGGTTACATGTCCCAGGTAGGTTTGAGATGAACTAAGTATGGAGTGAAGTCTTGAGGATTTTCAAGATTCATGTCTAAGACAATGCAAGGTCCCTACCCTTGGAGGAACTTAAAACTCAACGAAAAATCCCCAATTACACCTTCAAGCCTAATAACAATGTTTAGGCCTGTTTATGGAAGTTTGACATTTTGTACAAATGGGACGTAGAATTTAAGGATAAAGTGTCATGATATGTTTATAGAACATATAAAAATACTTCCACAATCTTCAAAACTAGATTAATTGGGAGGAAATGGATTGAACAGGGCCTTTACAGTCAATTTAGCTAGTTTATTCTTAAACCCTCGTGACAAGTAATTCAAATTGTAAAGATTTTTGAAGACCACTGCTCATTCAAGATCATTGAAAAGAATATAATAGGTTGTATTAGACATATTTAAGGTCACTCCATCTGATGGTGAAATTTTGGAAAGGTTTCTTAAGCATAATACCCTTTCTTAGCCTTCTCACGTAGTCCATCCTACGTAAGAGGCTACCAAATTTCACTTAGAACTTTAATGAAGTTATGCATGGGACCACACAATGTTTATAGGTGGTGGATAGGCCCCCCCACTTCCACCTTGTGGTATTATGAAGAAGAATTAGGGTAGGTTCTTTATGAACAATCCTTAAGAGCTAGAGATACCTAAAACCCTCCTAAACCCTTCATAACAACCTGATGGAAGAGAAATCTTTTGAAATGAATTAAAATGAATTGTTTTGATCTCCAAATGGATTTATTTACCTTATTAGGTCTCATGAGTACCATGGCATGGTAGTGGCTTGCATATGCAAGTATAGTACCATATGAAATGGGCAGAATGCATAGTTGAAGGCTTGTTTGTGAAGGTGTAGAGTAGGGAATGGCTCCAAAAAAGAGTGTAGAGGTCAAGTGAAAATTTAAAATGTTATACCATCATCCAAAAACTTATATATTTATCTCAAAATGTTATACTAGCTCTGAAAGTTGGCCACTTGGTTAAAAAGTGAAGAAAATTTAGTTTTACAAGCCAAGAAGCCTAGATGAAGGCCTGTGAGTACAATAGGAGACCTAAATCTAAAGGAATGAGTTGTATAATGGTGTTAAAGGTCTAAAAAAGTCATTTAAAAATCTTAGAACATGCAAGTTTCATGAAAAAACATTCAAACTACCTCTCAAGCATACACAAACACCTAGGCTTGCCAATAGCCATTTCATGTTTTTCCCACACACACAAGGCCTCAAAAATTCAAATTTTACATGTAACATGGTCTTAGGATAGGTAAAGTGAATCAAACACTTTTTTGAGGTTTCACATGTGCGGGAGGCTTCTAGAACAAGATCTTTGTTTCTAGATAAGGAGGCTTAACTATGCCTAATTAGAGATAGAAATGGAAGAAAAAGACACTTTCACTCAGAGTTAGGTATTTAAACTTGGCATGGAAATGTAAGGGGATATTGGGTCCTCGAATATGTGCTTATTTATCAATTATAGTCTGTATATCCTTATGCACAATGAGGTTTACCTATTTTGAGGGCTGCAAGGAATTGGTAGAAAAACAAGCTAATGGAGTAAAGTCACATATTTTGGAGGGTTTGATGGCTCTATTTTTCTTGTTATAGGTTTGATATGAGGTTTAAAATTCATATCTGAAGTTAAATTTCCTTATTCAAATCAAAACCAAGTCTTTTCTCTCCTACACCACATTGCAAAGGAAAGAGTTCAAATGATCAATTCACCAAGTTAATGCATAACAATTCAAGGTTACTTATCACCTTCCACACCATTTGGAGGATAAGAATAGGTCAAAATTTAGTTTAAAAGAAAATTCAAATGATTTAAAGTGTCTTTAACATCCTTAAGGAGAACTTTTCCTCTCTTACACCAAGTCAAGGAGAAAAGGTCAAAGATGCTTGAAGAGTCTTATAATAACCCTTTTAAGGTGAAAAAAACTCATAAATGGATTAGGAGAAGTTTTTAATGGAGGAAGTAATGAAGACTTGAAGACCTATTTTAAAGGATGTAACTTATTCTTCAATAAGGACATGTAATCTAGTAAATAGGGTATCCAAGCAAAGATTTAGGCAATTCAAGTGGTCAAGTGATTTAACAATTTTGGAAATATTGGTGTATTATTTCTAATTTAGTTAAAGTGTATGAGTAGTAAAATCATTAAATAAATATGAAATAATTAAGCTACTAACTTGTATAAATTTTATTGTGATTTTAACCTTTTTAAAAATAGTAAAAAGGGATGACTTAGCTAGAAACTGTCTAAGACAGCTGAGATAGAGTTTGAAATTAACTGTGCAGGACAAGGACACTGTCACAATTTAGGATCTGGCCTTCATTTTATGATTGGATAGGAGTGCCAAAATAGGACACTAATGGCACCAGTGTTTTAGTTCACTTCTATCATTATTGTCCAAGAGACCTAAGCTTTTGGGGTTTTATTTTTTGTGTCTGTGTGACCCTGCCCATGAAGTTTCGATTGTCGAATGTCCGTAGAACTCCCTATAAAGTAGATTTTATCTTCAAACCCTAGAATCCTTTATACTTTGACCAAAATTAAAAAATAGGAGGCGTTAGTGTGTGTAATATACACTGAACGTGAATCCATACCCCTTATGTGGGCATGCTACCTCATATCAATACTTTGAAGAGGGATCAAGCCATATGTAGTTCTCCCACTTGATGTGCTTTGTGTAATAGTGTGTATAAAGATGTAAATGATAAAATTGGGTGTGCACGAGGTGGCTAAAGACTAGTGTAAGGATTTGAATAAGCTTTTAATAGTATTGGTTGGCTATATACAGAGAATAGGGAAGATTGCCTAAGTAATCTTGCTTGTATTCTTATTTGCTTTGTGATAATTTCCAAACCTTTCCAAATGATCTTTGAAAGGGATTTTATAGGGATATATTGGTCATGGGTTAAATGTGCTTGCAATAATCTGACAAGGAGAAGAATGAAAAACCAGAAGGAACTAACTGTTGGAGTTGAAAATGCACTTGGGTAGGAGTACCAAAAGCAAACAATAGTGGCTCTAGCATTGTAATCCAAGTTAGGTGCTATTATCCTTAGCTAACGGGACCTAGGGGGATGGATTCATCATGAAAAGAGCATTTTGACTGAGTTGGGATTAGGTATAAAAGGCTATAGATGATTAAAAATCAGTGAAAAGAAGCCTATAAGGGACAAGAGAGTAAATAAGAGGGACTTATGGGTTGGGTGTCATTAGCCACACTCAAGTTACCAATTTTCATATTTTATATGATTACATTTGCCCCCCCTTTATTCTAGTGATGCAACAAAGTGAAATACTAAAATAAAGGAAAAATAGAAAGCATACCTAAACTTACCTATAAGGGTGAAGCCCATAAAGCTTATGTGATGCTAGGTGTGCATAGAGAGAGCATGTTGTGAAGTGCAAATCTATAATATAAAACAAAAAGTAGATCAATTCTTACTAGATATGCTATATCTAAAATAAAAATATACAAAGTTGGGTAAGATATAGAGGAAGAGAAAGGAATAAATACACCTCATCAAATACATAGACCAATACAAAACCTATTATGATGTTAAGTGATGTTAGATGTGTGCTGAACTAAGGGTGATATCACAAATGGAGATGAGGGAATAAATACACCTCATCAAATACATAAACCAATACAAAACCTATTATGATGCTAAGTGATGTTAGATGTGTGTTGAACTAAGGGTGATATCACAAATGGAGATGAGTACTCCAATCCCTAGAAGTGGCTTAAGAATGCAAATGTTGGCCCCCTTTAGCTCCATTGTTTCCCACTAAGTGAAGTTAGGTGGTCATACGTGTGTTGATCAATGTTTATATTATGTGTCCAATCCCTTTGAATAGGTGGCTCAAGAATACAAAGTCTAGATAGTCCTTTGGCTCCATCATTGCCCTGTGAAGTGAAGTTATGAACTAATACCAGTATGAAATGTATGTCATATGGGATTTCTCCTAAATCCCATGAATGTACTATGATATAACAATGTTGACGTGGATAGCCAAATGTATGTTGGAAACTAGGCTACTCTTGGCCACTTTGAAAGATGGAGATTAGGCTTATATGAAAGCCACTCCAAAACTGGTGCACTAGACTTATATGAAAGTCACTCCAAAATGTGGAAGTTGGGCTTGTATAAAGGCCACTCCAAAATGATGCCAACCACCTGTAGATAGAATAAGGCATGCAACTATTGAGAATGCCTGGGTAATGAAACTCAGAAAGAAAAGAAAACAAATGTGCCATACACATTGCCCCCAATCACTAGTGTCTAAAACATGGATTCTGATCTGGAAGTTATACCAACTGTTGTATCTAAAACTAGAAGTGAGAGCTATCATACTACGTATAATTCCCCCTATATCTAGATTCTATGAGTAAAAGTGTACTAAAAACTAATGATTTTAAACTACTCTAACTGTGAAAAACTGTAATTAAACCTACTTTTTTGCTTACTTCTAGAAAGTATAGTTTTTTTGTTATTTAGATAAGAGCACCAAAAGTGGACATTAGTGGCATTGACGTTGTTGTCCAATCTTGGTGCTATTATCCTAGGCTAAATCTGGTGATTGTTCTGACATTTTTACTATCTACCTGGTCTATTTTATCTAGTTTGATGTTTGATTATTATTTTGGGTGTTCTAAAAACTACTTTTTCAACCATTAGGAGCTCTGATCTCTATGACAAAACTCCTATTTGTTGCCCCCTCTTTTGAGGGTAGGAATGAAGACCCTAAAATGATTGCCCTCATAAAAAAGAGACCTGCAAGTATGTTATGCTCAAAAGATACATGATATAGTAATGATAATCGATAAGATATCTCAAGATATAACATGGTTTGCAATGAGAGATTATTAGATCAACAAGGGTATGCCTAGATAGACATAACAATGTAATAACATGTATAATATAATGAATGAGAACTGTAAGTCTGGTTAGTTATTAGTTGTCATGGAGGGATGGAACATGATGTCCATCATGGCATCCAAGAAAGTAAGGGAATGCATGATGTGGATCATGACATTGCAAACAATCAGAAAGTAATCAAGCAATAAGCATATGAGGCAAGAAACAAGAAGCATACAAGAGTGGCCAAGGGGCCAAGCAAACAAGGGACATGGGCACATGTCACACAAACTAAAAAGCAAGCACACAAGGCATGTTTAAATGCTACATACACATACAATTGAAACAAGCAAGGTTGGCAGAGCCACAATCACATAGAAGGGTACAAGTAAAATAAATTGGCAAGTGTCCTAAGGCACACACATGATTTAAAGCAAAGACATTGGCAAATGTCCTAAGGCACATACAGGAGACAAACATGGACTGAGAAATGCAATCACATCTAGCTATGTAAAACAAGAAACAAAATCATGTAACATATTGGAAATACAATCACATCTAACTAATCAAATAAAGAAGTGAAAGTATGCAAGACATGTTAGTACAAGACTAGGTATATGCTAAAAAAATACATGAGTGCTATATACTAGTAAGTGTTGATAGAGTAATCTGTGTAAACTAGTAAGTAATGTACATCAACATGATAACTAGAGTGTGTCGTGTAGGAATGACAACCTAGATGGTATAGTCATGTAGAGGATGGACCTAATGGGTATGTATATCGATGTATGTCTCAATGTAGAAGTAGGATGCCTCTTCAATGGGTGGAGTGAAGCAATCAAGGATCTATATGTCATTGCACACACTCAAAGAAGATCAAGTGAAGCATGGTAATGTAGATAAATCTAAAAACAATAACATAAAATAGCAAATGTAAGTCTATCATGATAGTAGAAATGTAAAGCATGGATGATGCATACAATCAAATTATTTTTGGTGTTTTTTTTGAATTATTTACATGTTTTTGTATTTTGACATTTTTAATTATTTTTGGTGCTTTTGAAATAATCTATGTACAATCAATCATTAGGAGACTATGTACAAGAAATTGAAGAGAAGCTACGTATAAGTAAGATGGGAAGGGATGATACTAACCGATGAGTGTTATGGGAGACTCCATATCATGGTTTCATGTATCAAATAAAGGAATCATGCATGATTATGAAACACAAGGGAATGGCTATGAATATGACTTTGAATATTCGTATTCATTGTCGGTATCTTGGAAATCATAATAACATGTATTGTGCCACTCATCATTATCATCTTAATTTTGAACCAATGGAATGCTAGTGTTAACTTTTATTGTATCTGGATCTTTTCCTTTGATAAATTATGTTTGTGAATGATTTTCCTTAGGATGTTCACTAAATCCCAAACCTTGGTGATAAACATTATCAACTGCTATAATAGGAGTAGTGATGCCTTGAGCCTGCTTGCTCAACCCTTGACCTCGATAATTAAATTGTTGTAGATATTTTTGACCAAACTTGTACTAATTTTAAAGTTCACCCTCATTTTGGAGAGGTAGATTTGTATCTTTTCATGCTTTACCTATGCGTGTGGTACTGTTTGTTGCTCTGATTTTGCTTTTTGATCCTTTTGTTGTTCTGAGTTATGCTTTGGTAACCACTTTTGTACTATTTTCAAATTTGACCCTTTGTGAATGTGTTCCTACATCATCATGGATTACTTGATTGATTTACCTTATATATGCTCCTCATTAGCAATTATTTGTTGTCTATGTTTATTCAATGCCAAACATGAATCTGTGTGATGCCCATGCATTCTATGATATGCATAATAATATCTGGATCTTCTCACTAGATGTAGAGGAGGTAATTTGATCAACTTAGATTTAATCATTTCCCTTAGTACCTCACTTGAAATCTTATTTTATCTTTGATTGATTTTTAAATCATTAGTTGTAGAGTTACTTTGTTATGATTTATTGTTTTGATATGTAACATTGCTTGTAACCAATGGACTAGGTGAAGGTGCATATACATGATTGACACTAGGGTGCCCTTGAGGTTTTTGTATTATAATATGATTTTAAAATGTTGTGATCTTTTCATGTAATAGCTGATTCTACATTTGTAATTTTGAGATTAACTTGCTCATACTGGTGATTTGATCCCTTAGAGTCTCACAAGTGTAAACCCTAGTTGCTTCTGATTGAACATGTAAGCACATATGTTGAAGAGGATTTGAATAAGCTATATGCTGAATATATGCATTAGGAAAAATAGTATTGGTTGCCTCACATTTTTTAGGGGTGATAGCATGAACTAGGTTAGAGGGAAATTAGTTATCACCCTCTTAGGGGAGAGGAGGAGAAGGAAATTGTTTCTTGTGCATAAGATATGACATTGAAACTTGACAGGTGGTTGTTAGCTTATGCAATGGATCCTTTAGGTATAAACCATGTATGTGGGATAAAAATCATGTAATTATAGTTATAAGTTGTATAACAATATGTTTATAAAGAGCATTCCACATGAGAGATATCAAGTTTGGGATAGAAAGCATAAATTTGTGCATGAATGCATAAGAAACTTTGGCATGTGCCATGACATTTTTAATGTGTTTAGCATGATAAAATTTAAAAAAATTCCATATGAGAGATATAAATCAAGGGATAGAAATCATGAATTTTTGCATGAATGCATAAGAAACTTTGGCATGTGCCATGATATTTTTATTGTGTTTAGCATGATAAACTTGAAATTTTTTCCATATGAGAGATAGAAAGCATGAATTTGTTCATGAATGCATGATAAAATTTGGCACGTGCTATGACATTTCTAATGTGTTTAGCATGATAAACTTGAAAAAAATTCCATATGAGAGATAGAAAGCAAGAGCTGAAACCTTGTATTAAAGACAAGTAAACTTTGTTTTGAAGGAGAGGTGTCTTATTATGTTTAACGATGATTTTCTTAATATCATCCCATATTATGAAAAATAGGCATGAAAAGTAAAGAATGAAGCTTTGTATTAGCATATGGTAAACTTCATCATTCATATACATGATAGGACCAAGTAGGGTCTCCTTATTATTTGCTAAAAATGCAAGAAATATTTGAAAATAAGTGAGATCTATTTTTGCTATTATGTGAAATCTAATTTTAAACATAAGGTAATACCTCAAAAAGCCAATAAGAGTGAGTACATGAAACAAGGGTTTTGAATGAAATTGTTTTTTTAAATTAATAAGGAATTTAGAAATTTGGGGAGAATTTTTTATTTTAATATGCCAGTAAATAATCAGAAAATTGGTGATTTAAAGAGACCTAGTAGATGCAACTAGGGTTTTGAAAAATAAATATTTTTAAAAATTGCTATTGAATTTTGAAATTTAAGGCGAATTTATAATTGTAATATGCTATTAAAAAAATAAAAAATTACTGAGAAAATACCGCGACCTAGTACGGACAACTAGGGTTTTGAAAAATAAATTATTTTAAAAATTACTATGAATTTTTAAAATTTAAAGATAATTTTTTATTTTATTATGTAGGTAAAAAATCAAAAAAATATATGAAAAATCAATATGAAATTTACCCTAGGGTTTCTAGTGTTTTTATGTGTAAACAAAGTAAGTCAGGTTCACCAAATGATTTAACAATTTTGAGAATATTGGTGTATTATTCCTAATTTAGTTATAGGGTTTGAGTAGTAAAATCAAAAAATAAATATGAAATATATTAAGCTACTAATTTATATAAATTTTATTATGATTTTAACCTTTCTAAAAATAGTAATAAGGGATAGAAAATAAGACTTAGCTGGAAACTATCTGAGACGGCTAAAACAGAGTCTGAAATTCACTATGCAAGATTGGGACACTATCACAATTTAGGATTTGGATTTCATTTTATGATTGGACAGGAGCATCAAAATAGGGCACTAGTGGCACTGGTACTATAGTCCACTTTTTCCGTTATTGTCTAGGAGACTTGAGCTTTTTGGGTTTTGTTTGTTATGTCTGTATGACCCTATTTTTGAAGTTTTGACTACTAGATATCTATAACACTCCCTATAGAGTAGATTTTGTCTTCAAACCCTAAACTCTTTTGTACTTTAACCAACTTTGAGAAAGAGGGGGGGTTAGTGTGTGTAATATGCATTGAACGTGGATCCACACCTCTTATGTGGGCATGTTGTCTATACACCAATACTCTAAAGAGGGATCAAGTCATATGTAGTTCTCCCACTTGATGTGTTTTGTGAAATAGTGTGTATGAAGATGCAAATGCTAAAATTGGGTGTACTTAAGGTGGCTAGGGACTGGTGTAAGGATTTGAATAAGCTTTTAATAGTATTAGTTGGTTGTATGCAAAGAATAGGGAAGATTTGCCCAAGTATTCTTGCTTATATTCTTGCTTGCTTTGTGATAATTGTCAACCCTTTCCAAATGATCTTTGAATGGGATTTTATAGGGATCTATTGGTTAAGGGCTAAATGTGCTCATATTAAGCCTACAAGGAGAAGAATGAAGAACTAGAAGGAACTAACCATTGGGGCTAAAAATGCACTTGGACAGGAGCATCAAAAGCAAACATTAATGGCATCAGCACTGTAGTCCAAGTTGGGCACTATTGTCCTTAGCTGACGGGACTTGGAGGGATGGATTTATCATGGAAAGAGTAGTCTGGCTAAGTTGGGATTAGGTTTGAAAATGTATGGATGACTGGGAATTAGTGAAAAGAAGCCTATGAGGGTCATGAGAGCAAGCAAGAGGGACCTATGGGTTGGGTGTCATTAGCCACACTCAAGTTACCAATTTTCACATTTTATATGACTACATTAAGCTTGACCAATCAATGTTGAAGGCTTCTTCAATTTTTTAAGATAGATCCACTTTTAACCCTATGCCACTTTTGTGAAATAAAGAGAAGAGAAAATCTAGGAACCATTACGTAGTGATTTGAAGACAAAGTTAGTCATCCCTATTTTGAGGCTGCTTTATCTACCCTCTCTTACTTTTTTCTATTTGTATCTTTTTTTACAGCATTATCATATTACTTGTTTGCTTTGGTTATGTTGAAAGGCTATCAAAATTTTGTGTGACACCTCTTGAAGAAATAAGAATCTATTTTCCTCCATTTTTAGGTTGTTGTGTGAAGTGTATGTGTGATTTCCATTGATATAACATTATGAATCAATAGATGTCTTATGTTAATGTCTAGTTTTTGTACCTTCTTATAGAATATTTAAGTTTTTATAGGTCATATTAAGTGTATAGGTTCAATCTTAGTCTAAGTTTAGATGTGAATTCAACAATCTTTCATTCCTTCCATGTAAAGAATGAGTTTTATCAAGTCCTTTGTATAAAACACTATTATAGAAGCCATAAACCTAAAATGAAGAAAATGTGTGCAGTCTCCTTTACTTCATAAGAGTGTTAATTTCAAGAAAAAAAGGTCATAAACATTGGTGCATCACCTTTATTTTAAGTTTTTCTTGTCAATTCAGGTGCAAATAGTATCCCTTCACCCTTTCCCCTGGTCAAAAAATCAGTAGTTAGTAGGATTATATACAAATTCAGTGAGTGCATCAAGGGAACCAACCCTCTATTTAGAGTTTCTCTCCATAAAAAAGTCACCAACACTTAGGAGACATTACATTATTTCAATAGGAGTGGGAAGTGGCACACATTCTTACAAGGGTAGCACTCTTGATTGATAACATTTACTTTTTGGACTATGTCAATAACAGTTGGATGTTGGTGGTTGCCACAAGTGTCCACCTCTATCGGTAGTGTCTATGAATCCTTTACATCTATTTTTAAAATTTAAATCTCTCTCTTGTGTTGGCCTAAGCATGTTTCCTATGTTTTTTATGAGGGGAAACACCAAAGAGTCATTTATAAATACAAATCAAGCCTAAATTCTTACTTACTTGGTAATAACATTAAGAACCACTTGCACATTGAGAAATATTTTGCACATCCTCAAGACATTATCCAAAATCATCAAAATATAAATACCCCTCAAAAGAACAAGCCCTAAAACTAAGCCTAAATATAAAACACCAGGTCAAAGTTTCATGTTGTCAAATGTCAAAAGACAAAGCATTGCATTACAGTCTATTGGATCACGATTGAGCACACACATCTATATGGGAGAGATACATAATATTTGAGCCATCTTCAGAGTATTAGAATGTAAGTAATGCTCAAACACTCAATGGTGATGGGTTGGGGTTGTAAAAACCATCTTTCCAACCCTTTTTCCTAAGTTTATTTGGTGTTAAAAGTGAAATCAAGGTTTCAAGGCAAAGGGAAGCAAAATCAAGATTTGTGTACAAGATCGAGATTAAAAAATCACACATAATCTATGTATATAAGTAGGTGTAGTGATTTGTGGTAGGATAGACCGACATAGTCAACTTAGACAATGTTGATAGATAGTGGACATTATAGTTACTACAAGTGTTTAGGCTTTATCGATGGCATCTACATAGGTTTTGATATTATGTTTCTGATACCAAATAGTTATAGAGATATTACAAAGTCATATTGAGGATTGTGACACACACAATGAGCAGTCTAAGTAAAAAAATTAGCTAAGTGCCTTTTCTCCTTTCTTTGCTTGGTCATTTCTATATTTAGTAAATGCAATAAATCTCTCAGTTACATTCATATTGGTATGGTAAATGCTCTAGATTGCACAATTTCAATTTCAATTTTTTTATGTTATTTAGATCACTTAAATCCAAAAATAAATAAAATAAACATAACTCAAATACATACTTTAGGTCTACTTTAAGTGGATAATAATGAAAACAATCCCAAGTGTCCCAAACATAAACAAAAGCAATGTAATGAATTGATAAAGAAGTTAAGAAACAAATGCACCTTGATTGTCTTGTAAGTCTGAGATTATATTATGATTATGTTGAATGTGTTTGACATGTTCCTAAATTTATAAACTTGAATTGTGCTCTAAGATGAGCCATATTTATACGGTCTTGTCATATGCATGCCTGGTTGTAGCAAGCCCGATGTGCCCATCCCATCTTTGTGTCCTTGAGCTCGCCTTTATAGGGTTTCATAGTTAGGGTTTTCTAGTGCATGTGTCTTACATCTTCCTAATTATGATTGTACCTTCACTTTATAGATGTGTAAGGAAAAATATGCTACATGATTGAATCTTCATTTTGACCTAGCTTACACACTCCAAAATAAAACAATAATAATGGAGTTAGGAAAATGCCAAAGTGTAAGGAAATTACTTAGAAGAATCACAATAATAAAATTATATATGGTAGAATTAAGAGCAGAATAAGCAGATCCACAACAATAATTGACGAAAGAGAAGAATACTTAAATATTATGACTAAGCCACTTTAAGGGGGTAACCTCCACAATAATGAAAAAAGAACAAAATTCACAATAAGATGATAAAAGACTAACCACTACCTCCTATATATACACTACTTAGCCATGGTTATTCCATAAACCAACCATACTAAGAACATCAAGAAAACCAACAAGCTAATATGAATGTTTGTAAGCCACAATTCGACCACACATATCCTTAGATGCACTATAGGTTAAGGGTGTAGCATGCCCCTTCCCTTCAAAATAATGTTGTCCTAAATGTTGATTCAAACTAGGATGTTTTTTTAGGAATGCTTCATCCTCCCATGTTGCATCTTTAGAATGTAGGTTCTTCTATTTGATCAAATATTGCTTAATGGCTCTAGTCCACAGTTGCTTAGTGCGCATGTGAAGGATCTCCTCTGGATCTATAATGACTTGGACTTCTTCATCCAATTCAGGTAACTCAGTCTGAGTGGAAACTCTGTGTTTAATTACATTATTCAAGTAAGATACATATAATATTGAATGTATGCAAGTGGCTGGTGGTAATTCTAGCTTGTAAGCCACACTACCAATTTTTTACAAGATCTGGTAAGGGCCATAATACTTAGGTGATAGATTGTTATCCTTTTTATATTGCTTTAAATACATATGCTTATATGACTGCAAATGCACATAAAGACCTAATCCTATGTCAAAATATCACTCACTACAGTGTTGATCTGCTTGTTGCTTCATTCAATTTTGTGCCATTGCTAAATTCTCTTGCAAACTAACTAACACCTCCTATAGATGGTGAACGTGTTCCTCAATAGATTAAACCTTAAGATTCACTGGTAAAAATGAAGTGATAAATGGGGGGTGATACCCATACAATGCCACAAAGGGAGATATCTTGGAAGAAGTGTGAAAATAAGTGTTATACCACCATTCAATAAGTGGCAGCTAATGAACCCATTTATCTTATTTATTAGAAACAAAATAATTAATATACCCTTTAAGACATTTATTGGCTACCTCTGTTTGTCCATCAGATTGAGGATGATAGGTTGATCTATGAGCCAAATAGGTACCCAAACATGCAAATAATTCAGTCCAAAAATTACTAGTAAATAGGAGATCTTGGTCACTTACAATGATCTTTGGAGTGTCATGCAATTTTTGAACTGTATTGAGAAAAGTAGAAGATATTATACTAGAAACAAATGGTTGTGATAAGGAGCAAAAATGAGCATACTTGGTGAGTCGATCCACAACTACCATGAGAACATTTTTAGCCTCAGACCGTGGTAACCCCATAATGTAATCCATGGAAACCTCTTCCCAAAACTAACTAGGGATGAATAAAGGCTATAAAAGACATAGGGTCTTAATGGTTTCACCTTTTTGTTGGTATACTATTTATGAACATCCACCTTGAGTCCTTCCCAAAAGAAATCTTGATTGATTCTATGATATGTTTTCAAAAATCTTGAGTGACCTCCAAGTGAAGAGACACGAAGTTCCTAAAAAAAATTATGTTTGAGGAGAGAATGCTTACAAAGGTATAATTTATCTTTATACCATAATGTGTTCCCTTTCCATGTAAATTTTTTAGATTCGTTAGAACCCTGCTGAAGATTGTGAATCAAAACCTTGATAGCACTGCCATTCTCCCATTTTGATTCTTGCTTCCTCTAGCTAATCTGCCTGCCACATGGTCATGGTGCATAACAATGCCTCAACTAATTCATCCCATCAAGAGAGGGCATCTGCCACCACATTCTCTTTTCATTTCTTATAAACTATTTCAAAATCATAGCCTAACATTTTAGTCACCCATTTTTGTTGTTCTTCAGATGACAAATGTTGTTCCAAAAAATATTTGAGGCTATCATGAGCAGTCTTTACCTAAAAGTGTTGACCCATCAGATAAGGTCTCCATTGCTTCATTGCATACATAATAACCATCATCTCTTTCTCATAAATTGGTTTGAGCCTATTTTTTCCTTTCAATTGGTGACTTTCAAATGCTAGTGGTCTATTTTCTTGCATGATTACAACCCCCATGCCATATTTTGATGCATCATAATCCACATTAAAAGTTTTTGAAAAAATAGGAGTAGCCAAAACTGGAGTTGTGCACAAACCATTTTTAACTATTCAAATGCCTTGGTAGTTGAATCAGTTCACTGGAAGGAGTCTTTCTTCAACAAAGAGGTGTGTGGGGCTACAATGTTACCATAATTTTTGACAAACCTATGATATCAACCAATTAATCCCAAAAATCTACACAGGGTTCTTGAGGGTCTTGGGAACCTGCCACTCTATCATCGCTTAGATTTTCTTGAGATTGAATTTCAGTCCTTCATGTGAAATAATATGGCCCAAGTACTCCAACTCTTGGACACCCAAAATACATTTGGAAGGTTTAGCATACAACTAATGTTGTTTCAGAATTGAAAGCACCTGTTTCACATGCTTCAAATGGTCTTGAAAGCATCTATTTCATATGCTTCAAATGGTCTTCCTAATTTTTGTTGTAGATGAGGATATCATCAAAAAATAATAATACAAACTTTCTTAAAAATGACCTAAAAATAGTATTCATCAAACTCTAAAATGAATATGGTGTATTTGTGAGGCCAAAAGGCATGACCATAAATTCATAATGGCCTTCATGAGTTCTAAAAGTTGTTTTAAGCATGTCCTCATCATAGATGCAAAGTTGATATCTAGAGTAAAGATCTAACTTGGTAAAATAAATAACACCATGTAATTCATCTAGCAAATCACCAATTACTGGAATAGGAAACTTATCTTTGATGGTGTATTTATTGAGTTCTCTATAGTTTGGGCACATCCTCCAACTGTCATCCTTATTTTGCATCATGACTACTAGGGATGAATATTCAATTTGGTTGTGTCGAATGATCCCTGCCTTTAACATCTCTTGTATCATATTTTCAATGTCACTCTTTTGGGCATAGAGATACTTGTAGGGTCTAATATTAGGTGGTGTACTTCCTGAAATGAGTCTAATGACATGATCATGTGCACGACTTGGAGGAAGTCTTTTTGGCATGTCACAAAAAATGACATAATAGTCATCCAACACCTTTTACAAATCAGGATGTGTAGACTCCTTGGTTGGTTGAACCTCCATGGAAAACAAGCGTGCCACAAAACCTTTTACACTTTTTTTGATAATCTTTGTCATTTGGTGGGAACTAACTTATTATGGAGATTTAGCCCATAATCCATATAGTTCAAAAGTTCTTCCTTTTGAATGGAACCTCATGAAAAATTCATAAAAAATTATCTCAATGGTGCCCAAAGTGGTGAGCCACTACACTCCCAAAATAATGTCAGCTTCTCCCATGGGAATAGCAAACATAGTGGAATCTAAAAAATAGTCTCCCATAATAAGCTTAATACTATGGCATTTTCTAGAATAATTGAATGTACCACCATCTACAATCATGACCTAAAAGTCTAGAGCTGGGTAAATGAAATAATTCTAACGTGTAACCAACTTACTATTAATGAAGTTATGTGTGCTGCCAGAGTCAATTAACATAGTCACCTTTTATTTCTTCAGGAACCCCACCACCTTAAGAGTTTGAGGAGTACTAATGTTTGAAATTGCATGATAGGATATAGTAGGTTGAGAATCTTCAAATTCATCCTCATGTTCTTCTAACCCTTCCCCTAAAGCCTTCTCATCTTCTTTCTCCTCATTGACATCATCAATATAAAATAACTTATTTTCAGCACATCGATGCCCCTTGCTCCATTTGCTATCATAGCCAAACATAAACCTTTTACACACTTTTCTTTAACCTGCTAAGGTGTTAATTTGGTTGGCTGATGAAATGATGATTTTGGGAAGGTGCATTCACATACATTGGTGAAAGGTATTTATCTGATCATCTCTTTTTTCTTATCTATACGTGCCCTTAGTATGGCCTTAGATATAGTACTGGGATGAAACATGTGAACCTCCATATGGATGCTATCTTTGAGGCCACCTAAAAATAGGTTAGTCAGATTTTCCTTAGTGATGTTTGTCACGCGTAAGGAGAGATTTTAAAATTGATGAATGCAGTACTTGATAGTCCAAGTCTGGCATAACTTGGATAGCTGATTGGAGTAGTTTTCAAAGACATTGTTGTGATAGTGGAGTTGTAACTCCTCATAAAATATCGACCATGAAACTAGGACACCCTTCTTTTTATTTTGAGCACACAACCAATGATACCAATTAAATGGCTCATGTTATAGATATAGAGAGGCCATAACCACTTTTTATGAACATAGAGTCTGATGTAAATCAAATAAATTTTCAATTTGAGTGAGTCAAGTGAGTGGATCATTACCATCAAACTTGTGCAGGTCCACTTTTGGCAACATTGGCTTAGGGCCAGAATTGGTGTCGGTATTGTTTGGAGGAGGAGAACTAAAATGAAGTGGTGGAAGATTATTTTATAGTGGATGAGTTGACAAGTTGGCCAATTACCCAAATATTTGTTGTAATTGATCCATCATGCTATCCATGTCTACTCTCAAACCTGTAATGTCCCCTTGAATCATATCAAAATCATCTTTTTTCACCATGTCTTGCAACTTTGACTTAAGTTACCAAACTATGTTTGAAATAGATGGATTAAAAAATTTAGATTCTATATCATCCTTATGAGGAGTTTTTGGAGTTGCTTACCCTTTCCCATGTCTACGAGTGTTTGGACTAGCCATGCATAAATACTAGGAGGGTTTCAAGCCCCCCCAAAATGTACCAATGGAATACACCATTGTAATCATCTCACCAAGATGAATCCAACTACTGCTATTATGCACAAGGGTGAAAATTTTCAACCAAAAAATGTGTACCAATAGAATATATCATTATGATCATCCCATAGAGATGAATCCAATGATTGTTCACAAGGTAAAAAAATTTCCAAACTTGTTTTCTTATTTTATTTTATTACCTAGAAAAAATATTTTTTCTTTTTTTGTAAAAAACCTCACGAACAAAACTGTGATGACAAATAAATCAATTCCTCCCAAATCACAAGTTATGTTTTTTCGGCCTTCAAGTGTTCAGGACGCTAGATCTGAAGAAAAAACTACGCCTCAAAAACTTTCCTAAGTCGAAGCTCTGATACCACTTGTAAGGAAATTACTTAGATGATTCGTAACAATAGAATTATCTATGGCAGAATTAAAATAAGAATAAGCAGACCCACAACAACAATTGATGAAAGAGAATAATACTTGAATATTATGACTGAGCCACTTCAAGGGGGCAACCTCCACAACAATGCAATAAGAACATAATTCACAATATGATCATAAACGACTAATAACTATCTCCTATATATATACTCTACTTAGCCATGGTTATTCCATGGGTTGACCATATTAAGAACATCGAGAAATGCAATAAGCTAATATGAAGGTGTTTAAGCCACAAGTCAACCACACATATCCCTAGGTGCACTATAGGTTAAGGGCTATCACAAAGTAGTGTTACAAACTATGTGTCTCACATGCTTAAAATCAAACTTTTTTGTAGTTTTATGGTGTGTGGATGGAATAAATCGAGTAAGGGTTTCAACCTCCCTTTTCTTGGATGCAATCAATACAACTACTAAATTATAATTACCCTCCTTTAACATAAGGGAGTGAATAGAGAGACTAAGATAAATAAGTGTTGTAAGTGTAAAGTATTATGAAACACAACTTTAATGGATAAGTTTGGCTCTAGACTTGACCCTTGGTGCGATAGGGGCTATCTTCTCTCTCTTGATTCCTGAGATTCAAGACTGAAGAGTCTAGATGCCTAAATGACTTAGCAAGACCTTATATTTATAACATGATTGAGGATGATTCATGTGTGCTAGTTGATGTTTGAAAATACAAACTAGAGGGGTTAATGTACAAGTCAAGGGACAATAGGCAGAAGAACAAAAAAACTAAAAAGAACAAACTCACAGGGTTATGGGGTTATTATCTAGACCAGGGCTTTGTATAGTTACGAATTTGTTCGAGAGATAAGTAGGGCTCAATTTTTGAGCCAAGGTTGGATAATAAGTGATAAGTAGTTTAAATGTACTAACTAGTACTTTTATGAATAAGTATTGAAGTGCCTTTTAGGTTTATTGGACCAAATAAAAACTCATGTGCGGTTGGGGCCATTATACAAATGGGTTAAAATGTACAAGTTTGCTAAATAAACTAAATTGGGAATAAGGGTTTTGTGCCAACTTTGTGTCTTTGGTTGCATATCGATGGGTTGCTCCTAATGTTTCAATAATTAGGATTTCCATCTCTATTTGGATATATCGATGCAAACCACTTTTGTATTTTATTACTTGGTGCCTTTTAGAGTCCTTAATGTTGAGTTTTGTTGATAAAGAATGGAAGGTATTTGTGTAGTCTCACACATGTTGGTATTTATTCTATCGTAACAATTGCCAATGCATGTACTTTTCCTCATAGGCTTCTTCTAGATTATACTCATTTTTAACAACATCAATAAAGTCGCTCCAAGATGGATCTTTAATGACTATACAATCATCCTCTACATCTTGCTTAAACTGCTGAAGGTGAGTCTCCAACCATTATTGGACTTAGGGTTTAGCTCTCAATAAAACAAACATTATTTTCTTTGAACTTGAGAAAATGTTTATAGAGAATTACAACTCTAATTTTGTGAACACTTTTTCAAGGGGATTTGCTTCTATTTTACCTTGAAACACAGGGTTATCAAAAATTACTTATACATTAAAAGGTGTAGACCCTTGGAAATACTACCTTTTTGGCGCTGTTAGCATGTTTCTTGGCATTCATTGAACAATCTACGTGAGTTTGGGTCATCAATTCAATACTTCGCTTTGCAATAGCCTTTTCGAGCATTACCCTTATTGGGTCTAAGGAATTTGTTCCTCCTACGTCCATATATAGTTACTTGTGTATATTAGGAAGATGGTCAGATGAATCTCTTATTTCTAAGTTAAACTTCTAATACCTTGACCTCGTTCGATAGAACGTGCATGATCTAACTTGCTCTGATAGGATTGATCCAAATTGAGGATTCAATCTAAAAGAAAACATACCAATAATCAGGGATTTATGTGTTATAAAGAAGCCAAACTCTTGTAAACTAAATTAATATATATTTATAGGAGTAATAAATAAAACATTATTGTAAAACAATAAGAAAGTTTCTAAAAAGAGAGTAATTTTTGTGGAAGAGATATTCCATATCTACTTTGAGTTACAATAAGGTAAAAATTTGTTTTGTAGCAATTTTATTTTATTTTAATAGTATTATGTTTTAAATATAAATAAAGTTAATAACATCCACTCAACATATATATGTTTGTGAATATGAGTTTTATTTAAAGATAAAAAAATTAACATTATCCTTTCAACATGTATAAACATAGAAATATGAGAAAGAGATCTATTAGAAGAAGTATTGATAATAATAGCTAGTTACGTTGGGTCACCTTCCCGTGATCAAATTTTAAGGTATTCTTTAAATTTTTATTATAATACCTTTTCGAAAAGTTTAACTTGTAAGAAAAATATTGACCGAACTAAAATTCGGTGGAAAGACTTTCTCAACGCTAAAAAATACTTTAATAAAAACAATTATAAAAAACGTTATACCCCCCTAACACTTCACATAACTTACTGTACTCATTATAATTCTAAAACTTAATAATTTAAAAAATATTTTGTTTATCTCAATTTTCAAGATTTTCGTTATCTTACTACAAAACCCTAATTTCTAGGCGTGACACTATCTGAAAATCTGCAATCACTCAAAATACTTTTGTAAGCACAATTAATTATATTTGATTTACTATATTCTAATTAAATGTTTATCGGAAACCAGTAGAAAGCAAATGCATATGAAAGAACGAACATTACTTGTAGTGTGTTTGGAGAGGACACGTGTAGAGCCACCGCTTCCCATTCTAACCTTTCGAAACTTTCATAAATTAATTACTTAGGTGCATGTCGCATGTCGCGCGCGATACGTCCCTTCTCTGTTTTGGCGGACGCAAAACGTCATTCCAAAACAGTTTAGGAAAAAATTTCGAACTCTACCTGATCGAGCCCATTAAGAAGTAAGAAGTGGCGGATGGCTAATCAAATAAATAGCAGCCTCCACTAAATTCCATTCCGATGTATAGTTGAAGTTATTTTGTCAGAGAAGCAAAACGATTGGTATTTGAATGAAGTTATAACACACGGAAGCAAGGAGTAAAAACCAAAAACCAAAAACCAAAACCAAAACCAAAACCAGAAAGAGTGTAAATGGCGAAATGTTTAATCCACGGAAAAATTGAAAACACCTAACAGAGCTGCTATACAAATTAAGGAGGAGGAGGAGGTGGAGGGGGGCGGAAGCAGCAGCACCGCTTTATCACCGAGATCATTCAACATTGGCAGGTAGGCACAATTCTTTTATTCTCACATTTGCGCAGTTATATTTCCCAAATATAAGTTTCATAGCTGGAAAGCAGAGAAAGCGCTTTTCAGATTTTTGTCTGTTTGTTTTTGGATTGGGTCGTTGCTTTTTCCGTCGTCAAAGCCTTAGAAAGTAAAAATTCTCTTGTTTCATTTCTTCGAGTCCAGATTTTATGTTAATAGCCTAGCTAAAATAATGTATGAAAACTTAGGGTTATTTGTGTTCATACAAGTTATGTCCGGTATTATAATAATCGTAAAATGCTGCAACTCGGTTGAAAGCTGAAAATATAGGCTCAACATTTAATGTGGGAGTTTTGTTTTAAGCTGCCAGGGAGGTGACAGGACGCTATATGTCAGTTCAGAGCTACCGGCCGCGATTAGATGTTATATCTCTGAATGAATCTAATTTTAGTGTTTGGATAAATCGCAACAGGTGTTCTAGTGGCCTTAGAGTGTTTATTATCTGATTTGTTATTGAATTTTATTTCGACAATTGGAATATCTTGTTCTGTTTTTCCTGAGGCTTGTAGATTTTCAATTAATTGATAGAACTGCTGGCTATAAATTTCCGGAATGGTGTTACAGCTTCCTTTAAGGAGCTTCAAATATGGCTGCTACCGAGAATTGAAGTATTTTCATGTTTTCTTTGCGGATGTTTCCAATTTATAGTTTGGTGTTGGAACAGTAAAATTGCTTGTCAAAAGGTGCTACACTATGCTTTGCAGTTGGTTTTTTAGATCTTTTTCTTTGTTGAGAATTCAGTATATTCAAGCACATTTACTTCCATGTTTTTTGCTTGGTAAACTGTAACATTCTCTCACCATCTTGTTATGCACGAGGAATGACTTGTCTTATTATTGGGGATCCTTGCCATGATCAGATGTGGCTAAACCTATATTCAGACCATCCTTGCCTCAAGGGAATATGACTACTTCTCATTGTCATTATTAGGCTTGGAGGTGACACTCCAGGATTTTCATTTCTGCCAAATTCAGTTTTGCTTTCACCCAAGCATGTCCGGGCATGGCCTACATTAGTGTGGCTGATTTAACATGGGAACTTGAATCCATGCCATCATCATGGCAATCCCTTCACTTCGCGCCAGGCCATTGTTTGCTGCATCAAGTTCTATCTTAATTTATTTGGCTCAAGGTTTTAATTTTTTATTTCCTTGCTTGTACAATTGTGGCTTTGCTTAGTTTAGGAAAAAGGTTCTCACATTAAAATGTACAGTATCATTACAAGATTATTATCGCACAGTCGCCCGAGAGAGTCATAAATTTTATTCTAAAGTTCTTAGATACAGATATGATGTGAGATTGTTGCATGAAAAATCATCTGGAGGTGTTTAGAATATTGCTAGTCTCTTATGAACAACTCTTGCTCCCGTTCATGAGAAGAGAACCTTCCGTAGTCAACAAACCAAGCTTTACTATGTTGTCTGTGCTATTGTTGTGAGCATATGCCAGTGTCCATTGCTGCCATTAAAAGTTCATAGAACTGTTTTATTACTGCCATGTTCTTGTTGTCTTTGCAGGGAGACTGATAGAAGATGATATGGCATATTTGTTGTCTTTTCTCCAATTTGTGCAGCCAATGTTAAAATTATTTTCCGTCCTAGAAACAATTGGGTCTTCCCATAAATCTTCCACTTGTTTCCAAGCCCTTTTCTTTACTGAAGAGGATGCGGATTTAAAGGTTTGAACCATGGTATCATTTGTGTCTCTTCTCCTAACATTTGACAGGCACTCAGAGTTATGATAGAAAAAAGGATATTATTCATTCATCAAGTCAGCCACATTGTGTAATTTCGTAACATCATTGACTTTAGGTCCTAGGATCACCTATTCTTTCTCTACTCTGGGTAGCACATTGAGGTGAGAAACTCCACCAGGCTCTTCATGTAGAGAGACGTAAATGAAATCTGGGAGCACTGTAAGCAATGGTTGTTAATTTGACCATTAAAAGGTCACTTGCAAGAAGACGATTACTAGGTTATATTAGCTTCAAAGGAGGCAGTGATCCAATTGTTATTTCCATTTCTGAAATGATGAGCCTTTGCTTTTAATCTTGTTTCAATGTTAAATATCTTGTCATCCATCTTATTTTCTGCTCTGGGAATGTAGTTATTGGGACTTAAAATTGACTTTGCTTTGAAGATGTTTCCTTTATCCTTCCACCTGATCTATTTGTGACTAGGTATGCGAGCACCAATCCTCCTTTGATTTATTTTTCATTGATTTTTGCTTCAACCAGATTTTTATAATTTATGCGTGGCCTGGCAATTCAGTGTCATTGTTTGGGGCCATAGCTATCCAAGTGCAACAGCTTTTTATAATTTCTTGCCTGATTTGAAGAAGGCTCCTCTTGTTCTGTATTAGGATTGCTTTTGGATGCCCTCCAAATCCTTAGCATTTCAAGGGAAGAGAGGTATGTTTTTTTTTTTTTTAAGTAGACTTTGATACCTCATTTTGAATTGTAGAGAGTGAAACTGTAAGGAAAATGCAACTTATTTCAGTTTTATATCAGCCCATTCTGTACTGGAAATATTAGGTACGATGCAATGCAGTATTTTGGGTTTTAATTAAGTACAAGGGAAGTGGCATCAAATTGCCGTTTTCTGGCTTCAAAAGAAGCTCATTCTGGTTTGCATACTAATATGATTCCATATCCTGCGGGGGTTGTCAATATCCTAGTTTGAGTTAATGAAGGGCAGATTTTACAAACATAAGAGAAAGTGTTGTCATTCATTTGCCAATTCTTCCAAACAAAGTTGGTATGAGTTCGTTAGATGATGTTAAAGTGAAGAAAATCTCAATTTTCGTACTGTACCAACATTGGCAGGTATAAAATGAGTTGGTCAAATACACGAGGCAAGAGCAAAAGGCAACGGCAGGGTAATTTTGAGGATACCCGCTCCCAAATATTAAGGTGGGCTATCTTTTACTTCATCTCTGTGATTAATTGTGAACTGTTGCTTACTGCATAGAATTGGATGTACCTTTCATATTTTGTTTCTCAAGTTGCTGGGTTGTTAAATTTCACCATTAACACAGTAATTAACTATACACATATTTTTGGGTTTCATTCTAAAGTTATTAAAATCCTAGATATCAAGCATCTTGCAGAGTCTCTGATAGGGTTAAGATTTTAAGAGTGTAATCTAGTACGAGAGCTTAGGTTTCAGCATGAAGATTTGGTAAGGCTCACAAATATATGAGCTTAATTGCTATACATATTATCTTTGAAACGAAATCTTCTTAAAATTTTTCTGCAACATTCAATTATCATTGATGTTGATCTTTATGGGGTTGGCTGTGCAGGAAAATTAATGCGACTGGTCAGATAGCTAGAGATGATATTATCCAGTTATATCATATTGGAAAACCTATTTGCCAGGTTTGCCGAGTCAATTCGAAAGATTCACCGAATTGCTTTTGTGGATTGATCCCGCCGCCCAATGGAGTCAGAAAACTGGGGCTATGGCAAAAAGTTGCTGACACCATAACAGCACTTGGCCCAGATCCACATGATTTGTTACGTTCTAGCTTGGATTCTCCTTCAGGTCTTACAAACCTGGGTGCAACATGTTATGCGAACAGCATACTTCAATGCCTTTACATGAATACAGCATTTAGAAGCGGTTTCTTTGCTGCCGAACCAGAACTTTTAGAAAAGCAACCTGTTTTATGCCAACTTTCATTATTGTTTTCACAGCTGCATTCAGGCAAAAAGGTTGCTGTAGACTCAGCTGCTTTTACAAGAACATTGGAACTAGATAATGGCGTCCAACAGGATAGCCATGAATTCCTTACATTACTTCTGTCTTTATTGGAACAATTTCTTGGTCACTCGAAAAATCCTCAAGCAAAAACTGTGGTGCAGGATTTGTTTCGTGGAAGTCTCTCACATGTGACTCGGTGAGTTTTCTTAGGTTCAATACATATAATATTGCACATTGTTGTGGTATGGCTTATGGAGCAAATATATTTACTTTGTTATACATTTAAAAAAGCTATTTATTTAGGATTTTTGGTTTACTTCTGATGATTACCATATAAGGAATATATACTATGCCTGCTGGTTCTTATTTTTGAGGAATAACTGTAAATGAAAATATACTATGCCTGCTGGTTCCTTCTTTTGAGGAGGAATTGTAAATGTAGATTTGAGTTTTGTATTTTTAAATTCAGAATCTGCAAGGCATAGATGGGACCCCTCATGAATTGCTGGGATATGATATCCATTCCTTGATAGCATATGCTGCATTTGGGTGGGTCTCCTGGAAGGCTTGGGCGTTCAGTAAGATGATAGGGCTGAATGCAATTGCATGGTTTAACAGTTCTCTATGAGGGCTTTCTATGCTTTACAATTTGGATCTTTTAGATGTTTTGATTTTGTTATATTTTCAACCACTTGTAGTAGAATATTGTGTAAGTCTATTTTTCCAGGCTAATTTGCTCTTGAAGATCAAAGTTTTTAGCAGGCCTTGGGGCAGAAGAATCAACAGCATCATTGTCGACCACTGTGATAGGTCCAATGCAAGATCTGATGATCTCCATCACAAAAAGTTTAGGGGCGATGGGGCCAGGTTAGACATTCCTAGGAGGAAGCAATGTAGTCACCTTAGAATCTATCTTAACACACAAGGCTGACAAACGTATTGTGGCAGAGAAAAAAATGATAATGTGCTCCTTCACTTGAGACTTGGTTTGTAGACTAGGGGTCTAGAAGGCCCTTGACACTGAAACAAAGATGATCTACAATGCCTAGAATAAGAGAGGGTGGGTTTGGGTGCTCTAATATTGGTATGCAAGGACGAATGTCATCTTATGGATTTGCCCCCCTTTGTATGCTGATCAACAACATCCAAAGGCATCTTATTGCTTCCAATTGTTGTAATGGGTTGAAAGGAGGTGATCGACTTGATAGCACTAGAAGTCCTTTGTAAGGACAAGGACAACTAGAAGGTTCTTGACGCTGAAATGAAGTAGATCCATGGCAACTAGAACAAGAGGGGATGACTTGGGTGCCCTGGTACTAGTAAACAAGGATGAACACCATCTCACGGGTCTACCCACTTTGTATGTGGATCAATAACAATCCAAGGGTGCTTATCGCAGATTGATGTGACGGGTTGAAAGGAGGTGATCAACCTAGTAGCTTTAGGGGTCCCTTGTAAGAACTTATACCTAAACTTGAAAACTTACAAAAGGAAAGGGGAAACAATTTTTTATTTGGCAAAAAAGGAAGGTAGATAGAGAACCGTTTGAGTCTATATATAATTAATGACAAGTCCTTGGATTTCATAGTAGGTAGATCACTTGAAGATAAAGTGATCCTTAGTCTCCATCTCTTGAAGGGAACAAAGACAACATATCCTTTAACTACGATGAACATGGTCATTTGTCTTAACTTGTAGTTGTTGGGACCACATACTCAGTTGGCCAAGGGAGATCCTTAAGCTATGTGATCAATGACACTGGAAATACACAAGTTGAACAATGGTGGCATCCAAAATTTGTAAGAAATGCTCAACAAAGAAGGCTAGATTGGGAAGAGAGGCTGTGAAGGAGAGGTGCATATGATTTGAATGTATTATTTATCCTTTCTGAAAATTCTATTGGTTTCCTCCTTTGAGGGAACTCTATTGATCTCCTCTTTTGAGGGAAGAACGCAAGGAGGGCCATCCAAGGAATATTTGAGAGGATAGAGCCAGGGCCTAGGGATGTCGATAGATTGAAGGAGCAAATCATTTTGAACATACCAATTATGTCAACACCTAATGAGACATGAGGAGTGAAATAACCCTGACAAATTCTTTCAACTGCTGAATCAGTGAACGCTCACATACAAGTGCTGATCACTAACATGCAACAGGAAAAACTGACATGCAAAGCTCAAAATCAACATCCAATGATTGATACCACACATGCAACCACCGAACACTGACATGCAACCATTAGAATTGACATGCAACCCACCAAGCTAGCAAGATCACAGCTCTGATACCACTGAAATAACCCTTTCTAAAACTGATCTGATTCTCCCGAGTTGTTGGTTATGATTTTTGGTTCTTGTTTGAATGTTTTGGAACAATTAATGATGACCCAATTGCATGCAAAGAAAATACAATAAAGATAGGCAAACTATGACTTCATTTCTTCATATGATGATGAAATATAATGAAAATCAGAAATGAACAGAGATCTGATCTGATTTATTACAGTAGCAATAATGATCATAAACATTCAATTTATCATTCTATTTCATTACATAAGCATACCCGAATGCTGAAGATGGATTTGGCTTCAATGGCTTGGATTTGTAAGATGAAATAAGGCCTCCAAAGGTTGAAAATGATGAATTTTGGTCGCAGATTTGATAACACCTTCAAACCTTAGTGAGATGACAAATATAATCAGCAAATAAGCTCCAATAATCAGTTGAATTTCAAATATGGTCGCACAATTGTAATTCCAGGGTGGAATTACCACTTGGGTGTGAGGGTTTTCGTCCTCCACCGGTTCCAAATGAAGGTTTCCATCCTCTGTGGAAAATATGGGTAGCCTCAAGGTCTCTAATCAATTTCAGAATCCTGATTGATAATAATCATTTCTTTCTTCTATTTTCCACTTTTATAAAAAATTTTATCCACTTGAAAACCTTAAAAGTAATTTAAAATTACTTTTTAATTTCTATTTTCCAATTGACCCTCAAAAAGTAATAAATAATTACTTTTTATTTTATTTTTCACTTGGCCTTATAATTAATACATGCTTGATGGCCCCATTCCCTCTTAGAACACTCCCCTTTAGCCTACGGGAATGAAAATAGGCTACAGCTCTTCTCCGTTTGCGTTAACTCGAGAAAAGGGACATTACAGTCCGCCCTTCCCAAAATTGCTTGCCCACAAGCAATTGTAAACCGGGATACTCTAGAATTTCAGCACCCTCTCAAGTGGCATCCTCTATTGGTAAATCCTTCCATCATACTAGATATCCTGGAATAACCTTGTTCCTCAACACCTCTCTGACATTCAAGATAACCTCAGGAATCAGGATGAGTTTGCCTTCATCATCCAAAGGAGGCAACTCAGGGGATGGAATAACATGCTGCCCAAGTGCCTTCTTGAGGCATGACACATGGAAAACATTGTGAATCTTGCTATCCATTGGTAATTTCAGCTCATAGGCAACTTCACCAATCCGTTTGGTGACTCTGTAAGGCCCATAGAAGCGTGGTTTGAGCTTCTCAGCTCCACTCTTCTTGATGGAGGATTGTCTATAGGGATGTAACCTCAAGAAAACCAAGTCACCCACCTCAAAACTCCTCTTTGTACGATGCTGATCCGCATAAAGCTTTTGCTGGTTTTGCGCATGCAAGAGGTTCTTCTTAAGGATGACCAATATATCTTGGCTTTGTGCAACCAGATCTCGTGCCTCTGGTACTCTACTATTAGTAATCAATGAATCCACCAATGAAAGAGCCTCATATCCATAAAGGGCTTTGAATGGAAACATACCAATAGACATATGGTATGTGGTGTTGTAGCAATGCTCCTCCAGGGGAAGCCATTTAACCCAAGCTGTTTGCTGCCCTGTAACATAGTTTCTCAAATATCCCTCAAGCCATTTGTTTACAATCTCTGTTTGTCCATCAGTTTGAGGATGATAACTGGTGCTTGGTGTTAAGTTAGTACCTGTTAGGTGGAACAATTCTTGCCAAAATAAACTAAGGAATCGGCTGCCCCTATCACTTACAATATTTTTAGGCAATCCATGCAACCTAAATACTTCTCTGAAAAACAAATCAGCGACCTGAGAAGCCTTGAATTTAGTAGGAATAGCAAAAAAATGTGCAAATTTGGTAACCCTGTCCACCACAACAAAGATACTATTTTTACCTTGTACTTTGGGAAATCTTGTAATGAAATCCATTGATATGCTTTCCCATTTCTGATTTGGAATGGGTAAAGGCTGCAATAAACCAACGGGAAACACATGTTCTGCTTTATTTTGTTGGCATGCCAAACACTCCCTGATATATTGTAGCACTTCCCCTTTGAGACCTTTCCAAAAAAAATCGTGTCTTATATGTTTATAAGTTTTGAAGTATCCTGGATGACTAGCCAAGGGTGTGTCATGAATTACCTTCAAAACTTGTCCTTTCATTTTAGATTTAGATACCAAAAAGATTCTATCCTCGTAAAGGATGAGATCATCAACTACCTTGTACCTATCATCTTGGATTTTGCCTTCAATAACGTCATCAACAAAACCATTTTTGGCATATTCTGCGATAATAAGCTCTTTTCATTCACCAAAAATAACAAACATAGAACATAAGAAAGGCTTCCTTGACAAAGCATCAACAACTATATTGTTTTTACCTTTAACATACTCAATGTCAAAGTTATAAGCTTGGAGCTTACTTACCCATTTTTGTTGTCTGTCATTCAAGTCTTTCTGGTTGAGGAATAACCTCAAACTGTTGTGATCAGGCTTGACCACAAATCTGCGACAAACTAAGTATTGTTGGAATTTGGCTGATGCATGCATGATTGCCAACATCTCCTTGTCATAGTGGAGAATCCACGTTCTGTATCTTTCAACTTCTGACTTTAAAATGCAATTGGATGCCCTTTTTGCATCAAAACAGCCCCTATTCCCTTGCCTGAAGCATCACACTTTAAAACAAAAGGAATAGAGAAATCTGGGACAGCAAGTACGGGGCAAGAACTCATTACCTTTATAAGCTTCTCAAACATGTCAAGGGCTGTTTCAGACCATTTCAAGGCTCCCTTCTTGGTCAATTTGGTCAACAGGGCAGCAAGCTGTGAGAATCCTTTCACAAACCTTCTGTAGTAATTGCATAGCCCCAAGAAGCCCCTCAATTGTGACAAAGTAGTGGGTGGTCGCCAATCTAGAATTGCTTGAATTTTTTCTTGATCAACCTGTACTCCTTGGGCACTAATGATGTGTCTCAAATATAAAATTTCAGTCATTCCAAATTCACATTTGGATTCTTTTGCATAGAGTGACTGCTGTTCTAGAATTTCCAACACTGTATCCAAGTGTTGGATGTGCTCTTCCCAAGTCCTACTGTATACCAGAATGTCATCAAAGAATACCAAAACAAATTTCCTTAATTGATCCCTGAAGACATGGTTTATGCATGATTGAAAAGTAGCAGGAGCATTGGTTAAAACGAAAGGCATAACAAAAAATTCAAAATGCCCAAAATGGCATCGGAAAGCAGTCTTGTGAACATCTTCATCTCTTACCTTAATCTGGTGGTAACCGGATCTCAAGTCAATTTTGGAGAAGTAAACCACTCCATGCAATTCATCTAATAGCTCATCGATCTTGAGAATTGGATACTTGTTTTTAATAGTCTTCTTATTCAACGCTCGGTAATCTCTACACATCCTCATAGTTCCATCCTTCTTCTTAACCAAAACAACTGAAAAAGCAAAAGGACTAGAACTTGGCCTAATATGCCCCATCTTCAGTAATTCCTTGATTGCCTTTTCAATCTCTTCTTTGAAAGCACGTGGGTGGCGGTAAGGTGTGATCATCACAGGCTTAGACCCTGTTTCCAACTCTATTATATGCTGAAATCCTCTATCAGGGGGCAGCCCCGTAGGTAAATCACTGAAAACATTGCCATGGCTGTCCAAAATAGATTGTATATCAACATGGTAAGATCTTTTATCCTTCGTAGTGGACGAATTACTTACAAAACAATGTGCTGCCCACTCTATGTTCCCCTTATCGAAAGCTCTCTCCATGCTTCTAGCTGAAACTGTACTAGGTGTTCCATTAGCCATACCATGAAGAATGACCTCTTTACCTTCTGCTTGGAATTTCAGCGCCAGTCTTATAATTTTGTGTGAATTCTCCAAGAGAATGGAGCCATTGCACACCTAAAACCAGATTTGTCTCACCTCTGCTAACCACATAGAAATCATCATGTATTTTATAATTACCAAGAGACATATCCAAACGTGTCACCCTCTTCGTGCATGGTATAGATAACCCATCCGCTATAGTTACATTGAATCCCTGAAAGTCTTCAGTGGGTAACTTCTTCTGTTTTACCAAGCTTTCATCCATGAAGTTGTGGGTTGCCCCACCATCAATTAACACTGTGACCTTGTGACCTTTTAGCACACCACGAACTCTGAATGGATGATATTTTGGTGCACTTGAAAGTGTGGCAAGGGTGCTATTTTCATTAGACTCCTCAACTGTAGTTTCATCTTCTGTTTCAAATTCAGTTGAATTCATCTGTTCCTCTATTTCCACTTCATCATCGGAAATAACCTCAATGTAATGAATTTGGCCTTTTGGGAGGCACTTATGCCTAGCTTCCCATGGTTCCTTACATTTGAAGCACAATTTATTTCTCCTCAACTCATTTCTTGTTTCAATTTCCTTGATGTTTTTAGGAAATTCTTGGTGTGCACCTTGCTGAAATGGCCTCCTTTGCTGTCCAGAAGGAGAGGTTTTTGATTGTCCCATATTGTTTGGCCTTGTTTGCCCAAAAGGATCTGTTTTTGGTGGTCCATATGGCAATTGCTTGGGCTGTCTTGTGGGTTGGAATTTTCCTTTAGAATCTGAAAATTCAAGGTTTAAGGTTCTTTTGATTGCATCCTGCAATTATAAAGGTTTAAAGGCCTTCACTAAGCCTGTGAGAGGCTCAACCAACCCTTCAACAAATAGTACTACCAACCTTCTCTCTGTGACATCTGGTACCATGATTGCTAACCTCTGAAAATCAACAATGTGATTATCTACATTACCTTCTTGTTTCAGTTGTGCTAGGTCCTTGAAATACATCTCTGGATCCATTTTGTCAAAGCGCTCAATAAGCAGATGGCTGAATTCCTCAATAGTGATGATGGATGCATGCCCCTGGGTAACCATACCATGGTACCACCATTTATGTGCTACACCCTCAAGGTGGAGTGAAGCAAATTTGATGGCCTCATCTTCAAGCATAGGATTTAAAGAGAAGTAGGTGTGTAATTTGTATAGCCAAGCCCTAGCTGTAGACTTGTTAGATCCATAAAAAATTGGAAGGGAAATTTTGCCCAATCTCTGTTGAATATCTTTCCGTGGTCTTTTTTGTTGGAAACCTCCTCCACCCCTAGGATTCCTCCTTTCCAAGTCACATAAATCCTTGAAAGAAAGGGATTGTTGTACCTCATACAAAAGCTCATCATATCTTGCATGCAAAGAGAGAATCATTACTTGTAGGCCGTTGCACTTGCTCCACCTCATTAAGAATGTTTTCATCCCTCTGTAAGAAAGTAACATGAAAAGTTTTTGGAAGAGGAACTCTCGGTGCCTTAATGTTATTAGATGTGCTTTCCTCTTGTTTTTTTTTTCCTTTGCCCATACCTATCTGTTGGATAGCTTGAGCTATCCTTGCCATGGATTGCTTTAGAGCCGTCTCAATAGCTTCAACGGTCTTTTCCATGTCCTTTTGACTCCGTCCGATTATTTTTCGTATGTAGCTCATCGCATTTGTAGGAGCTCGTCTCTCACTTTTATCACCCATTGTGTCTCCTTCGATCTCTGGTGACTGAACTTTTCTTCTTTCTCCGTGGTTATATCTCAGTTCTCTTTCACTAATACCATTGGCATTCATGTAATATCACACCAATGTCAACTTTTCCACAAGGTGGCAGGAATTTCGCTCTGATACCACTGAAATAACCCTTTCTAAAATTGATCTGATTCTCCTGAGTTGCTGGTTATGATTTTTGGTTCTTGTTTGAATGTTTTGGAACAATTAATGATGACCCAATTGCATGCAAAGAAAATACAATAAAGATAGGCAAACTATGACTTCATTTTTTCATATGATGATCAAATATAATGAAAATCAGAATTGAACAGAGATCTGATCTGATTTATTACAGTACTAATAATGATAATAAACATTCAATTTATCATTCTATTTCATTACATAAGCATACCTGAATGCTGAAGATGGATTTGGCGTGAATGGCTTGGATTTGTAAGATGAAATAAGGTCTCCAAAGGCTTCAATTGATGAACTTTGGTCGCAGATCTGATAACACCTTCAAACCCTAGTGAGATGACAAATATAATCAGCAAATAAGCTCCAATAATCTGTTGAATTTCAAATCTGGTCGCACAATTGTAATTCCAGGGTGGAATTACAATTGTGTGTGAGGGTTTTCATCCTCCACCGGTTCCAAATGAGGGTTTCCGTCCTCTGTGGAAAATATGGGTGGCCTCAAGCTCTCCGATGAATTTCAAAATCCTGATTGATAATAAT
Source organism: Torreya grandis (assembly GCA_037957365.1). Lineage (NCBI taxonomy): Eukaryota > Viridiplantae > Streptophyta > Pinopsida > Cupressales > Taxaceae > Torreya > Torreya grandis. Next base: position 2,682,477 of record JARHVA010000801.1, read on the forward strand.
CATTTCTTTTTTCTATTTTCCACTTTTATAAAAAACTTTTCCCACTTGAAAACCCTAAAAGTAATTTAAAATTATTTTTTAATTGTTATTTTCCAATTGACTCTCAAAAAGTAATTAATAGTTATTTATTTATTTTTTTTTTCCACTTGGCCTTTTAATTAATACATGTTTTATGGCCCCTTTCCCTCTTAGAACATTCCCCTTTAGCCTACGGGAATGAAAATAGGCTACGGGTCTTCTCCATTTGCGTTAACTCGAGAAAGGGGACATTACAAGGAGGCAACCCACTATGAAAAACGCCAAATATGGGTATCTCTCAAGGCTTAAGTCTGAATCATCTAGGGATTGGAGTTTGTGAATATGGAAAGCAAACTTGAAGATACATTACTTTCACAAGTTCTCATTTTTAAAACATCTATATGGATATAACTATGTGCAATTCACTTTTATATACCAGTGAATTGAACACAATAGTATCTATATAGACATTTTGAAAGCTAGAAGATACTCATGAGGCAAAGGGGATGGGTAAAAAACTCAACTTGGACAATACATTGGGCAATCATGTGTTTGCAATAGATCAAACATTTAAGCATGATAGTTTGAACCCTCTATATTGAAATATAATAATTTGATTCCAAGCCCTTGGGTCTAATGATTGTGTTGAATAGGTACATCTTTGAAGGTATGTCCTAGAAATGTATATGAGGGCATTGGTTCCCCAAGACCTAAAATGTGAGGCATATTTGACATAAAGGTGCGATTGTGAAGCACAATTCAAGCTAAAAGTCAATCCAAGAAATTGAATAACCAAGTAGGTATAAGTTATCTCCAAAGGCTCCCTTTTGCAGAGGAACGGCAATTTGGAAAGATCTTACTTGGAGGTGTTGAATAGCAGGAATTTAGTTTTACTAAGGTCGACCATAGGCTAGAGAAGCTCACAAACGTGAGAGAGGAGAAATACAACATCAACAAAAAGGAATATGGTGATCAAAACATGATTTAACAAACGATGACCATCCATGAGTATGTTGCTGGAGAAAATCATCAAAGCTCATTTATGTAAATAACAACAGTTGGTGAGAGTGGGCACTCTTAATTGGTGCATTGGTACTCTTAAAAATGTTAAAGCGACCGTGAGAAGTATGGAATTACCCAACAATTTTATCTTGGAGCCTTGTGATAGCAATGATGAAGGAATTTGAAACAAAAATGTCACACAACTTTTGGAAAAGCAAATTTATTACAATAGAGTCCAAGGCCTTCCTAAAGTTTACAAAATAATGGAATAGAGTTTTGTAATAAGGGCTTGGTCGGATGGGGGATTCCTTAGCAAATTAGGGCGTTGTTCAGTGGCACTGACATGTCACTCCCGTGGCAACAAAAAATTGCATGCCAAGGTTGATCCCGCTTGGATCCATGTTGGCACCACTTTGACTCTTCGGAAAAGTGGCCATTTAATATTTTTAAAGTTAATTAGGATTTTTAGGTCTCATTTAGTAGTTTTTGAAAATATAAAATTATTATATTTTAATATAATTTTCTTTTTTTAAAATTTTTTTTCAGTGTAACCTTGTCTTATTTTAAAATTTATCTGCATTATTCTACACAATTTAAAAAATATAAAATATTTTTTTTGGAAAAATAATTGTGGTAAAGCGAGGAGTTCTTAATTCATCCATGTAATTATTTTGCAATTGTAATACTTCAATCTTGGGATATAGAGTGCATCGTCAACAAGATCTTAGTTTTTGTAAAGTTTTAATTAGATATTAATAAAAAATTAATATATTTATCTGAAAATTACAATTTTTTATTTTTATGATTATGTATCCAAGAAATCTTGTCTAAACGATTAGTTTTAGTACAATACATGGGTGCATCGTTTTGTCACTCAATGTGATTGTTTGTACTTATGAATGAGTGCTTTGTAGAAAAAGCAGAAAAAATGTATTTGATTTAAAAAAAATTATAATAATAATCTAGATCAAAAATCTTACATCTCATCTGTTTACACCATTGTAAAATTCAAAATTGATGTATTACTTTTCAACACATCTAAATTTTAAGGGAAGAGGGGTCCCTTTACTATATAAAAGTGTGCCATAGTACCATGCTTTCACCCTAACAAGTGACCTAGATAATTGTTGAATAGCTTCCTCAATAGTGTCCTGAAGTGTAAAATCATGGTTATTAGTTTGGAAATATCTCTTGAAGCTTGCTTGCCCCCATGCTTTAAGACTTATATTCTCCAAGTACTTGGTAAGCTTCATATTCAACATTGTGGTGTAATCATTGTGGTCACATAGTCATAGTCAAATCCGAAATGTATGCACAATTGTTGTAGTCATATAGTTATTAGGGTTAGAAGTTTAGAACTATTCCTTGACCTACGAATGGGACAAACGATGTGATGTGACCGAGAGGGTTAAACCCCAAGCAAAGAATCTCATCAAATAGCTTTGCCATAGGAAAATCGAGTGAATCCTCACCATAAATAAGGAATTCCACATGATGCCCCTTCACAATCTATTTCTTTTCTTTCTTTCTTTCTTCCTAATGTTACTTGAAGAGAATAAAATATGGGAAGGAGGTGGTAAGGAGAATAAAACAGAAGGTTGATTTGGAATATCGTAAAGAGAACTCTTATTGCAGCCATGCCAAAGGACCTTTGGAGAATGATGGGGGGCATCATAGAGCCCAAGTTACCTAGGCGCAAAAAACTCATATTTCTTCAGCAGTAGACAACAATAGTCTCTACATATGGAATGTAAGGAAGGAGGGTTGTGGGCCAGGACAAAATGGTGTCCCTAATAGGTGGATTTACACTCCTCATAGTAGCAACAATTCATAGGGCAAGAGTGATGGGAGGAGAAGATTTAGATTGATGAATTGTGTGGGAAAAAGATGCCAGGGTTGGCCTCCCAAAGGATAGATCAAAACTCATGTCTGGTTGCGATTGTAGAGAGAGAATTGTAGTGGAAGATAAGATGGGAAAGGTGGGTGTACTAATCAGTGGCACCAGGAGTGTCAATGTTAATTGTGTTGTGATGGATATTGGAGGAGGTCTCAACACGGGAAGGGGAGGAGGGCCGAGAGGTTGTGTAGAGAGCAAGTGAAAACAACATGATCAGTGAGGTGGCTCAGATTTGAGACAAGAAAACTTCGAATGTGGGGAGTCAGAAACCTACTGGCAGCAACGTAATCCAATACACTTGCACCCCCACCAACAGGGAAGCAAGTAAATTTGCTGCAATGCGGGAAACAAGGTAACCCAATAAGAATATAAAGACCACACAATTTATCCAACTGGAGAGATGCCTCCCATAAGCTGTGATAAGGTTTGAACAACATCTTAAGAAATGAATTAAACAACAAAAACTGGCCAAGAGAAGCTTCATATTTCTCTATTGACATGTAGTCTCTGGGCTGTGAGGCCCAACTTTGCATTCACAGTGACGAGATTCCACTAGAAGCTAAATTTATATATGTTTTCCAGAATAAGACAAAAAATTATTCAATGCTTTATGAAATATTTGTAAATTTGTAATTGACATTGAATGATGTAGTCTTTCCTAGTGGCAGGGTCTCTGAGATCTACCATGATGTTTGAGACCATTCACAAAGCATTTTTGCACGGAAAGAGTATTTATCGGATTTGAGCAAAAATTGTCAACATGGTAAGTGATATGATTTGCTGAGGTTCCTTCGCCACTCCTTTGATGTGAATTGCACTCCAAATCTTTCACGACTCTTCTCTGTTCTACCTGATTTTGGTTTATTTTTTCAAAAATTTCTAATATTCTTTCTCCCAATTTACATCATTGGAATAGGATGAGTTGACATATTCTTGCTGAGTATGTTGATATCCACAAATGATCAGGATTTAATGTACAGCCAGATGTAATAGCTAATTAGGCTGCTAAAAGGAACTCACGAGCAACTAAAAATATAGTATTCAAAACTAGATGTTGGAAGTTGAACCTCTACGGGTAAAACCTAGACAAGTCCAAATATTCAAAAGTCATAGAATACAAATCAATCTTGTGAAAAGAAGGCTCCTTGTCAAAATGAAACTCCAATAAAGCTGAAAGATTGGTTCTGTTAGAGAACAAAGCTCTAGTTTACATCAGAGTGAAGATTGGAAGAAATGGTATCATCCTTGTCAATCACCATAAAAGGTCTAATACAAAGTCCAATGCTATCCTCATATTGGAGGGTCGTGGGCCAAGATAAAACTTTCCAATGCCATTGGGACAAGAAGATTTAGATTGATGAAATGTAGGAAAGTTTGTTAAGGGTGGCCTCCATAGCCATAGATAAAACTCTCATAACTGGCCATTTACTTGGATGTAGTTTGGGAGAGGCAGGCATGATAATCAATGCCATCATAGTCATTAAAGTGAATTATGGGGTGATGGATGTTGGAGGACCCAACATGAGAAAGGGAGGAGCTTTGAGAGGTTGTGCAGAAAGTGAAATAAAAAACAACATGATTAGCGAGGGGAGCTGATGTGAGATGAGAAAATCCTGAGTGTGGCGAATCAGAGATCTGTTGGCAAGAACATAATCCTCCACACTTGTGCCCCCACTATGAGGGAAGCAAACAAATTGGCTGGAATACCCGAAACAAGACAATCCAATAAGAATAAAAAGATCATGTGACGCCCAACAAGAGATATGCCTTCCATAAGCCTTGATAAGGTTATAATGAAAATAAATCGAGTATTAAAAACTGGCCAGGAGGAGCTTCATCTTTTACTATCAACATCTGGTTTTTAAGCTACCAGGCCTGATAACCTAAGAAATGAATCAACCAAGAAAAAGTGGCCAAGAGGAGCTTCATCATTACTGATATCTAGTTTCTTGGCTATCAGTCCCAACTTTGTGTTGACCATCAACCCATTCTCAGCAACAAAATTCTACTAGAAGATAAATTTATCCATGTTTTGCAGAATATGACAGAAATTTATTCAAATACCTGTATGAAATCTATTCAGTTGGATTTGGATGATGTCTTTCCTGTCGACAAGGTCTTCGAGTAATTCTATGATGCTTGAGAAATCCGAAAACTTTTTGCGTGGAATGAGGAGTTCCAGGGCCTGAGCAGCAATTTTCAAGATCAATGGGATGATCTGCTGAGGTACCTTCGCTACTCTTCTGTTGCAGGTTGCACTTCTAATCTCTCATGGCACTTATCCACTTTATCTGATTTTGTATCTTCTTTCATTAACTCTTGATATTCTTTCTCCAAGTTAACATCATAGGAATGTTGAGTTGACAATTTTCTTTCTGATTATGTTGATGTCCATAAATGACCAAAGAAGGTCATGGGGAAAACCCTATTGAAATATACAAAAATCATAGAATACAAATCAATCTTGGGAAAAGAAGGTCCCCTGTCAAACGGAAACTCCATTAAAGCTGTGTGCGAGAAAGGGTTTGTTAGAGAACAAAGCTCTAGTTTGCATCGGATTCAGGAGCAGAAGAAGTGATAGCATCCTTGTTGATCACCATAAAAGGTCCAGTACAGAGTCCAATGCTGTCATAAGCCTCTTCCAGACCAGGAATACTGAAGGGTGGCTGAACCTTTATGCCGGGTGCGAGATTAAGAAGTCTGAGGTGGCCTGGTGGCCTGCTCTGGCTTGTCTCACAGATTTATCGCCAGTTGTGCTAGTGACTACAGTGATGAATGCTTGATACCCTCAATGGCTGAAATAGGCTGAAAAGAGGTTATCAATCTTGTTGTCTTTGAAGTTCCTTGTAGAGCCTTGAAAGAAAACATTTATGCTATGTACGATGGATGTTCTAATTACCTTGGGTCCTTAGGGACTTCTTAATACTGGCCCCTTTGTTGGGGGCCTGTATCTCTTGAAATAGTTGATTTCATTAAGATTCATCTAACTTTCAACATTATAAAGGTATTCGGAAATGATCATTGCAACCTTTCTAAGAGTTGCTAGTCATGGATTGTCCTTTTTAGGGATTTCCCAGCCATTAAAATTCCATTTAGTGTTGAAATTTGCCATCTTGATTCTTTAAGGAGATCTTGTTTATTTGTATGTTGATTTTCAAGGTATTTGCAAGTAACCTCTCTAAGAGTTGCTAGTCATAGATTATTCTGTTTTGGGATTTCCCCTTAACGGATTACAAGCGTATTAGAAGATAAATAATCCTTTGTGAGGTAGCGCATGTGTAATTATTTTGTGGTTGCTTCTTTGCTTAAAGGATTACAAGTGTATTAGAAGATAAATAATCCTTTGTTAGGAAGTTACAATCATAGTCTTAAAACTTGGACTCGGAAATTACTCGGAAGCCCAAAATTTTGACCTGTACTTGGGACTCATCAATTACTTGGCAACTTTTTCGCTATTTTAAGAAGTATATAAACTCATAAAGTAAACTAAAGTAAGATGTAAAACACACAAAAAATAAAATGAATGTAGAGAACACATAAGCATGTTTTCTATTAGTTTATGACCAAACAAGAGTACTATGCTTAGTTTTAGACAAAAACAAGATAATAATGCTCATAGACTATCAATGCACCATATAATCATCCCCAACTCCACATCTTTTGTGCCCTGGAAGTGGAAGGTAAATATTCCTCTTCTGGAACATCATCTGCAAGCATATTATCTAGATTCACACCAACCCTTTCCGATGCCTTTGCTTCCCCTGCTGCTATTACTTCTTCTGCTTCCCTCTCCAAATTCATGGCCGCCTCCTCAGTAGACAAAGGCTCTTGCTATGCATCCTTAGACTCAAAAATCCAATCTGCATATTGATCAATGTCATCCAAGTCAATTGCCTCGTGTCTATCTTGCACTTCCACTTGTCTCACACGAAGATGAAGATTAAACTGCACAAAGACAGGCCATCGAGGCATTGTGTTGTCAGTCTATTGCACTTTTTTATGTAAATGGCCTCAAACATGCTCCAATTTCATTTACACTCAAAAGTGCTACATCGCTGGGAGAAAATGCAGATGGCTAATTTTTGAAGATTTTGTGTTTTTGAACGATAATCTTCCCACCACAAATCTGCAAATAGGACATTTATAACTTTGTAAGTCAACTAGACGTGCATTTACTAAAGAAGTAATGAAACTACAATCAAATGACTCAATTTGATTTTTTTAATCTTGGTTAATGGGTCGTTCTCCTACGAATGCATAGAGGTGAATAAAGAGCCTTCCCTATGTAGTCTTGTAAATTTGCAGCTCATTGACAATTATGTCTCTAGTGGCTTCATTAGGATCATCCTCTCTATGCATGTATTTAGGCCATCCATGAACTCTTCATCGGCCCCAAATGAATTAACAAATAAAAACTTGGGGTTTTAGTAATAGGTTGCTGCATGTATATGTCGGTGGAGTTGTTTGTTCCAACTTTGATCAATTAGGCATCAAATGGGCTCATATTTATTTATTTTTTCACATGCAAACATCATGGTGGGGGGGCGAGTGTGGTGTATTATGTCTTATCTAGCCAGAACCTACTACCTTCCATTAGTCACTTTTCTATTTACCCCATCCCACTTGTAGATCATGCTCGTCTTTCTTTCTCTATCGAGGTTGGTACCCTCCACACTCCCTCTCCTCACACAGTCCCCTTCTCTAACCTACCTCGTACCACCTTCCACTTCGACGATGGGGACTTTGATATCTTCTCTTCCCACATATGCCAGCTTCTCCCACTTCAGTCCCAGTTCTTCTCGCTTGAGGGTGTTGCCCCCAAATTTACCTGTCTTTCGTCCATCATTTGGGACGCTGCCCTTAAGTCATTTCCTAGCTCCACCAAGCCAACACCCCCTTGACATCAGCCTAATAATTCCAACTCACATAACACTTGTCCCATGAACAAGTGGTACGATGAGGACTGCAAAACTCTCCACCGTCAGATCCGCCATGCGTTCATCCATGACCACCACTCTTACACCACACTAAAATCCTTATATCGTTGTCTCCTCCGTCGCAACAAACGTCTCTTTATCTCTCAGAGGAGATGTTTCTTATGGGATTCCTTCACCCACTCTCCCAAATAGTTATGGCGTACCATCTTCCCCTGCCACTCTCCCCTCCCTCTTGAGCTTAACCCTGGATCGATGATCTCCCACACATCCACTCTCTATGATATTTTGGGGCAACCTCTGATTCAGGTTTCCTCCCCACCTTCTTGCCACTTATTCACATACGGGAACATCAGAGAAGCTGTGAGAGTGATGAACAGTAGCAGGGCAGCTAATGAGGAGGGTTTTCAGGCATAATTCTTCAAAAATGGATATGAGGTTTTGGGTAGTTACTTGGTTGATCTCTTCAACCATGTGGTTTGTTCAAGTTTTCCACCATCTTGGTCACATCACATCATTCATCCGATACACAAATCGGGCCCTAGCTCAGATCCCAACAACTACAGGACGATCATGGTTGGCCACACATTCTCAAAACTATATGCTACAATTCTCCACATGCAGCTTTCGAGAAAGTTGGAGCAGCGACACCTCAGAGCTAGGGGGCAGGCAGGGTTCTGACCAGCTCATCAGACAATTGACCACATATTTACTCTCCGAGCCATCATTGAGAAAGCACGTCATTGCTCATCGAAAGTCTATTGTTGCTTTGTAGACTTTCGGAAAGCTTTTGACTCTGTTTCGTAGGAGGCCCTTTTTTAGAGGCTCAAAGACATTAGTATTTTCGAGACCCTTATGATAGCCATTATGCGCCTCTACGAGACGGTCCTGGGTCGTCTCTGCACTGCCCATGGGTTATCAGACTTGATCATGAGTACCATTGGGTTAAACAAAGTTGCCCCCTATTCCCCACTCTCTTTGAAATATACATTGATGAGTTAGAGTCCTTCCTTCATGAGCATATCAAGGACAGTGATGGTTGCCTTCACCAGGGGTTGATTTCTATCCTATTGTTTGCAGATGACGTGGTCCTTATGGCCTCCTCCTCGGAGGGGTTGCAGTGACAATTAGATGCCTTAGCTCTTTTTTGTGATCTCAGACAGTTGACAGTCAACCTGGGCAAAACCAAGGTTATGGTTTTCAACAGGTTGAAGACCTCACACTTCCATTTCTTCTTTAGAGGAGAGGAGATTGAGATTACCAACACCTATACGTACTTGGGAGTGCGTTTCTCTGGACCCTGCTTTAGCATGAGACAGGGCCTCCAGCCTCGAATCAACAAGGGGTACGGTTATTTAGCCCTCCTTGAGAGGCATTGTTTTCGACACCATCTTCAGGACATCTCTTCCAAGTGTCCCTCATGGACACCCTTATCAGGCCTATTGTCCCCTATGGGTCCATAGTTTGGGGACCCTCTTTGCTCGAGTCGGATTGGGCATCGATTGAGAGAGTCCAGACACTACTCCGCTGCATTATCAGGTGCAAACAGACTGTTCCCCAACACATCATCCTTGTAGAGTTTGGGGTTCGTCCCTTCAGACTGGAGACTATGTTCGATCTGATCTCTTTCTTGCATCGCATTCGGAGCTTCGTTGACCTAGCGAAGGGGCGTGACAGATACCCGTACTTAGCATATTATTCTTCAGAGGCAATTCCTTGTTCTGGCTCCACTGGTCGGGCTCGTTGTTGGTATGTTGGGGTCTCATATCTCTTAGGGTCTATGGGGATTATGATGGATTGTCTCCCTCCGTTGGATGCTCCACGCCACTTCCTACCTACCGGACAGGGGATGAACAGGATTATCAGGGAGGATATTTACAGAGAGTATATTCATACCACTTGGGTTAACCCCTATGGGGGGTTACACCCAAAGATGGCCTTTTATGTGAAACACTATCTAGAACTGAGGGATGGGCTTATTGTCCGCCCTCAGTACACTTTCTGCCATTGGATGCATGCCCTCCATATTCCCCTTGGACAGTTCAGAGTGGATTCTCATAGGCTTCAGATTGAGACAGATCACCAGATGGATTGGATAGACAAGTTATATTAGTTATGCAGCCTTTAGGAGGTCGAATCGAAAGAGCATTTCATCTTCTGTTGCCCCATCTACTACGAGATCAGAGGTTCCACTGCCTCTTTAGGGAGACCTAGGCTCTCTTCGCCCTCTTCAGATGTGAGGACCAGAGATGTTTGGCTCTATACATACAGGTGGCCCTCAGGCTTCGTGACCACATGATTCAAGGCCACACTAGACCACAGTCTATCCAATGGATTACTTCCTTCTTCACTGTGCTACCTTCAGGGAGAGGCACTAAGCGGCAGATCGACACCAACACGACCTCTCACACCAGATCAGTATGGATCTGAGGGACCATTCACAACCCCTTGGGATCTTATCGGCATAACCATTCCAAGTGCAGCTCTAGGAGTTAGACTACGTCCACTAGATCGTCGTGGCGGGCTGCTCCCTTCAGACGGCAGCACACGGGACAAACCAGACACTCCACCTCCTCCTCCACTGGTTATCCATCTATTTTGAGCTTTTTCTCGACGGCCTCGGATGTTAGGAGAGTTGGGTCCACTCCTTGATGGACCTCCTTCATTGCTCTTCCTAGTTCTTTTCTCATTTTGTATTTTCCTACCTCTTCGTTTGGCTAGGGTTGTTGGCTGCGGGTTGTTCTTCGCCTCTTTTCTTTCTGGCTACTCCCGCTATTTGTTGTATTATTTCTCTTTTGGCTTTGTTTTCTCCTTGGGAAATCGTTTGGTCTTCCCGCTTTGTTTTGACACTTTTGTACTCTACAGTCCCTTTGACCTACTTTTGTGGTCATTTGTTGGACATTAATATATTTATCTTATTTTATCTATGGCCTCCTTGGTTCTCCATGGCCTCATACAATACCCTATTGGATTTTTTTCTCCATCCACCAACCGTAGAACTCTAACCAGAGGCTCTGGCACTCTAAAACAAAATAACGTACAATTAAAATTAAAATTAAGAGAAATTTAAGACAAAAAAATTATAACAAATCAATGATAAATAAAAAATAGTTAAGTCTCATGTTACCTTGATGACCTCATTTGTTGTCTTTGCAAAGTCATCATAGAAAATGGACTTCAAAACCCTTACCCCTTCGGCCTTCTTGCTTTAGGTAGACTCCAACCATCGTGTGCTCACAAACATCTGCTTAAGAGATGTTAGTGAGGTTGCAATGCTCTGCAATGTGATGAAGCTTGTGGCGAATTGTATGGCTCCCAGTTGCACAAGCTCCTTTTAGTTGGTGTGCTCTCTCATCAAGCTTAGCACCCAAGGATGATTGTAGATGTATTTTGTGATATTTCTCACCTACTCAACCATATTTTTCACCCATATCATCTTTTTTATGTCCTCAAATATGAGATCAATGTAATGGGTTGATCATGGGCTCCAAAAAAGTGAAGGGTGTCTCTCCTCAAGAAGGTTTCCTACTACTACATAAGTTGCTGCATTGTCGGTCACAACTTGGACGATGTTCTCCACAACTACTTCCATGACCACCTCATCCAACATATCGCACAAAGTGTTTACATTTTTCACTTTGTCGGAGGCATAGATTGACTTCAAGAACGCCAACTGCCCACTTGAAGCCACTAGAAAGTTAATCAAGGTGTAGTTCCTTCAATTCGTCCACCCAACAGATAAAATACTGCAACCCTTTTTTTGCCATATTCTTTTTTGATCATCAACAATAATTTTTGTATTTTTAACAGAGTCCTCTGTCATTGGGCCTTTCGAGTCATGAGGAGTAGGGGGTTTGAACCCCTTCCTTGCAATGGTCAAAGTAGTTACCAAATTCTCCTAGTACAGGCTTTTTGCACATTAAATGGGATGTTGTTGTAGTTCCAAAATTTTGCCACAACCACTCTTGCTTCATTCTGGAATTCCTTGTTCCAAGCCGTACCTTCGAGTGAAGGTTGTGCTCTAGGGTATTTCAAGGAACAAAAAAACCTCGTGTAGGTGAAGTCTAACTGTCTCCACAGGTGAGTCTCGTCTCTGAACTATCCTTTGGGCAACAAAAGAGCCAAAGGCTCCTAACTTATCAGAAACAACTGTTGTTGCCCCCTATTCTTCACAGCTGCAAGTGCTTAAGCAATCCCCACCCACCTCCCGTCGCCCCCCCGCCTCATAAGCAGCTATGACAGCGGCCATCTTTCTTTGAGCCTCAGGTGGTGGTGTGTTGCACAACCGCACATCATTACCTAGAATCTATGCTATGTGCTATTTGAGGCGATTGAATCTTGTATTCATCTTAAACCCACAATAAATTGCATGTGATGGAGTTGTTTTTTGGGTTGTCATAGCAATGCTTCCATGCTGGGTCATCGGACTTCCTAGGCCTATGGGAACCAAATGCCATTTTTGAAGTTGAAAACTTGAAGCTCTATAAAAACAAACTTACTTTTTTTTTAAAACCTTAGGTTTTAGCAGCTGGAGGCCTAGAAGTAGGAAGAAAATGGGGAGGGGGGGGGAACCCTAGATGCACTTCCCTCTCAAATTCACTCTTCAAACCGTTCAAATTTTGTGGGTCTCTTTCATGCTATTGCTTTCCTTTGGCAATTGTAGGAAATTGTGGAGGTTGGAGCTTTCAAGGCCACTGCTAAAGTGTTTATACAGGCTATGTCAGATAATAGTTATATTGAAGAATAATAAATACCAAAGGACACAGGCTATAACAGTCTAGCTGCTAGCAGATATAAAATTCAGGGATAGACTATGCCGCTACAGCAGTCTAGCAGTCTAGCAGGCTTCCTTCTCTCTTCTCACCAGACTGTGGTTCATATATTTATAGTTTTTGGACTGGCCCTTTGTATCAAAGCCCACGGGCACCCTTGGCGTCAAACATGTAAGACTAAATCGCAACCAAGTAGACAGATTCAGGCTGTGATCTTCACATGATTAGACAACAATGATAAAATCTCCGGCTGAAAGTTGCAGAGCAGAAAATCGCGATAGAAAAATAATTTAAAGATGTTTATTCTCACCCTAATTGTTATGTTTTGCCAATTGGTGGGTCGAGGCCGACTCGAAACCTGTTGCCCACAGTTTTTGGCGAGTAACCGCAGTTACTCGCTGAAAACTGCGTGTAACAGGCAACAACTTGGCCCACAGTAAGTTGGCTGGAAAACCATTTAGCAAAAAAATTCTGTTTACCAGCAGTTACCTGCAGGTTTTAATACAGAGGTTATAGCACAAGTGATGTTATTTGTGTGACTGAGTTTTTGAGCCATTCTTATTTGATTGCTTTGCTTATTTTTGATTAAATTTCTGTGTATCTTGTATTTCTTTGCAAGAGTGATTTGAATTCACACCATTCACTTCCCTCTTAGCATCATTGCCGTTCGAGTGTTTTATGAAGTTATTTATGCTCATCTTTCGTCTCGAAATTGATTTTTCAGCTGACCTATTTGTTTTTTTATAGACAATGGAAGAAATTATGTATGCCACTATTTGTTGTAATCTTTAGTTTTGCTCTTTTCTTAATTATGTTCTGGTATATAAAGGTCCTTTTGTCTTGCAGGTGTTCCATGTGTGGGCAAGAATCTGAGGCTTCGGGTAATCTTGAGGATTTCTATGAGTTAGAACTGAATGTCAAAGGTTTAAATACTTTGGAAGAGAGTTTAGATGATTATTTGAGTATTGAGAATCTACAAGGTGAAAATCAATACTTTTGTGAGTCCTGTAAGGTTAGAGCAGATGCAACCCGCTGTATTAAATTGCGCACCCTTCCTCTAGTCCTTAATTTTCAGCTTAAACGATATGTTTTCCTTGCCAAGGTATTGCTGCCAACTAATTGAATTAATGATTGTTTTATTTTGTTTTGATGTCTCACTTGAGCATTTGGGAAGCCATTCTATATTTACATATTTGAAATGGAACTGAATGCGTGATGCTCTGCCAATAGTCCCAAACCAGATATTACTTTTTCAAGGAATACATAAAGCCTGTTTCTTACGATATGCTCTTTATGTAGACTACAACAAAGAAGAAGGTAACTTCAAAATTCAGTTTTCCAAGAACACTGAATATGGGGCCAAGATTGAGTGGAAATCAAAATCTGAAGCCTCTTATATATGACTTGTCGGCTATATTGATACACAAGGGGACAACAGTTAACAGTGGTCATTATGTAGCGCATATTAAAGATGAACAGAGTGGAATTTGGTGGGAGTTTGATGATGAACAAGTCTCAAAGTTGGGGTTTCACCCCTTTGGGGAAGGTTCCTCATCTACACGCTGTAAAGGTGGTTCTCCTTTGAAGGAACTTGATGCCAAATCAACCAATTCAAATGGTGCTGTAGAAGGGTCTGTGGCAGACGAACACGTAATACTGGATGTCACTGATAATAGTAATCAGAATATATTTTCTTCTGCAGATGCGTATATGCTGATGTATAGTCAGAGAAGATTGGTAGAGGATGCAAAAAGATGCAAGTCGTTAGCTTCAGAGGGTGAGCCAATGGTTATTGATGGAAGTGAAATTTCATGTATCAGTGATCCTTCACTGCCAAAACATCTTTGTCAAGAAGTGGAGGAATTGAACAGACAGTATAGCACTATTTGTGAAGAGTACAGTTCAAAGAAAGATAAGATATTGCATAATGTAACAGAGCGTAAAAGTGAAGTAAGATCAATTCTTTCTGAGGCACCTGTGCATTCACTTGATGAACCATATCACTGGATTTTAACTGACTGGCTTCGTCAGTGGGCTGATAACATTACACCTCCGTAAGTTTTTGCCAGTTTTTTATTGTATGGTCTAGACGATGATTGCATTTGATTGTAAGACTAGTGAGATAGGATTTTGGCTCATTCCCATATTTCCTCTCATGCAGCAACCAACCATTTTTGTGTTTTTTGGAATAGCTCCTGTATTCAACTGATCTTTGCAAGGATTTTGTGATTGTTCATGCATTTTCTGGGGCAGATACTGTTTTCTGGGTTAATTATGTTGTGTGAATAGTGTATAGATTATCTAATTAGAAAGTTTTTCCAAATGCGATGCATGAAAAAGGTTCAAGTGACTGCCTTGCTTTGCGAACTGATTTTCAATGTTCCATCTCTTTTTGTTACGGATGGTTGGATATTTTCCTGTCCTTGCTCTTGCTGAGTGTATGGACACTTTACAATGTTTTCTGTTAGTTTTGTGGAGATACTGATAATTGCCGTCACTTTATGAGTTCTTTTAGTCTTTTGTTATTCAAATTTTAGATTCTCTCATGGTAGTTTTGTCAACATTAAAAATTAGCAGGAACCAGATTTCATCTATATTATCTTTGAAATTGTATGCATGCGATTGAGAAGACCACTTGCTTATAACATAAGTGTTACAGATTTATTTTTGGTATAATTATGTTTCATTTTGTTAGCAAGAATGGTATCGGATATCACTTTGTTGTGTAGCAGGGATAAGTAACAAATACATATGAAGAAAGTGACATGGCTTGTATAGAGGAATATATGGTGCCCATTAATTGTGGCTGATAATTCCAAGTCACAATTAATAAGGTTATTACAATTTAGATGTCTGCTATTTGTGTAGTATTTATACTGAAGGCTTCTGGTCCAGAAAGCAAAATTTTATATAATCGCTTCAATAATTTAATTGGCATCTTTTTTAAAGCTCAACTCCAAGTATTCTATGGTGGTCTGGCTAGAATCCTGCTCTTTTGGTATGTCTTGGGTTTATTTTCCACTAACTTGCACCATTTGCTTCAATATATTATCAGTCATTTGTGTCTTTTGTAGTCTCAATGTGGGCTTGAATTCTAGATTCCTACAACTGTTTGATTATCAAGATAACATTTAGAAGGCCATGGTACTGTATGTTATAATTGGACTGCTTTGTTCTATTTGCTAGAATGCATGTGAAATTTGCTTTGATATGGAAAACTTTTTCTGAAATGAATAAGGTCTTTTGCTAGTATTGGTGTTTTCTTTTGTTTGTTTTAAGGCTGTATACTGCAACTGATTACAATTTTATTGAACATAGACTAGAATTTAAGTCCAATTTGATTAGGTGGGTGCATCTTTCTGAAGAACATAATCTTTGCAGCTCTCTTGACAATTCAAATCTCCAATGCCAGCATGGAAAAGTGCCCCCAGCGAAGTTATATTCCATGAAAAGAATATCAACAAATGCTTGGGCTAGACTGGTATCTAAGGTATGATGCCTACATTTTTAATACACTGCAGTACATGTGCTTTCTTCATTGCTGTTCAGAAAGCAAAAATCACAAACGTGCAGAATTTTTTCAGTCATATGTCTATTTCTTTCTGCGTCATTCTACAACAATGCATTTCTGGAACATTTCATTTTTTGTAAATTGTGTTGGCATTTTCTTTAATTCTACCATCTTTAGAGGTGTTGGATTTTGTTGAAAGGGCCATTGAGTTTTTCAAGCTTCTGAAGAAACTGCTCATGAAGTTACACGGTCTTGTCCTTAGTATGCATCTTGTCAGCAAACATACAAAAGCGTTGATTTACCTTATCATCATCAATAGGAGCCCCTCTTTAAGACCTATCCAAATGCCATTTTGGGTTAAATATATTGGATGCCATGTGCAAGGGTGTGTTCATATGATGCCAACTGTGTGGAATTATGGGTCTAATTCTCTCTTTGTATACGTGTACTGTAGGATCTCTCTCACGAATTTTTATTAGGCTTTTTAAATTTTGTATTTTTTTAATCTTTTACTGTGAAATTTCCCTTTGTAAGGAAGACAAGCCCCTTGATTTTGAGGATGAGTCCCTCAAACAGGGACACGGGAAGTCTTGCTAGACTCCTCTTTTTAGAGGATGTGCCTCAGAGGATAGGGGACAGGTTCCCACAAAGTCCCCTTTTGTTCAGGACATAAGGATCCCAAAAAAACGTGTTACATAGGTTAGGGAACAAGTTCCTTAATAACTTATAACTGCTTTGAGCTAGGATACAACTCAGCAAGTAGACTTAAGGTTGATGTTTTCATACAGTTTCTATCCCTTTCTTTTTGATAGTTGGATCAACAATGCAAGCAATACTTGAGCATTACCTGTAAATGATCTGGTTGTAGCTTTCCTTACCTGTCAATTTAGATTGTAGACTTAAGGTTTCCATTTTGTATGACACAGCATTTCAGTTTTCGTTCCCAAACATCATTTTGGAAATTGGTTTATGTTCAGCAAGTTAATCATCAATTTTGAGTACATTTTATATGTTATGCTTCAGAGTTCATTTCAGAGGTCATTAATGCATTTCTAGGTGCTTATCTAAAGTTCAGTGTATTTGGCCTGCACCATAGTAGCCTTGTTCATAAAAAACAAATGACGAGAGGTTCAAAAAAGGGTGAAATGTGTTTGAGTAATATTCTTTAAGAAAAATGACCTAGAATTTTTTCCAAGCTAATATTCCAAAGCATGTAGAACTTTCTTCGTATGGATTTTTCTATTTAGGGTCAACTAAGGTTAGAGAAAAAGTCTGTCAATGTTGACCCTTTCTCTCCAAAAAATTAATGTGTTAAAATGCATGACCAAAAAAAGAAAAAGTGTATATATATATATATATGTTTTTTTTTTCAGTTTGGAGATTTTTGCTACCATGGTCTGCACCATGGAAGTTTCTGTTAGTCTTCTAACCTTGCTCCATCTGTGCATATATAAGCCACGATAATGAATTTGATGATGTGCTGGGTTTTCAGTTCTAAAATTATTTATTAAGGCTTCTATACGTGTGATTTTTTGTGTGTAATGTGGCGGGTTTTGGTTTGAAGTTCACTGGGAATAAAACAAAATGAGTGTCCTTTTATAAGTATTGGTTGTCTCAATAAAAAATATTTATTAAGGCTATCATACGTGTGATTTTTTGAGTGTAATCTGGTGGGTTGTGGATTTAAATTCAGTGGGATTAAAACAAAATGTGTGTCCTTTGATAAACATTGGTTGTCTCAATATGTGGGTAGTAAATACTCTGCCTGTCATCTGTACTCTTAAGAGCATTTATTTCTATCCTAAAGTTAAAAAATACCAGTTGTGCTGGATTTGATCTCCTCTCTCTACATGCTTTTGAATTTTATCTTAAAACACATAAAGCTCTTCCTCAATTACAAATTGTTTCTCCCTAAATGCACCTTGCATAAATATATAATTTATCGCTTCCTTGAATATTATCTCACCCAAAATTAGTAAGACATTTCTGTGTTTTGCTATTGGAAGTTACCGAACCATTTATTATCCTATTTTTTGAATCCCAGCAAATTTTTGTGAATGATGAGGTTTTGATTGCATGCATAGTATGGTGGAGGCCCAGTGTTGTCAGACAATGATTATTGTACTGATTGCATCAAAGAGGAAGCCAACATGGAAGCTTCTGCTAATAGTTACCGAGATAACAGAACAGCTATGAAAGAGGCTGTGGAAGTTGCCCTATCAGGGCGTTGCACTGATGTGAATCTGTACTACGTTTCCAGAACATGGTAAGAATTATTTTAAATTTGTATGTGCTTTATTTATCTGGTACGCAGAAGTCTTGCTTTGAGTTTGTAGTTTCTTTATTTTATTTTAAATTCAAAATTTGAGTCATATTATGCTCCTCCAGGAATTATATTTTGTTTCATGTTCACCTCTGCAAACCAACTTTTATCTTAATTCTTGGATGAAAAATTGAAATATTTCGGAGAAGTGCATCGCATTTTTTTTATTTTCAGTTTTGACATCACGGATTGGCACCCTTGTCTTTGATTATGGTTCTTAGGTTGATGCAATGGCTGCGGCGGAAAATTGTTGACGCACCATGTGATGGTGATGCTGGTCCAACAGCATCCCTTAGATGTCCTCATGGAAACCTGTTGCCGGAACAGGCACCTGGTGCTAAGCGACAATTGGTGCCTGAGAAAATCTGGTTTTATTTCTTGGAAAATGCAAGGGAAGTAGACCCTAATAATCATGAAGGCTATTCTTGCTTCCATTCAAATTCAGAATCCTGTGCTGTTTGTGAGTTGGAACTATCTGAAGCGGCAAGCCTACAAGACCATCTGAGGTAATTGTAGCTATCTTTGCATTTTTGTCTAAGAGAGTATAATTAGTGTGAGCAAAGTCAATTCAAATATTTGATTTTGTAATGTCATTCCTTGTTTCATTTTATAGGGCAAACAAGTTGGAACAGCGGCAAAGGCATGAACAGTTATATTTGGGTAAAAGCATTTCTATTTCACCTGGATATAGTTATTATTTGGTGCCTTCATTATGGATTGCAAAATGGAAGGCCTACTTGACAGTTAGCGGCAAGAATGCTTCTATAGTAGAAGAACCAGGAAGTTTGGAGCAATGCATTGATTCTGTTCTATGCAGGAAGGTATTGACAATAATGAAGTGTTAGTGTTCTAAAAATTAAAACAACATTTGAACACCATCTTGATTTGCAACCATTTGGAACTTTTAGTTAACAAGTCACGTCTATAAATTACAAGCAACTAAGCCAAGACTCCACAAATTTGATTCTAATTGCCTGTGAAAGCCATATAAATGAGATTATTAAATAGACCGAGCTTGCACAGTAGGTGTTCGGTTACAATCTAACTTGATTGTGACCAAGTATCTAGTTTTAGATTTTTATATTGAATAATTCTGACAGCCCTGTTTAGATGTACTTTGATTACAATTTCTTGGTATGTATTGGTATACTAGGAAAACTTAGAGTTTGTGAGTCTTAACAAGCTTTTAGAGTACTTTGCTCTTCTGTTATATGGTTAACTTGGGAATCTTGCCCAAACATTTGGTTTGAACAATCAGTCATCTTGTCCCGTGTCTGATGCCCTAAAAAAATCTGACTACCTTTATCTTTGAAAATGTGTAAGCTATATTATTCCTCTTTGTTGAATCTGACATCGTATGGTACCTTGGAACTTTCTTTTGAAAATTTAGCTGGTATGTCTATCCATTCCTTTGATTTTCTAGCAATCGTAGGACATAAGCTCTTGAGTTTAGAGATTTGGCATATTGTCCTTGATTGACAGGCTTCCATTTTGACATGTATTTCATTAAATAGCTGTTACAGTGGAAGTTATTTAATACAATTTTATATCATTATTCATAATGAACATGAGATGGAGTTGACCTTTTCCAATGCCAAGTAGAAGACACTGATGCTTTCTCTTGTGCATATCATCCAGGTTTTCATTCTTGTTTTATTACGCCAATAGGCATCCTACAATGGCAGTTGGGAGTGGTGGCGGACTGTAATGTCTGTGAGAGGTTAACAAGTAATGGCCACCTTAAATTTGACGTCCATTTGACCATCACAGGACAGTTTTTACCTTAAAGTTGATGCCCATTTGACTTTTATATGGAAGTCTTTTCTTCTTGCGTGAAGAAGTTGGTCAAAAAATCATGATATCTTGGGCATACAGTGGGGTTTGGAGTTCTTTTTTTTTCGCCAAAAAGAGTTTTTGAGCCCGACAGAGTGGTGTAGCTAAATTGAGACCATATATCACCTGTCAGCTGGTAATTTTCTGAGAAGGTTAGAGTCATTAGTCAATGTGGTATGTGACAAATCCAAGAAGGCGCCTCGAGTTGATATCTTCTGGCGCTTTTTTAGATATATACATTTAAAATATCTGTACTAGTGGATATAAGTAATGGGACATGTGTTTGGTGCTTTTCTTCTTCCCTTTAATTTGTGCCAATGGTGGATCTACTTTTATGAGAAAGGAGAGAGAAAGGGAGGTGGGGGACCATTTCAAGTGCATCACCTTATGTCATTTCAATAAGAAAAAGATAAACAATAGTCTACAGGAGGAGGGAAGTTGGTGTACCCTTCCAATTGTATTATGCAATTTAGTTGTCATCTTAGTTAGAAAATAAAATTTTAGTCTAGAGAAGGGGATGGTGTTGGAGGAGGGTTTCAGTTGTATCATGCCCCCTCTGCTGTTAAGTTCAGAGAAAGAAACTGGAAGTCAGATAGGGGACAGGAATACAGATAGAATGTTGTGACTAAAAATCAATTTACACATACCACTCAGCCTGAAGAAGAACATCTCTAACCCAGTGAAATTACCTACTATTAAATGGCAGTTCTTCCATAGCATTTTAACACATGCTAAACTGTAATAGTAGTGAATCCTGATCAAGCTATCTACCATGTACCACAACCTTTAAAGGAGAACACAGCATATTTTCAAGCGAGGGTTCTCTTCCTTTTCCTATTTGGTGTAGTGACAAGAGCAAGAGATATCTCAGGAGGAGGTCCCAAAGTAGTGATTAGCACATGGTAAGAACACATGTTATTCACATAGAAAACTGCATGTTGGCAGTGTAACCAATGCTCGAAGAACATTGAGCTGCAAATGAGAAATGTTGAGTTGAAGAGAATAACAAATAATGGTTGCAAAAGAAACTAATATTCACTCTGGAAAGAATTAAGAAATGCTCAAGAACTATTTTTGGGGTTGAATATCAATCATGGGTTCAAAGAGAAATGGCATAGGTCAAAATGTTTGTAGTCATGAGTGGAGCTAAAAGAAAATATAGATTTATTCCAAAATTTGGGGCTCTGTTTATAAGCAGAAAGTGAATATATATGTTGTTGTCTAGGTTTGAATGGAAATTCTGAAAATTATCCAGGTAAAGTGCAGTGTATCATTAATCAGCAATGTTCATTCTTTTGCATGAAAACAAATGATGATTGTCATCACTCAACAATCTTGATAAAAACATCTAAGAAAATGTGTTGAGAATTTAGGGTATTACAATGCTGCTCCAGGATTTTGTGTATGGTAATCAGTATAAATGGCAGTAGCAAATTAAAAAGTACAACAAACATGCTGATAGGAGAGTTGGTATGTTAAAAAAGACTGTCGTCTGCCAATCCTTAGAATTTCATGAGCTAGTTTTGCCATTGAGTTAACCTTTTTTTGGCGATTTATAAATTTTGATATTCTTGTCTACCCTTAGTTCTATGGTTTAAACTCTATTTTTAAGTCAGGCATGACCATTGCATTTTAGTGGAGCATTCTATATATTTGAATATTTTTAAAGCGTGAATATGATAAAATGAGTGGTATGAAAAATGTGATTTTCACAAACATAAATTAATATGCATTTTATGTGTGTTCAAGCAAGCTTATGTTAAGTAGTTAAGTTTGCAGTTTTAGTTAAATTTAATAAATTATTTCTTTAAACTAGTAATTAAGTTACCATGTAACTAAAGTAGTTAATTTGGTACTTAAATAAATTTCTGAAGTCCATTGATGATGATGAATAAATGATCGAATTAATTTTGTATCATGCTCATCCAATGCTTATTTGCGTTTGATTGAGCAGTTGAAATAATTTTTACAATTAGTCTCCAAGATCCCAAAGCGTAGCTCCCATTGGCATAATTACGAAGTTATTGACGACTTTACGCCTAAAGGCACTTTTATGTCTATGTTGTTCTCATGACCTACACTTACTATACTGACATGATTGCATCGGCACTTTGTTATATACTTATATTAAAGCAATTAATGCTTTGCTCAATTTGATCTTGCTCTTCAAAAGTGTTCATCTCAAGCAACTGATGGGTGCATTTTGTAATGCATGCAGCATTTTCGATTGCTTTATAGGCCTCCAGAACTTGTTATAAAGCGAGGCGAATACACTCAAAGAAGTCCAAATGTAAGAAAACCAGATATCTTGTTTGTGTCATGTCACTAAGGAATGATAATGACGAATAAATGTAGCATAAATTTGTGCTCAACTTTAATGTTTGCAATTGTGTGGGTTAAGTAATTTATTATTTTTGATATGCAAATTAGAACATACAAGATGCATTTACAGTTTGCCCACGGTATTTACATTTTTCTGTTGACCCAATCAAACAATATTCTTTCTTCAAGTCAAACAGTACCTCTTGTAGTGCTACAAGTATTCTGTTATGATGTGTGCCTTGGAAATTTCGTGTCGGCAATGCTAGGATTGAATCTAGATATCACTTCTATGTACTAGTATATCACACAATAAGCTAGTTACTCAGTACTGGCGATATCCCAGTATATCACATCCCAACCGAACCACATTCCACCTTGGATGGTTTTTTCATTTTTTATTTCATAAAAGCCGAATTCAGACCAGTGCAAACATGTTCAGGATGAGTTTTGTCCAGGACGAACTTGTTCCATTCCTGCTTGTCAACAGACCTCTTTGATCATTCTCAGATGGTGTTCAGGGCATTGCGCAATGTGTACATAATTGTCTTAGCTAATCATCACAAGCCTAGAGACACTAGATTTACATAGAATGTGATGCTCTAAAGGTTATACAGACCTCACAGACTTTACATCAGAGATACAACATACATGATAGTGAGTTTACATCACAACTGATTCAATTCTGATCAGCTTGTTTACTGAGCCTTCCTGGCCTCAGACATATTTAATGAGCCTCAACATTTCTTGTCCCTACCCAGAAATGTCAATCGTAGAAATCACCCTGTTACTGTCCCTCTGCCTTATTCCAGGACCCCAGCATTCGTTCTCCTGCTTGCTAACAATGTGAAATGCCCTAGCCAAAAGCAGAGTATACTCAGTAGAGTGATAAGAAGATCAAGAAAAGGCAGAAATACAGGGTTCAAATCTGCATCATAAGATTTTCTTTGATTTAACAACCTGGTATCGTAAATTTGTTCAAGGCTTGTTGTTAGTGACATCATTTGAGGGGTTCGAAGTGATCTCACCTAATTCACCATGATTAGGAGTGTGCAAATCTGTGGTTAGGAAGAGAGATACAAAGTATTTAAGGAGTAGATTTAAAGCTTCCATATGGCATTGACAGGGACCAAAATTGGCATGTGGTATTAACCTATTCACTCTTAACTGGCTTACCCAAGTTACTCCAAAGGCCAAAAGAGGTGTTATATTTAACTCTTTTGAAGTCTTGAGATAACCTTTTATAGTGTTGACAATTTCGTCTACATGAAGAAAGTATGCAGCACCATTCTCATCTTCTTGCATCTTTAGGCTCTCAAACTGTCTCCTATGAGTTTGAAGCTTCGCTTTCTTCACCTTATCATCTCCTTCATATGTTTTTTGAAGTTTTTTCCAAATTTCCTGGGCTGTATCACAATGCATTATTTTCACAAATTCAGTTTCAAATAGACCACAGAAGATGGCATTAATTGCTTTTGCGTTATTCTCAAAAGCTCTCTTTCCATCAGCATTTGTAGGAGGAGTTGAAGGAATTGTATAACCATCTGAAACACTTCTCCAAACATCAAAACCAAGTGACATCAAATAAGCACGCATTCGAACACTCCAGAATGCATAGTTAGAGCCATCGAACAAAGGAGCTCTAGTTGTAGAATGACCTTCATTTGAACCCATGTGTGCAATCAGGACCAATCCTCAAGCGATCAAGCTTACAATCCGAGGAACCCCACTCTGATGCCAATTGAAGAGCACACAGCAAATACTGAGAGGGGGGTGAATCAGTATTTCAAAAAAACTTTAACCACTTTAACAAAAATCAAAGCATTAACAGCAATGTAAAACACCATAGACAAGATGAACACCAGGATTACATGGAAAAAAAACCCTTTCGGGAAAAAACCACGCCAAAATATTGCTTTTATTTTCACCAATGGGCACCAAACCAGGTTACAAAGTGAGCGCCAACTCCAAATGCTTGAAGCACCTACTTCAGCAAGAGCACCAACTCCAAATGATTAAAGTACCTACTCCAGTAAGAGCACCAACTCTAAATGCCTGAAGCACCTACTTCAGCAAGAGCACCAACTCCAAATGATTACCATCATAAGCCTTCAACCCAGTTAGATCAGATTTCTGAGCACTAAAATTAGTAATGTTTACTGCCAACAAATTCTCGTAAATTGCTGATCTTCTTTTGCTTTGTTCATTGAAGCTCAAGTACATACTGTGATAACATATTTTCTGATCTAAACAGGGAATAGAACATCAACAGCCCACCATCAAGGAAAAATGATCAATCTCTCACAGCAATTACATGAAACAGCCTCCAGAGACTCTAGAACATGCTTTGGAACAATAGAGGGCTTCGAGAAGGCACCCGAAATTTGCCATAAAATTTCATCTGAACCTGAAACTGAGGCCATTTTCAGTGACTTTTTCGAACACAACAGTGCCATTAAGATTACTCTAAATTGAACAGATTTATGCCAAATGGCATTGATCTCTCCAACAACCAATGCTTTACGATCCGCCTCTCTTCCCACACAGCACTGCACTAAAAGATCTTGAGCATCTCTTGTTATAAACCGGAAATCCAATAAAGTTAGATGTAATGATGACCACAAAAATACAGAATTCTTCGCTGCTATGTCACGTAAGATCCAGCTGTGTAACAAAAGGAATCCTCTAAAGATTGTGAACCCCAATACAAACTTAAACACTCGATGTTGATATTTTTTCCTTTGCTGAAAAACAACTTCAATTATATCGCTCCTTTTCCAAATTCAATGGGCATGCAGCAAGGAGAGAATTTAGCGCCAGAGATAGGAAAATTCGTGCGAGGGTTCTAGACATACTTAACACGAACCGGTTATATCTGCAGCAAGTCGAAGGCGTTCCCTACTTTAAAGAAGCGATTATAATTTTTTTTTTCGTTTACCACACGAACCGGTTATATCTGCAGCAAGTCGAAGGCGTTCCCTACTTTAAAGAAGCGATTATAATTTTTTTTTTATATTGCTGGTCGCGCCCCCCACTATCATGTCGATGCCATAAAGATAAAAATGAGTGGTCCATCTATAAGGAACAAATGCCAAGAATAATCGCTGCCAAAATAAAAGCCATTTGGGAAATGTTGGAGATATGCGAATGGAGGATGCCACAAAGGATCTTTAGCCGCCCATGACCAAGGAGTTAAAAACATTATCGCAGCCAAGAATAGATAAGAGGCTCGAAATCATGGACTTGAAGGAAATGAATGAGCAGCCTCAAAATATTCAAACGCACCCAAAAGAAAACTACGAGGATAAACATGGGCCCCACAAATATAGAAAAAAGTCAATAATAAAAAAAACTGACCAAACACTTGCTGACTGGACAGTTGACATTTCAAATGCTGACATAGGAGGCAAACAGGCAAGCAACTAGCTGAACCTAGCTCTACTAAGTAGCACAAGCTGGCAGGTAGACACCTTAATTGAGTTTTATATAGTATATAATGACAATTTGATGAATAATCAGCAGATTTTCTTTCATTCCAATTCTCTTTTCAACAAGCCAAATTGACATCAATGATAAACATGTTCAACAGACTGTACTTCAGCGTTTGCAAATAAGGATATATATCTGGGCCATTCGAAGACACATTGTATTTGCATCTGTTTCAGATATGGGGATACACATATCTGAGGGGAGAAGGGTGTATTTGGCAATTATTTTGGTATGGACTAAAAGTTTTGTGGTTGTCAAACTCAGATTCTAGTGATTCTTATTTTGATAAAAGATTGATATCATATGGATGGTGATCTTAGATATATTGGAAACTCTCCCCTCAAGGAGGTATCAGTGATGATAATGTGTCCTTCCACTTTTAACAATACATTATTCTATGGATTGTGGACAGATAAGTCTCTTTGTGGCTAGCTCAGGATGTTGGTGTGTGGCAAATAGTGTGTTTCTCTTTTCATGGGAGCCCAGGCATTGTAGCGTGGAAGTGAAACCCAATGTGTTTCTCTCGTGCAAATGCGTTGAGGAGTGTAGTATACTGGTGGGCGTTGAAAATTATCATATGTTGCTTCGGAGATTTAGTGGCTAGTTTACAAGACTGGTTAGGTTCTCAGTGACAGAGTGTTCCATAGGTGTATTGAAAGTTGTTATTTTAATTGTTTTGGTGCAGGTTGTTCAACTGTTATACATTATACTAAACTGTATTCAGGTTGTTATTATAATGCAAACATGTATTCAGCTAAAAAAATAATAATAAACTCTAACATAGTTTATAATTGGAATGCATTATGGAAAAAATTCAGCTTACAATTGGAATGCAATATGAAATCATAGCATCATCTTGAATTGTATACATTGGAAATGATGAGTTATCTGGAAATACACAATAAGATCTAGGAGATTTTAAGGGAGAAGTGAACCGAGAATTTTCTATTCTTTTTGGAACAGCACAGTGACTGTTTATTTCATGCAACACCTTAAAAGAGAACTTCCATCTGAGCTTTCAAATAAGTGTAAACCATGTGTAGTTTATTTGAAAAATTTACATAATTCTAATGATGCATTAAAAAGGTTCTTTAGGTGGGATTGAACATGTTTAGTGTTAGATTACCAATTCTGTGAATCATTTTAAGTTTGTAAACAAGGCTTCTTAAACCATGGTGTTTATGCGCAGGCAGATGCTTTGACAATTGTTATGGAGAAGGACTGGAAGTTTTTCTGCCAAGAATGGAATGTGCCTGCAAACAAAGGCATTAGTTTTCTGATTGAATTTCAGAATGCTGAAGTGAGTGATATTAATGGAAGCTGCAAGGAAGTGCCAGTCACGGAGGAGGACTTAAATGTTGATGATCAGGAGTGTAAGATGAATAAAATCCGTACTCTAAGAACACAACCGGAGGTGAGTTTTGTTGACTAAAAACAGACTAACTGATTCATGTTATAAATAGGCTAACTAGTTCATGTTCTTTAAAGTTTCTCGTGGGCTACAGAGTCTGGACACTGTTTCATGGTGTCTTTGAGTGATTTTGAAGGCGAGTTTACATTGGATTTGCATTTACCTTGATTGTACTTGCCTTTGGCATTTGACCAGATCTGCGAAGATTGCATAGAGGACAGAGAGAGCTGTGAATTGATGCGTAAATTGGAATATAGAAATGAGGAGATTCGTGTATATCTTGTTCGAGGCAAAGACCCTCCGAGGTCTATTTTAGCTGCCTCTGTGTCTGTATCTGATGCTGAGCGGCGCACTTCAAAAAGGTCTCGAAAGACATTGACAAGTGGTAGTGCAATAAACTTGAAAGTTTCTGGATGCACAACTGTGTATCAATTGAAGATGATGGTTTGGGAGTCCCTTGGAGTAAGTCAACTTTTACCATTTTTCTTTTGTAACAATGTAAAAGATAATTAGAAGCCATGGATACTGGAAATTATGCATTGGAAAATTGTCCTTAGCAGATGTTGCAGCGTGTAACGTTGGTGGTTAAGCAATAGAAGTAAATAAATTTTTTAAGGACACGTTTGTGTGTCTGTGTGAACCTAATATATGAGTCGGATTAAAGCTTAACAAAATTATATTATTTTTCATAAATGACCAAATTTGGTCATTAGGACTGCAAAGTAAACTATTGTATAATTGTGAAATCCATGGAACATGATCTTGTTGGCTGTCACAGATGCAGATATATTGCACATGAAGACAGCTGTAATTTTTTTGTTTGAAATCCTTAATTGAGCTTTACTCGTGGTGATACTGACTGTAATTCTCAGTTAGGTAAATCATGGACCATTTACTGAATGAGTCTCAAATGGGTTGCTGAGGGTCTATTGACTGATTTGTGGTTTAGTTGACAGAAGGACAACCATCACTTAAGGACCGTAATATATTTGGTGTCAACAACCTAAATACTCAAGCAACAGGTTCAGGAGAGGGTGGCTGACAGAAAGAGGAAAACCATGTACATTAACACGGAATGTGCATAGATGCTTGTCCATTCTCTCTAGAAATTGTTACTTGGTTTGTGAGTAATTCCCATAGTAGCTGATTAAGGAAGTTGAAATCACAGACCACCACCATCTCTTCCCGATCATGTATTAGTGCTAAATTGTTTAATTCTACATGTAGAAAGGGTTCTGCATGGCTATGCATATTAATGTGAGAAACACAAGTTGAAGACAAAATAAAAACACATGGTTGTAAATTTTGCTGTACATACACAGACTGGTATTGACACTTGCCTGACAAATAGGTCTCTATGCCTTTTGCACAAAATTTATGGTCATCACAGTATTGAAAAAACATGATACTCACATTTGCAAACTAGCAAAATATAAATACAGGCAAATTCTTAATTGTTATTACTTCTTGTTCATCTATAGGTATTAACCCCAAAATGGCAGATTAACACAGTGTGTTTGAGGCTGCTGTGCATTTGGGTGATAATGTTTTGAGTGATTAGATTCATCAATATAGTGCTTACTATGCCATTTTGTCTATTGATGTGGGAAATAAATGTTGTCCCAGGTTGTAATTTTGGTTACCTCTCTAATTTTGGCCTTTTAAAAAAAAGACATACAAAGAGTTGAATGCTAGCTTTATTTTTAGATTCCACTGCATCAACAAATTTATTGCCAATTTGTAGTGTTTATTGAAAAATATTGACCAGCTAGGACTCGAACTTAGGACCTCCCATCGGCATGCTAGAGCCCTTTTCATCTAAGCTACCAGTCCCTCACAATTTCTAGTTTTATGAGTGTGGATTGACCTTCCAACACTCCCCTTCAAGCCACACACTGGCTTCAGCTCACCCTGTTTGGCTTTGATAGCATGTTGAAAATGTGGACCAACTAGAACTCTACCTAGACCCTCCCATTGCCATAATGGGATGCTTTACCACCAAGCTACTAGCCCCTTGCAGGTTCTATTTATCTGGGAGTGTGGATTGGCCTTTCAACAATGTTAATTTTGAATGCTTAACTGCTACTAATGCTCAATCAGAAACACCAATGATATGGGATGAAGAGCTACTTGTGTTCATGTTTACAATTGATCTAATAATGAGTTGTGTGGAATTCCATTTCAAATTTGCCTTGATTGTTAACAACTCTTTTTTCACGATTGATTTTGTTCTCATTATATATGACCATCCTCATGTAGTGTGAACTTAGAAAGGACGGAGAACACATTGCATACGTAAGTAATGTCATGATTTTAGGTAAGATACATCATGCATGAAAAATTGATTTTATTGTCATCATCTATGACCATCCTTACGTAGTGAACACTTAGCAAAGATGGAGAATGCATAGCATATGTTATTAGTGACATGGTTGTAGGTGGGCTATACTGCATGCAAATGGTTAGGAGTGCAATACAATGTTTGATGCAAATACGACAGACTTTTATGAAACATTGGTCACAATACTTAAATGTACCTGATAATGTTTTTGAGGGGAATTGGCTGAAAAATCCCGAAGATGCGTGGAGAAAACCTCCTAAATATTGGGTTAAGTCCAATTTTGATGGAACTGCGAAAGGAAATTCAGGATTAGGAGGGCGAGAGATCTTGAGAGATGATGATGGAAAACCTCTGTTATTTTTTTTGGGACCACTTGGGATGGAATGCAAATAATAAGGCAGAAGTAATGGCTTTCTTAGAACTTGGAAGGAATATGACCGGCTAAGGAAAATGGATGGCGGAAACTTAAGGGGGAAATCATAAAATATGGGATCAAAAAGAGAAAAGACTTCTATGATTAAAAAAATGTCTTTATATGCACTTAAAAGTGCCTTTTCATGTTTGAATCAAAGAGAGGAGAATAATAAATGAAGAAAAAGTGTGCTGGATAAATGATGAAAAATACTAGCTTTTATGTTTACTAACGTTCTCACTGTTGGAATATGCTTGGAGATGAAAAAGGGAGATTTCCCTATATACACACACACAATAAGTTTCCTGACCCTAATTTGGACATATCTGGATACATAAATATCCCTGCTATATCTGGGGCATATCAAGGGGGATACTCTCATCTGTATTTGTATCAGATATGAAAGAACACGTATCTAGGATTGGAGCAGAGGCATATTCAGTAAAATATTAGGCAAGTCAAGGATGATGCAAAAATTGGTGACACGATTATAGCTTATTTTTTTCCATCCCAACTAGATATAGGTATGGTATGGATTGGCCATCTCCCAACTAGATCGACAGACTGTCTATTCAAGGAGCATTTTCAAAGTAAAACTTTCAAATAATTATCATACAAGTTATGCTCTCTATGCTATTTATGATGAGACATAAAATATTTTTAATAGACACTTATGCTCTTACATATGTTGGTAACTAAGTCACAAGGTTTGAGTTCGAGTTCGAGTTCGACGAAGATAAAATTTGGTTCAAATTCACCGTACATGAAGTTCGAAAAAAAATTTGCCATTAAATTCACCGTACATGAAGTTCGAAAAAAAATTCGCCATTAAATTCACCAAATATATATATATATATATATATATGTAAATTATAATTTATAAACATAAATTGAAAAAATATATAATTTTTTATTAAAAAACAGAAATAATTGAATATTTAAAAAAAATAACATAAATATAAATTAAAAAAATAACAATAAACAAATTAGAAAACATTTAAAAATAAATAAAAACAAAAAATTAATATAAAAAAAACTTGAAAAAAAAAAGCTACGATAATTATTTAAAAAAAACTACGATAAAAATATTAAAATAAAAAACATAAACAAACTTGAAAAAAAAAATATTAAAACAAAAAACATAAACAAACATAAAAAAAATCTAAAAACAATTATCTGAAACATTCGCGACTGCTCCTCGACGACTGTCGCTGACTTGCTCTTCGACTACCATCGCCGACCCTACTCTCCCGCGGGCAATCAAGTTCTGGCGTCCAGCAGATCCGCAAAGCCAACTTCAAACTTAATGTATGGCAAATGTTAGGAGATGAAGTTAATAATTAAATCTTCAGCATTGTGGTGTGGTATATGTAATCCTATGTTGCAGTACAATCATACGATGCGATATGATACTGTACAATGCAGTACGATGCTTATAGACTGTAGGACACAATATGACTCTTCTAGAAGTTGTAAGAGGTGGTTTCTGGATCCTTCTTGCCCTCTATAAAATAACCATGAGCCATTGAGGTTGGATGCATCATTGTAATTCTGATTTTGCTGTTAATAAAGTATGACAGAGAGATCTTTTGCCCGTGGTTTTTCCTTGGTATGTTTCTAAGGTTTTCCATGTAAATCTGGTGTGTATTTACCATTCTTTTCTTGTCTTGTTTCATTGCTGCATTATTTTGTGCACTGTTATTTTCTTTCATAAAGTTTGGTTCAAATTCGCCATACGTGAAGTTCGAAAAAAAAATCTCCATTAAATTCCACAAATATATATGTATATATATATATATTAAATGGATATTATAATTTATTAATTTAAATTGGAAAAATATATAATTTTTTAATAAAAAACAAAAATAATTGAATATTTAAAAAATAAATAACATAAATAGAAATTAAAAAACAACAATAAATATTTTTTTAAAAAAATAATTAAAAACAAAAAAATAAATATAAAAAAACATAACAAAAAAATTAAAAGCTACTATAAATATTTAAAAAAAAGCTACGATAAAAATATTAAAACCCAAACATAAACAAACTTGAAAAAAAACCCTCGATAAATATTAAAACAAAAAACATAAACAAACTTAAAAAAAAACCTAAAAACAATTACTTTAAACATTTGTGACTGCTCCTCGACGACCGTTGCTGACCTGCTCCTCGACTACTGTTGCCAACCCCTACTTCTCTCCTGTGTGGCAATCAAGTTTCGTTGTCCAGCAGATAGTGAATCCGCAGAGCCGTTGGCCCAACTCACCTCTGCCGCTCAGCTCATGTCTACCTAGCTCGGCTCTTGCTTTGTGCATGTCCATGTCTGTCTCCCCTGTTCAGGTTCAGCAAATCTTGCCTTGTCTAGGTATTTTATTGTGTTTAGCAGAGAGGAAAGACAGTTTTAGGACGGGAGGGTTTTTTGTACATTTTTTTTTTTCCAGTGATTGTTTTGGCGAACTTCCCTAACTTGGCCAATTTTTTCTGCCACATCAAAAGTTCGGCGAATTTCGAATTTCATGCAAAAAATTCGCCGAACCCTGTGACTTAGGTTGGTATATGTTAAACTGCTTATTGTGGGTTAGTTAAAGCTTTTAAGGAACATTTATTAGAGGAATCTGAAGTTCCCTGAAGTTCCAAGTTCAACATGGCCTTTGAGTTTGGATCCTTTTTTTCCTTTACTTTGGGAAGAACTTACGTTTCTGAATTTTACTTCTTAATTACCATCACATGTAAAACCATGATCAATTGTGATGTCATTGTTATTGTTCATAATTTGATTAGAGCTGTAAATTTTCAAATTGTTGAGCAGATTGACAATCTTTAGCAAGTGGAAGCCATAGCGGTGTCTACAAAATATTGGAGATCAAATGTCGTGATTCTCTGATGTAAGACTGTACATGCGTTGCATAACACCAGACATATTAGATAACTGAGAAGAGGCTCAATATTGAAGGGCCTTGTTATCTAGAAATATTACAGCTAGGGTTGGACTGTATGACAGCCTTATGTTTCAATGATAAATATTATAACAGGCCCGAAGGAAAAGATGCTAAAATAAACATGAATTGAATAAATGTAGAAGAATATATTATGAGATTTTATATACTGTCAATTACATTACTTGTTCAAAGCATATTCGTGACAATGACCTGCTTTTCCTCCTCTTTCATTGCTTCTGGGATAGGTGATGTGGGCTTGTACTTTTGGTGTCCTGATATTGATGAATATTTATAGAATCCGAGATGATATTGGTAAAATGTCGAGCTTCTTGGAGGAGTGATCTCTATTGCCTCTGTGTTTTTGGAAGCGGAAAGACTTATAAGAGAAGTTGGATTGTAATGAGCTATTCTTCACAATGGCAAATAGCATGCTAAAATAAGACTTGGTTATTTCTTTTAGTTGGGTATGCTCCTAATGTGCTATTTTTCAGAAACACGATTGTATTCTAACATGCTTTTGTTCCATTTCTTACTATTTAGTGGGCCTTGTAACAATGCATTGCTTTTTGTTGTACTATTAAGTGTTGTTAACTGCCTATTTACTTTCTTTTGGGTTTACTCCTAACGTGCTATTTTGTTCTAACACTAAGTAGATTATATTCTAGCCTACCTTTGTTCCATTTCTTACTATTCAGGGCTAAGTTATTGGTTCAGGTTCAGGTACATGTACTGGGATTGGGTATGGTGGTTCATTGATTTTTTGCCCCTGGTTCTGTATGGCTTGGGTACGACTGTACAAAAAATATAAAAATTCTAGCCAAGCAAACATAACTAACCATAATATGCATAAAATAAACAAAATTAACCAGAAAACACTACTAATATAGTTGATATTTCAATGCACGATGTCTAATGATAAATCAAACTGGTTTATAATATCTATTCAAAATAAACTAATAGTCCATGATCATACTACATGGTGCACATGCAAACTCAATATGAATCATGTTGCTCTTCAATGGCTTGCTCAAGAGCATCAACATCATCATTTGGCTCATTAGAACCACAAGCATTAGTAGTCCCAATGCCATTCCCACTAGCTGCACTAGGTGGGTTTTGGATAGAAGTCTCTTGCCTGTCTCCATTGATGTGGACTAATGAAAGTTGGTCAATGGAAGCACCCAAGTCAGGATGCTTTGGCCCTACATTGCAACACACCATCGCAGCTTTGTTCTAGTTGACCTACTTGTGTGAAAGAAGCACAAATTGGAATGCACATGGACCAATTCCTTTGCCTTCTTGGCTGCTAACCGGTTCTGCTTAACTGAGTGGATAAAGCAGTATGCATTCAAATTCTGCTTAGTTGAAGAGGAACTTGGGACCTACTGAGGCAAAGCCAATATAAAATATTTTTTAAAAATTAATTTCCAAAAGTAAAAATTAAAGGTAAAAAAAAATTAAAGCTAGAGTTAAAAATCATGTGTGTGATAAAACTTTGATGGCAAGAGATTGTAGGTACATGGATCCTTGGCCATGGAGGTACTGCCTTATATGAGAATCCTCAAACTTTTTGCAAAGAGCGCTAAGGCTGTGACCTGCGGATGCCATGAATTTCCAGGACTTGTCCAGAATGGGGTCTTCTATATCCGAATGAGGGAAGATTCTAATGAATGTTGCCTTATATCCGTCACTAACTTCAACATCCCCCCTATAGTTGCAACCCCTCGGGTAGAAGCTTTTTGGTGTTGTAGTATTTTGGAGTTGAGGCAAAGGCAAGGAGATGCAATGGGGTGGTCATCTTGTTAAGAATTTTTTCAACTATTGAAAATATTTTTGAAGGATCTAGC
This sequence comes from Torreya grandis, assembly GCA_037957365.1. Classification (NCBI taxonomy): domain Eukaryota; kingdom Viridiplantae; phylum Streptophyta; class Pinopsida; order Cupressales; family Taxaceae; genus Torreya; species Torreya grandis. The sequence continues at coordinate 2,717,528 of JARHVA010000801.1, forward strand.
TCTTTCATTGCGATAATGCCCATCATTTTTTCAATCATGGAGTCAATGCCATTATAAATTTGGTGCATACATGGCTGATCCATATCAACAAATGTGATCGTACTCATGATGGGCTTAGTAAAGTTGCTTAATCAAGTAATTCACATGAGCCCACCAATTAAAATTGAGGGTCAGCCCTTTCATTTTTTGGGACCTCTATGTATTCGATTGGATCCATGTTGCCCAAATGTCGTTGATGACTGTGTTGCATAATGCCTCTTGTGCCTTAACAAATCTCAAGAAAATTGTGTGTGAGACAGATCTGATCCAATAACCTAATAAGAAATTAAAATAAATAAATTATAAAAATGTTTGAAAATCTACAAGGTACAACATCATCTACAAAGTAGATGATATAGAATTAAAATTGCTAAAGTAAATTAAAAAAAACGTAATGATCATTTCACTTTCCTTTAATAGCTCCAACTTCGAGAAGAACCTGAAGATGGATTGTGATCTAATGATTGGTCATAGACACTTGGATCTTATTGGCCTAGGTATAAACATGTTTAATCCACTTGATTTTGCTACCCAAAATTTGAATCATCAAAGTTGAGCAAATAAACGACACAAGATGTCCAAGATATATGCTTGTACCTCGTCTTAGTTAACATCCCCACAGCTTTGCAATTTTTGGCATTCCCTGTTGTGAACTGAATGATGTTTTGAGACCCGACTGACTCAAATGCTTCATTGAGGATGTCAACGATGAATTGCACATGCTTCACCTGCCCCTTACAATCAACTGTCTTAAAAAACATTGCTTATTTAGGGCAAATTGCAATCAGATTAATAAAGGGCCTACTTTTGCAAATTTCCTGTCTATTGGAAATGATGGACACCCCTGTTTTGATCTAGTATTCCTTAAATGGTTTCAAATTTATTATCCACATATTTTTTCCTTGCCCAATAATGTGGTGCATGCCTTTTCATAACTAGGACATGTTTACCCTTTAGGGGCTTCATCGATTCCATTCACCATTTCCTGTGAATATGGTGACATAACAAGGTTAAATGGACATTCATTCGTGTAAATACATCTCCCAACAAGATCATCGACAATATCCCTTGACTTATTTTTAAACTCCCTTTACAATGGGTCTGCGTCTTTTGTTCTTTTGTAGGTAAGAGGAATATCATCTTCTTTTGAAGAGAGTGTCGCTTAAAAAGGATGTGAGGCGACCACAATTGGGGTGTGAGATGGAATTGTATGTGGCTTGCTTGATCGGGATCCATTATTTGAAAAAGTATGAGATTTTAACTTTCTTTTAGTTACTTTATCAGATTCATCCTGCTTGTTTATATACACAAGAATTTGTGCTATTGGCAACACCTTTTTGTTTGGCGCAATGCAAGCTTTGATGCTAGTGCAAGGAAGCATACACAAATGTGTTTCCACCTGACTTTATAAGCTCTAGTATATGATATTGCACTTGTTGTAGTGCCAAACTTCACCCCCTCCACCTTGAATCTTCTCTATACTCGTTACGTGTTTTTAAAGAGGAAAAAAAGGGTTAGTTTTTTTTGGTGCATGTTGCCCCTTGGCCAACAAGGCCAGTTTTTGCTGCTATTGCAGCAAATACTTGTAGCTGCACGTTTTAAAACAAACACAAATATTAGGGAAAAACAATCCCTAGGCTACCATTGATTGTTGAAAAAATTCATATAAGCAAACAAAAAACAAAACCCCACATGGAGTTTTTAAAAAAAAAAGGTACATAAACTTATCTTCAATGAAAGATTCCTCCTTGTTGCAAGCTCCTCAACCTCCTTGGAAACAAATGAGCACTTGTAGTGGTGTAGGAATAGCAAAACAATCAAGTTGGTACACTAGCCTGATGAGCTTTCAGCCCTAAGCATTAATGAACACTTGTGGTGTAGGTATTTTTAGGTTTTAAGGCATTTGATTTAGGTTTTAAGATGAAATGTTGACTTAGATAAGATAAGATGAATATATTAATGTCCAACAAGTGACCACAAAAGTAGGTCAATGGGACTACAAACTCGCAGAAGGCAAGTACAAAGCGCAGAAGCCAAAACACTTCTAGAAGAACAAAAAGTAAAGAAAAGAAAGGCGAACACTAGAAGAGAGAATAGAACCAATACAACTAGTGAATGCCAACCAGAAGAAGAAAGGGGAGTGGAACATCATGGGATGGACCCAACACTCCTAGCACTCAAGGCCGAAAAGATAGAACTCTGAATGAGAAGCTGCATAGAAGAAGTGGAAGGAAGTGGGTGTCGCCTACTATGATGCCGTCTGGAAACAGAAGAAGAATCCCTGAACTTGGAAGACTTGGTTTGTCTTCCAGTAAAAGGTCTAGACTGTATCTGACGTTGCGAACTGTGTGTGATGTCTTGAGCCCGAACAGATCTGAGAGTCGGGACCTAGATGTCCTTGCCCGGCCTCTTGGTGCCCCTCGTAGAATGAATATGGGGTGTACCTAGGAGCGAACTGAACTGAGATTAATACACAATTCGAACTTGACAAGATGAGGGGTTTTAGTTGTAGAAATCAACAACATAGATTTAGGTGGAACTTCTTACAATGTATTGCATTTTGTTGTACTAGTGTTCTTAAGTGCCTATATATTTTTCTTTGCATTTTAGAATGAACCCTGGGTGTCTTTGAGGTCAATTTGGGAGCAAAGTGATGTAGATTGGGATCGGTACCCTATTCGAACCAGAGCAACATCAGGGGGGTTTTGGGGTAGAACCCATTAATTTAGATTCATGGGGAACTTATTACAATGCATTGCTTTTTATCATATAGGTGTTCTCAACTGCCTATTTACTTTCTTTTTTATTTTACACAATTATCGACTTAGCTATTTTTTAAAGTTAGGTTTACTCCGAATGTGTTATTTTGTTGTATTAAGACTGAATCCATGAGTTGAGATTGTGCATATATTGACTAGTGCAAGACTCAAAACATCAAAATTTGACCTTGAATCTTTGAAAGGTTGCATCATTGTTAATATATGATATTGAGGTTTCAATCTAGTAGGTGTTTAACCCTGAATTTAGAAGTGTGAGAATAGGGTTAAAAGATAAAATAACATATACACAAGGGTGATAAACTAATCTATAGTAGGCTGATTAATTGCAAACTCAAATAAATGAATATTTAGAATTATAAAATTGAGATGTTAAATATAGAAAGTACCAAATTTGAAAGATGTTCAATTGATTGCAATACCAAAAAGAAATGATACATACTTGAGTTTACTATGCGCAAGGAGATTGGGGTTGGACATGCAAAAGTGTGTAGGATCAAGAGTTTGGAACAATTATCAGATTCTGGAAATATTGTTTCTGCAGCTCCAGACACTACCATTGGCTCTGGATATTATTGTCAACGTAGGTGTTCGTGTTGTGACGTTGCTGTCTTATATGAAATATCTACTAAATCTTTATGCAACCAACTTCGTCATTGTGGGTTTTCTGTCACCTTTTTGATTATGTCTTTAGATTTGGAATATAAACTATCGCTATTTTCTTATTGATCAAACCCTAACTCTTCACCCTTCTTAACTCTTTGAATGAATTTTGTGAAAAATGGGTTAGTGGGCTCACAATGTCGAACACCTCAAAGACCCTTTTGTCAATGAGCATTGTCTACATAGCCAATACTCCAAGGAGGGTCTTAAACTTATGTAGTTCTCCTCTATGTGTGGGAGTGTGTGTGAACAATGGTGTAATATGTTTTAGGTAAATACATGCAATGATCTAGCTTGTAACTTGACCAATATTGCTCATGAGTTCTTTGGATGCTTCATACATTTTGTATGACTATTATGACTGATACAGAAATAGAGACGAATAAGACAGAGTAACTCAGTTGTGCAATTGATTGAATGAGCTTTGGTAGGTTCTTGCTTGGTATTTACTAGATCATTAATGAGCAGGCTTAGACTTTTATTTATACCACACATTTTGAAAATATTTCATGGTAAGGTTCAATAAGACAAATAAGCCAACCCATAGGTTTCAAATAATTTGCAATTTGGATGACTTTTGAGTACTAGACACTAGATAAGGATTTGGACCCTAGTGTTCCTCTGTGGCCGGTAGTGTATAGAATGTTAGAAAACAGGTATGGATTTGTAATTGAGAGTGAAGGATATGTATCAAAGTTTTGAGCTTTTTGTAGTGTAGAGGTTGTCTGGGTCATCATAATGATATGGGTTAGACTATAAGATAAACATTTAAGCACAATGAGATGGCGAATGGGAGCCTTTTGGTAGTAGGGAGGTCTAGAACTGTAGGGTAGAGCTCCAATTGGTATTTGTCAAATGTACAAGACTGAGATGTTATAAATATTTAGTTTTAGTATCTACATTTGCCTCTCCTTTAATTTAGTAATGCAAAAGGATGAAATTATTAGGTTAAAAGAAAGAAATGCGCATCTGGGTGTGTACAACACACCTTGCCTTTGCTTGAGTCCACTTTGAGTGTTTTGTTGGTGTATGACTAGTAACCAAGAGCATGTTACAATATAAATTAATGCATATAATCATAAATTTGAAATAATTGAAATGTTTGAAAAGAATGAGAGCAAGAAAGGAGTGCTCCTGTGTGTCGATGCAACCATGTTGACCCTTTTGTATTTTGCTTGTTAAATATGTTTTCTTTTGAAGTATTGGTGCTGAGAGGTTCAACCCTGAACCTTGGAGATTTGAAGAGGGAGATTGGAAGATATTGTCCCCAATCCGGCGTAAGGATGAGTTGTGACACGACCATTGAGATCGCTAAATCTCAATCACACAACTCAAGTGTGAATATATATAATTTGGTTAGGGTGAGTGATTTAATTAACTCATCCTATAAATCTGGTGAGATTGGGTGATTTAATCAACCCAACCTATAAAGAGAACCAACTATTTTAGACAAAAAAGGTTCAATAATAGTACATCCTGGTGAAATTGGTGCTTCTTGGTGATAGTGATTTGGAGATAATTGGTAAATTTTCTATTTTTGGTGCATTAGCATGGCATATGCACCTCTTATGTGTCTGAAATCAAAGTACGTGTCACAAATCTGAAAAACTCTATTTCAAATTTATAAAAAATTAGTGCAATGTATAGGATACTGACCCAAGTGTATATCTGAATCATGTAACTTTGCTGGAGATTGTGCAAGTGTGGAGTTCATGTTTTTGTGACATGCCTCCTCTAAAATTTGGGGATATTGAGAACTGAGTATGTGTGGAGGTCATGTTTTTATGATATGCCCCCACTAAAATCTAGGAACTGTGTAAATGTGGAGGGCATGCCTTTATGACATGCCCCCCTTTTGAGGTGAGAGAAATAGAATCTGGTAGGTACCCTACCTCAAAAGGATAAGGTAACTATATAATCTGTGTATGAATCATGTATAGCATATATGAATAACATGTCTAAGTAGATATATCGATGAAGCATGCAGCATGTGATCACATCAAGCCCTAAGGTGCATGATTAACATCATGGCAACATCTAGAGAGTAATACTACAAGCTCAACAAACAATCAAACACACACAAGAGCACTCAATGTAATGCAAAAGAATGGTCCAAGGAGACCTCATACAAGGGGCATGTTTAAACGTTGCACAATCGAAAGGAAATGACATTCAAATGTTCAATCAACATACAATGGCACAAGGGCCAACAGGAAAAGAACATATTCAAATGTTCCACCAACAAAACAATAACAAGCAATTAAATACGTTCAAGGAAGTGACAGTGTGAATAAATGAAGTATAAGCAACCGACATAATCATATCATACTAGTAGTCCCTGCATATATGTGTTAACAAAAAACATCATGTAACATGGCATCTCAAATACATTGTGAAAGATATGAGCATAGACATAGACATGTGTAAGTGTTAGTATATAAGCTCAAATATGATAATGTAGAAATGATCATAAAGGATGTGTAACCTGTATCAATTGTGATTAATGAAGTAGGTGCTCCCAATGTACTATATGACGTGGGTAGAGGAGAGATCCAACATTCTTATGTGCATATATTAGGTGGCTGTGGTATGCCTGTATCATACTTAAAGATGCATAAAACATGTATGTATATAGAAATGAAATGATATGATATCTACTAACATGAAACACACAACATAGATGCCAAGGAGCTAATAAACATGAGAATGCTGAATATTTTTGTATTTCTGGGTTATTTGGAATTTTCTTGAATATTGATTTTTTTGGATTTTTCTTTTTGAATTTTTGATTTTTTGGGGTTTATGCATGAATGTAATGATTAGCAAAGGTGCTATGGACAAGGGAAAAGTGCCACTAGAAGCCAAAGATATCATTAAGGGGATATCTCTATGTAGGCTTTGTATCATGTGTGTCATATTCATATGTTGTATAATCAATATTGTTAGGATCATACCAATCTTCTGTAGTATTAGGATCATAATCATCAATATTATCATTAGTATAGGAAAGATTTAACTTCTTAGGTTGTTCTTGAACTTGTGATATACCATTTTGAGTATCTGTGTATGGAAAATTCACTGCACGATAGATTGGAGTTGCTTTTTGAATATGTTCATCATTATTAGGAGCTTGCATCTCATTATGGACTAGAGAAGAGTCATGTATCTTTGCTTGAACTCTCGGAAAAGATGTAATTTGTGCCTTGACTTCTTTATTTGAGGATGAAAACATAGACTTTGTAGTATTGCCGTTAACGTTTTGTTTCTATACGCATGATATAGATATGATGTTTGGATCCTTAGCAACCATATTTGTATCACTTGATTTTGTAGGCATGTCTTGCTTGAAAACTCCCTTTTTAAAAATCCTCTTTTTAAAATGCTTGTTTGCTTATCTCGAGTTTGATTTTGCAACTTTTGTTCTTGATCTTTTTGTAACATTTCCTTCTGTAATTGTTCCTTTTGATCTTGATCACTTTCTAACATTGCTTGGTCTAGCTTTATGTTTTGATTCTTTTCTTGCTCTAATTTGTTTATTTGCAACTGATTTTACTCTGAATTATCTTTTGGTAACCATATTTGCTGTTTTGGCACTTGTGCTTTAGGATAGCTACTCATAATGTGAGTGGATTGCTTAATTGATGTATTTATTATAGGATCCCACTATCAAATGTACTTTGTATTTGGTTATTCAAGGCAAAACAACAATTTGTATGATGCCCATGCATTCTACAATATGCATAATAGTATTTTGATTATCTAAAAGGATGTATAGGAGGTAATTTGATCACTTTGTTTCAAAACATTTTTCTTAGGATTTCGCTTGGACTCTCATTAGCCTTTTGTTTACTTTTTGAATCACTAGCTACAGATGAATTCTCTTTTAGCTGCATAATTTGGTATGATATTGTTAGACGAGGAAGCAAACACATGTTCAACACTAGTATATTTTAGATTCTTTAGGTATACAATCTGATTTTCCAATAATGTGATATTTGAACTAAAGTTATTTTGCAACTCTTCTATTAAGTTGCTTATAAGAATGATTTGATCTTTTAGGGCTTCACAAGCACAAAATCTAGGTATTTCGGATAGAATATGCATACACACACCAAGGGAGATTTGGGAGGTGGAGGGGTTTGATGAAGGATATATTGACTACCTCCTTTTGAAATCACAGGATGGACCACCTTACCCCTTGGAAAAGTGATAGCTTGGACTTGGCTAGAGGGATGATAACTATCACCCTTCTTAGGATGATGAGGAGGAAGAGGCTTGACATTATTGCAATAACAATTGTAAAGAGACATTAAATTCTGATCTTGTTTTAAAACACTCTATATATTGACAAATTTGGTTACTCCATTTGAGTATATATTTGATTGATTTAAAAATGTATGGGACATAACAAGTAGTGACTACTATTATGTATTGTATAATGAAATAATTGATAGACATCCATATTTGAGATGATTGATTCCTTTGCAAAAAATAATCTTAGTTTAGAAATAAAAAATCAGAAACTAGGAAAAACTCAAGTCAAACTAGGGTTTGCACAATGAGACGTAGAGGTCGGGTTCACCAAATGTTTAATCCTAACTTTAGAAGTGTGGTAATAGAGTTAAAAGATAGAATAGCCTATACACAAGGGTGATAAACTAATATATAGCAGACCAGTTAATTGCAAACTTAGATAAATGAATATTTTGAATTATAAAATTGAGATATGCTAAATATAGAAAGTGCCAAATTTGAAAGATGTTCAATTGACTGCGATGCCAAAGAGAAATGATACTTAGTTGGGTTTATTGTGTGTAATACTTAGCTGGGTTTACTGTGTGTAAGCAAATATGGGTTGGACACATGCAGAAGTGTGTAGGATCAGGATTTTGGAACAATTGTCAAAATTTAGAAATACCGTTTCTGTAGCCCTGGACACTATCGTCGCATCTAGACACTATTGTTGATGCAAGTGTCCGTGTTATGACACTATTGTCCTATACATAATATCCACTGGATCTTGATGCAACCAACTTTGTCGTTTTGGGTTTTTTGTCGCCTTTCTAATGATGTCTTCAGGTTTGGAATACAGGTTGTCGCTCTCTTCTTATTGATCAAACTCTAGCTCTTCGCCCATCTTCACCTTTGAATGAGTTTTGCCAAAATAGGGTTAGTGGGCTTATGATGTTGAGCTGACCTCGAAGACCCCTCTGTCAATGAACACTACCTACATAGCAATACTCCGAGGAGGGCTTCAAACTTATGTAGTTCTCCCCTATGTGTGGGAGTGTATGTGAACAATGGTCTAATATGATAAATATAGATGCATGCAATGATCTAGCTTATAACTTGACAAATATCGCTCATGGGCTGTTCTTTGGATGTTTGAGACCTTTTGCATGACTGATCTTATGACTGATAAAGAAATAGGGATGAATAGGGTAGAGTAACTCAGTTGTGCGATTGATTGAATGAGCCTTGACAGGGACTTGCTTGGTATTTACTATATCATTAATGAGAAAGCTTAGACTTGTATTTCTACCATACCTTTTAAAAATATCTCACGGTAGGGTTCAATAAGACAAATAGGCTGACCCATAGGTTTTGAATAATTTGTAATTTGGATGACTTTTTAGTATTGGACACTAGATAAGGATCTTGACGCTACTGTTCCTTTGCGGTCGGTAGTGTCCTCAAGGCTATAAAACATGTACTGATCTAAGACTAGCTTTCTGTAGTGTACAGGTTGTCTGGTTCATCAGAATGATATGAATTGGGTTATAAGATAAGCATTTAGGCATAGTGAGATGGCAAATGCAAGTCTTTTGGCAGCGAGAAGATCCGGAACTAAAGGGTATTGAAATATTGTCATTGGTGTCAAAGGGTTTGCTCTTCAGTAAAGAATATGGTCATTGTTGTCAAGGAATTTCTGCGAGCAACTATGGATTACATTAGGTTTGCTACGGATTGCATCAGGGTTGTTACGGACTATATCAGACATGCTACGGACTGCATCAAGTATGTGACGGATTACATCGACGCTGCTACGAACTGCATCAAAATTACTACAGACTTCATTAGGCCGACATTAAATGTATTTAATGATTGCTTGGTCTATCCCAACTTTGTTTTAATCAGGCGATATGTGAGTGAGCTTTTATATAAGCTAAATGTGAATGTGAATTATGTTTTCACAAGAGAATAAATCATTATACAGCCGACTATATAGTTTTGTTTGGCTGACTTTCAAAGGTTGTTGATAAACGTCTTGTATATAAGCAAATATCAAATTGTCTTTTTAAAGTATGGAAACAAAGGATAATTATTCGCTAAGGAGCAGAGCAAAGGTCTGTTGAGAAACGGATGGCTAGAGAGGTGTGAGGGCGAAAATAACGAGGATAATTATTCGCTAAGGAGCAGAGCAGAGGTCTGTTGAGGAACGGATGGCCAGAGAGGCGTGAATATGAAATCATCGAATGATTCATAGAGTATACAGAATCAACTAAAAGAGATGAGCAGAGAAGACCGAGTCTTAGAAAATAAATAGTAGAGAGAAATAGAGCTTAATGTGTCTATTCGATTGATAAGCAAAAAAAAACAGAATAAATGTGAGGTCAATAAGCAGAGAGAGCAAAATTGTATCATCATTTGTTGACATAAGCAACTGAGAAAGGTGGATGATCTGAAGCAGCTGAGTTGGTGTTTGGCAAAGGGGATTGAAGCCCCCTGTAGATTGGTGTCTACAAATCAAGGAGTTGGTGCTTCTTAGCAAGTGGGTGCTTGCTGAATCTTTTTGTCAAGTTGGTGCGTGGCTATTTGGGGTTGGTGCTTCAAGCTGAGTTGGTGCTCAACAATCTTGTTGACTCATTGCATATTTGATTTAGGACATGTAGTCCATGTAGTGACCATTGTGGGTTTTCTTCTCTTTAAGGGTTTCCCACTTATATCATGTGCTATGTCTTTATGTTCTTTGCTGTGGTTTGATTGCTCTATGGATTTTGTATTTATGCTTGACTAACGAACTAAAGAATTAGAAGAAAGTTTTAAGAGCTTACTTATTCACCGCCCTCTTCTTAGTGGTTGTGCTTCCAACAAAGGGTAGAGGTTTGATTGGTTTTGCTAAATGTACAAGATTGAGATGCTATTAAATTCAGTTTTAGTATCTACACCAGGAGAATTTGTTTATATATGGGTTTGCTGCCAACTAATATTTTTTTGTTATTTTCCACTTGACTTTATTTTTACGTAGGTTGATAGAGTGTTTTACGTAGGGTCGAATAAGGTGTAGTGAATCGAGTTTCTACCTTATATTACAAAATTAACTTATATTAGACTTGAATATTATAATATTTATGGTTTGAGATTGTGCATATATCGTGTAGTGCAAGACTAAAAAACATCAAATTTTGTCCTTGATTCTTTAAAAGGTTGCAGCATTCTTAACATAAGGTATTAAGGTTTCAATCTAGTAGGAGAATTTGTTTATATGTTGGTTCTATCTCTACAGACAAAATGTTTCCTGTTAATATTTTTTGTTATATTTTGCACTTGTGCGGAGTCTTAAGGCTTTATTTTGAGGTAGGTTGATAGTGTGTTCTTTATATTAGGCCAAATAAGATGTATTGAATTGAGTTCCTACGTTATATTACAATTTTAAGTTATATTAGTCTCGTATATTATAATATATATTGCATACCTTGTATTATAACAAATTCTGATGTTGTAACTAAATTATGTAAAGGTAGGTTGGATAGGTCACAACTCTCAGCGTTATACCCCTTGGATATTATAGATATACATATGGCATTGGTGAACAAGGAATCATTTCCTTCCTAAAATACATTCTATATTGAATCCTTCATAGATTTTAAAGATCAAACTTTTGGTTTATGACAAGTGGTAATAGAGCATATGTAGGCCCTTGTTGCTTACCTCAAATGTCGCTCAACTTTTGATTATTGACAATTTGTTTTAGCATGTGGATTTTTCATATTTGGCATGTGAACGAACATATTTGTTTGGTCAATTGCTATGTTTGACCCAAGATAACAAAGGTTATGACTGAGATATGAAAAGGTATGACTCATATAGAAAAATGTGCAAGCAAAGATATGAAGAGTCATGCGATGCAAAGGGTCTTACTGAACTTACTCAAGCATAAGAACAAATGATGAATTCTCAAGATAGTAAACTTATACCTTTCTTTTCTGGGATCGGTGATGCAAAAGTTTCTTGGACCATGTATAAAAAGAATACATTTTTCCAAGTTTAAATTATGGTTGTCCCCTGTTGATGATGTAAGAAAATGCTGGTTTAGCTGCGATTATGAATTTCTCTCTTTAATCAAGCACTTGCACTGAATTTTGCTTGGATGCTTTATAAAATTCTACATCAAATTGGGCCCAAACTATCATATAAGTAATTGCTAAAGGGACCCATGCCAATCCGTATTGAAAGGCATATGGAATCCACAAGGCACTTGCATTTGGAAACACATATGGGAGGGTCTCCAACTCCTCCCCAAGGGTAAGGCATGGAAAGCCAATTGTAAAAAATCAGGCCAATTTTTTGGGAAGAAGGTTGGAATGGGAATTCACACCTCTCATAATTAATGATCCTAAGACCATTAGTGACAGCCATGAAAAGTGAAGGACTTGTTCCTATAGCAGATTATCTAAGATGTGATCATGAGAGAGGGAACTATAACCAGGATAAGACAGAAATACAAAAATTCACCCCAAAATTCCTAGTGCAAGTGGACACCCTCATTAATGAGCTTTGAAACATAAACTTTGATTAGACATTGTGATGATCAGCCAATTCAGAGCCCCACCTTTGATGGGGAGTGTACCCCATGCTCAACGTACAATCCCTCATGGGGAAGAAGCTTTGGCACACCCGATAAATAGGGAAGGATATGGAAATTAAAAAAATGGCCAAAAGTTAAGACCTTTTTTTGCTTGGTCATTCATGGAAAGATTTCTGAAATTGTGATTGGATGAGACCCACTAGATTCCCAAATTTCTAGCAAGAGGAAAAGTCAATTCAACACCCTTTCATCATTGGTCATATATAATGGCAACATAGCAATTGTTAGAAAATAAATTTCAATCAAGCCAACCTAGATTCTTATGCCTCGAAACCATGCAATAGAGTTGGGTCAAATAGGAATACAATACATTAATTATCCCTTCTCCATTTACTAAGCCCCAACTTTCTATGTTGGAACCTTTGGTTGGAGAGAAACCGCTGTTTTTTTGAAGGTGCATCGAGGACATCATTCGATCTAACATGCAAAAGGACAAGCCCAATTTTATGCCTCCAAAATGCATGAGTTGGGCATTTGCCAAAATTGGAATATTCCATCTTGTTACATCATACCCTGATTCCATGTCTTGACAAAAAACACTATTCCTCATCTTGACAAAAAACAAGATTCCTCATCATGACTTATTCATTAACTTCGCATAAATGTTGTAGGATGATGAACCATTCGTGGGATTCCAACAACCTTAACACCTCACTTCAATATTTGACAAATTTAGGGCTAAAGCGACCAATGACCCACCCATTTACGCTCAACCCATTTCACATAGGTATCCATCAGACATTCGGGGTAAATTTCAAACCTGGTATTGAATTGTGCGGGGATGACTATATGGTGTGCAAGTGTTCGTAACATGGGATGAATGGCAATCTTTGGGTTCACTTCAACAAGACCCTTGTATCGCAAAAATAGATTCAGGGAAGCAAGATGTTAGTCATGACCCCAATGGTGCCTTTAAGAAGAAGCCTTCAATTTAGAGCTTAGTTTGGAAATTTAGTTTGAGATGTAGGTATATTACATTTTCGTTTTCTTCCATGCAAACTGATAAAGGTGTATCAAAGTAGGAGAAGAGTAGCTAAGATGTAGCGCTACACCAATAATCCCCAACTCCATAACTTGGCTTTTCTGCAAGGAAATAATACCATCAATCCCATCAAAATAGAAGAGGAGGAAGTGTCACAATGGTGCTTATCTTAGTAGATAGGTTGTCCATCCAAGCTTGTAGTAGTTAAGGGCTCCAAATGCCCATATGACTATTGTGAATAATGTTTCTTCTTCCATGGCCAATCCCTCAGGTAACTTGCATTCCCTTGCGTCTCATCCCTTTTTACAAATCCAATGTCTTGGAGAATTTGCATCCAAATGCTTTATATTTGCAATCCCTCTCCAGCTTCCTCTAACATGACATTCAAAGGCCAACCCCATATGAGGAGGTCAAAATCCGTTTCCTTTTTCTTCCATGCAAACTAATAAAGGTGCTTCAGAATAGGAAAAGAATATCTAAGATGCAATGCTAAACTAATAATGCCCAGCTTTATAAATTGGCTCTTCCACAAAGCAGTAATACCAGCAACTCCATCAAAATATAAGAGGAGGAAGTGTTACGATGGTGCTACTCTTAGTTGACAGGTTGTCCATCCAAGCATGTAGAAGGTAAGGGCTGCAAATGTCCATGTGACTACTTTGATTAATGTTTCTCCTTCCATGGACAATCCATTGGCTAACTTGCATTCCCTCACCTCCCGTCCCTTTTCACACATCCAATTCGTGGAGAAATTTGCATCCAAATGCCTTATATTTGCAACCCCTCTCCACCTTCCTCTGACATGACATTCAAAGGCCAGCCCCATTTGAGGAGATTGTGGCCTCTTTCAAAAGCAACTCCCCTCCCAATCCAAATCCAAATTTCAGCTTTGAAGTCTCCAATGAGACAAATCGGGTTTGCAAAGAGGATTGTAGCACCTACACTATAATACTAGTAAAAATATACCTAATTACCCAATTAGGAAAAATACCAACCAAATTTTCCTTTAAAAAGCTTGATGCAATTGTCACACAATGTACACTTATACCTATATTAAGCCTTGTGTTGCATAGTAAGAACAATCCAATTGCACAACCTTTGCTAAACATGCCAAGTGTTTCCACAACCTCATTGGTTGTAGCCTTTAACGACATAGACTACTTTGGGTTTCCCACTAACCCTTATTTCATAGCGTTGATGGTCACCTAAACTTGTAGACTATCACAACATTACTTGAATTATAATTTTTCCATAATCCATGATTTCATTGCAAGCTTGTGAGAAAAAGGTCACTTGAATTACCTTTATAAGTTAAAATAAAAAACTAATCATTTCTATAATAGGACAAAAGATTGCTTTTTAAGGCCCATGCTATTAATTAATATCCTTTAGCCTTAAAAGGCAACTTTCTTATGAACAATATTCATTCTATTTCTTGTGTGATCCTAGGAACCTCTTTATAGGCCTTGTGGCACTATCAATAAGGAAAGTATTTGCTTGGTTGAATAAGGAACCTTTTTATTGGCCTTGCGACACTAGCAATAAGCAACATATTTGCTTAGTTGAATAAGGGCAACACCCCTTTACAATTCATTTCTTTGGCATAAGTTATAAACAGAAATAATTTCTCATCAGCCTTAAGTGTTTTGGAAACTAGATGAATTTGATAAACCATGTAAGATGCATGAAATGCATTCTATCGGTATTAGGGAATAAGCAAATGGACAGAGATTTTCTAGAGGAACATAAGGGTGATGGCATGATGCTATGTTTTTGTTTATTTATCGTTGGAAATGGGATGGGACCAGGGGTCGAGTTCTTTTACGGCCTATCAGCATTAGTAATAATGAGGCACTCCAATTAAGAGAGTAAGGCTGCTTCCGGACTTTTCATTCAATTGTATTTTCATTGTTTTCGGCCCATTGTCTTTTTTTGCCTCAGCACGCTTTTGATTCCAAAAACCTGTAATGTGAAATGGTTGTCATCGGTTCTCCTTTTGGCTGGTCGAGTTCGGCTTTGTTAGCACTCCGGTCATTGTTGAGTCCCATAGTTGCAGGGAGACATGTCCCCCACCCCTTGGGACGCGTCTTGGGTACTGGGACAAGGCTTCGGTACAGGAGACGGGTACAAAGACGTTGCTTGTACTTGGAGACATTTACTGGATACTCGTGACATATCTCGGCCATTTCCTGGTAAAACAATCTTGTACCCTTAAAAAATTGCATTTTTGCAGTCGAGATTCGCAGAGTTTGTGGTTGTTGTGGTCGGAAACGAGTCACTGTTGCCTGGTAATCAGAAATCACAATGTAGGCAGGAAAAAAGTATGTACAATCTAAAATGCTATTTGTTTTTTAATTTTTTTTGGCACGGCAGAGTTTGCAGTGCCGTGAACGACAATTATGTTTGTTTTTTTAATATTGAAAGGTACTTCATATATTAACAAAAAATATTTACAAAGAGCTGTACATAGAAAGAATGAGTATATACAAAGAGGATTAAATCCTCATCCTAAGGGTAACAAGGGCAGAAATAAAAGCTGAATATGCTGAGTGGTCCAAGGCATGAGCATCCCTGATCAGAAAATATCCCATAGCAAGGAGCTGATGGTGCATCTCGTCCCTCTACATAGTGCAGAAGGCAGACAGAGAACTGTCCTCATGAGCAAAGACATTCTTGCATCTTATTTTCCAAAGAGTAAATAAGGCCGGGACAACAAGGTTTTTAAAAATGTTCGTTTTTTATTGATAATTATTTAATTCTTGTACTAATATACAACTTAAGTTTTAATTTTTAACATTTTATTATTAATTTATTAATATTTATAATTTTTTTATTTAATTTTAGGTTTTTTAAAAATGTTTTAAATGCTTAATAGTTTTGTTTTAAAATTTCAATATTTAATATTCATTATTTAATTTTTTTACAATTATTAAATCTTTATATACGTACAATCTTTTTTTACATTAGTTTTTAAAGTGCCATGGCCATTGCATAATATATATTTCTCTTAAATTTTTCATATATGCGATATCACAGAAAATTGAAACAAAATTTTCACTTGTAACTATGGTGATTGTTTATTTTGGGGACCCATGTCCCTTCCCTTGTTATAAGGCTTGCATCATGAGTGATTTTGCAGAAACTTCACGACACGCGGGGAATCATTGTGCTCAAAGGGAGTTAGTGGAGGTCCTTGGGGAGCACTTCATTGTTGCGTTGACCTCAGGGATCAAGCACCCTCACCTGATATAATGGATTCGAAGAATGATCCAGTTGGCTGCCACTGATGAAGAGGTGACTGAATCAGAAGTGGTTCCACTAACTTGTTGTTGGATCCCATGAATACCTTTGGCAGACGGAATGTGTTCGAATTTGCTCAGAATTTCAGTCATGCCACCTTATTGGCGATTGCTGTGGCCCCCTTTTCTCTCCATGAGGATATCAGTGATGCAGATGACTCAGTCTGCTTGATGGGGGTGGAGGCATTTCATCATCAACACCTCATTTTGGAGGGCCTGGAAACTATCAGCAAAGGACAGGTGGCGATAATGGAATGATTGGGAAGCTCACTCTCTGCAGATGCCACTTTCATTGCCCCTCCGTGCTGCCCTTCTACCACTTCTGATCTTGCTGAGGGCAGGCCAACTCAGAAGGAAAATGCAGAACAGGAAGCCACCCCAGACATGGTAATTGTGGTAGATGAAGAATAGGATGCTTCTGGTGGACATTTTGTCAGTATGTATATGAATAGTGGAGTATATGGGCTTTTGTAATTTGCCCTTTCCCTGTAGGGATAATCTATACTTGATATGTGATGGGATCAGATAACTATCTATATGCTCGCTGCTATCTTAATATAAAACTTCTGTTTCTATTTCTCTGCATTGGTTGTTGATTGACCATGACAGTTGGAGTTTTACGATGGAGTTACCTCGGTTTGGTGGTAGAAAACACTTCGTTTTTTATTCTCTTGGAATGATTGAATCCCAAATCAGTGTGCTCCATTTGGTTGATACTTGCTTTTGGTTCCCGTGATTTTCCGGATGGTTTTTAATATTAATTTTTTGTTGGTCCAGGGCCTATCCCTAGTTTTGTTGGGCATATATATATATATATATTTTGCCATCTCCCCATACCCTTCTCCTATTTTCTTTAAAAAGGGCTTATCGTCTCCCTGTACCTGTCTCCTGGCAACTATGCTGCCGACATTTAGGAATACCAAATGCAATTTTTTTTAATGCATATATATATCTTTTGCCATCTCCCTGTACCCTTCTCCTATTTTTTAAAAAAAGGGCTTACCGTCTCTCTGTATCCGTCTCCTGGCAACTATGCTGCCGACATCCTGAAATACCAAATTCGATTTTTTTTAAAGTGCACTTCATTCTCCATCTTGCTTGTCTTCATCTAAATACCAGTTCGTTTAAGTGTGAGAAGACATACTTTAAAACATTGCAAATTCGTTTTAGGAAAACTGCTGAAGAGGTTGTTTTTGCTCGACGATTTCTACTGCAAAATGGTGCTGTGAAATTCTTACGGTATATACTTCCCACATATATATTCAGTCCTACTAAGTCTAAACCTTCTAGCACTTAAATTCGCCATCTAATTGGCATCCCTAAATTGCTCCAACAAAACCATGTTTGAAAAATGGAAAAATGGCCATGTATAGAACAATGAAATATTGTTAAGAGGGAATTTTCGTCTGGTTATATCTTCGTATTAAGGAAACATTTTTCTGCTAATCTCACACCAGTGCGTTCCCCTTGCCTTTGTCAGAATTCCTACAAAATTGTAGCGCTATCTGACTTTGTTTGACCATCCAAAATGCATTTCCAGAACGCTCTGACAGTAAGTTTTGAAAAATTGTGAACTGCAAAACAGACTGAATGACCAGTTTAAACTGCTGCGAATTACTTCATGGAGATGAGTTTTACTGTGAGTATTTCATCACTGTTTTCCTCTTTCATTACTCTACGCTTAATGATAACTTTTTTGCTCAAACGTCATAAATTGACTCTTCAATTATTGCCCTGAAAAGTGACAATCAGTGATTTCTGGAAAATTGTGCTTCATACATATTTTCTTCAAATTTTTCTGCGAATAACCATGGATTGTTGTGAAATTTATTGGGAGTGATTGTTATATGTTGAAGAACATCCTTCCAAGCTTTTTATGGATAAAATTTATAAGAGTAGCTTCCAGATCGATTTTTTTGTGAAATGGTATGCTCCTTCCTTCTTTGCAAGAGTTTCAGGCGTACAAAGGAAGTACTTCAAATATTATGAAGATGAACTGTTTGTCTAGGCATGAATAGCAAATCTACCAATTTTCATCATTGTCCTCAAAATATTTTTTGCAGAAGTTCACGTTTTACTGTGATCATCCCCTTCTCCACCAAATGGTGAGTCTGGAAGAGAATTTCAAGATTGTGGTTGCAAAGTTCAAGAATGGGACTGTGAAGTATGAAGATAAAATGTATATTATAGTGCAAGGAGAAGTGCAAATTTCTGTAGTCATTGGGCGAGCCATATTTGCACAGATCAAGAAATGTTAATTTATTGCCAATCTTTTGTGTATTGGTTGTGCAAGCCAAATGGTTGATTTTTCTCCAATAGAGAGGAAACACGCTTATGATGTTTCAACAAGTTTATATAATTGTAATAGAACTCAAATGCGCCTATTTTATTGCAACTGTGCAATTCTATCATGCTTATGATGTTTCAACAAGTTTATATAATTGTAATAGAACTCAAATGCGCCTATTTTATTGCAACTGTGCAACTCTATCATGCTAATGACTTTCCATCTTTCCCTATCATTTTTTACTGAGATCTCATATTCACATAGATTATCATTCATGTAGAGATTATTTAAGACAATATAGCTGGTTGCAGACAATTGATGGGATTATTCTCTTAAAGCATTCATCTTTAAGTTCGGTGCACAAAAAGGGCATAAATATGATTCTTGCTTCACATTTTACATCTAAAATAAATCCTTTGCTATTTTTAAATCATTGTTGCTCAACAATCTAAATGAGGAGTGAGGAGGAAGTTGTGAACCAGGGACCGGATGGCTGAATTAAACTTGCCACTCCTATTCATATTAGTGCAGAAGAGGGTGGTATTGTATTAACCCTCCAGCCGCCCTCACAGCGGGTGCATGGGTCTATGAGAGGGTAACCAAGGAATTTATGCTCTCTGATTTTGCACCGAGTCTCTTCACACATGCAGTACTAATGCCCATCACTGATTGGTCCCAATTCAAACTTTGTTTCATTTCTCTGCCTCAGCACTTAAGACCCCTACATATATTCATACTCATAAACTCTTTATTGCCCGTCTCTCAACCAATGGTAAATGGTTTGCAACTTAAGGGGCACGAGCAAAGCATAGACTGAAATTATAAAAATTATGTAGATAATACTGTCATACAAAAGCTCCCAAATAGGTTACCAAAATTTAGCAAATCTTCACAATGGAAAGGTCAAATCTCAAAGACAGCCATAGCTGAAAAAGCATAGTCTAACAACCTTCACAAATGGAAAATCAATGAAATCATCTCAATCAAGAAGTACATATATAATAGCAACAAGGTAATCCTCTGGGTACAACCGAATAAGATGTAAAAAAGGAAATCGGAATAGAATTGCAAATGATAAAGAAAATTTCCTACTGCTGATAGCATAGTTCTTACCACCTCACTTTGTCTAGCGTCCCACTGCCCTGATCTGAATTCTTTGCCCTTCTCGGCATAATATTTTTTAATCACTGTCCAACTTGACATGATATTATCAAATTACTATCCTGCTCGTCATAGTATTGCCCTACTCGGCATACTATTGTCAAATTACTGGCCTGAGTTTTACTACCTCACTCATGGCACAATGGAGGCCTATGAGCTAATAAGCTTGTAAGGATAACATCAAGTGTGGAGCATTTGCACCTGGGATAACTACTTCCTTCTTCACTCTCCACCTCCTCTGACACGTTAGGATGGAACAATATAAAGTAAAGAGAAGAGAGAAGGGAAGATCACCATTTCGACAATAAATTTGAATCAAACAACAGTATATCAATACCCATGAATTAATAAATATCAAAGGAACAAATTCAGGAGTTTACCAACTTAAAAATGATCCTAAAAGGCTTGGTTCACACAATCCAATTCCACTTTGATAAAAAAATCCTCGAGTAAATCTCCACTACTTCCCAACATTACCACCACCACCGAATTTCAAATTAGTTCATCTTTTCTCCTTTTTATGGAAAATTCAACTACTACCTCACAGATCAGATTTTTGTCGTTACTAAGGATGCACTGTACCAACCGTCTCCATTATGTTTGCAGGTTTTATTAAATAAGGAATGGGTTTCCATTGCAACTTTGTCTATCTTTCTTGCAAGCAATGTCATCTTTTTGTAATTTTCCGCCTACCCATCCACTGTTTATTCATTGTTAAATATTGTTTTGCCATGGTTCTCTTTTATTTATGGAATCCCCTTCCTTTTTGTTTTTATAACAATCCTTTTAGATCTTATAGCTAGGAAATTTAAATGTAAGTCAAGTCTTTTACTTTACATTGTCAAAATCGAATATTGATTCCTTTCCATACTACCAGGATGTTATTTTGCCGTGTTGTGTCAATCAACCTTGATCCGGTCATTGCTGCCTGTACCGGTGGGTCGACTCAGTTACCCCTCTCACAGAACCGTGCACTTCCTTACCAACCATACTCGACATTTGTGTAAATCTTGTGATTTGCATATAAATCAAACTGGATCACAATACCTCTATGGCATAATGTGCCATGACAAATACCAACATCTATATGATATTCAAATAAACTAAATCCTTGCTTATATCATAAAATACTCAAGACGTGTTCAACAATAAATGCCACATCAATACGAAGTGCCTCACTAATATAAAATGCTATGTAAATGTAAAATATCACAAATATCCAAAATGCTATTTATGATTATCTAGAATCAAGTAGGTCTATGAATCAGTCTAAGCTATAGGATAAAACATGTCACACATGTTTGAAAGTATCAAAATTCATCATACAATCTAATATAACCAAAACTTCACATCTTTTAAGAAGGAAAATAATAATTTCAGTTTTCAGAGATGATCCATATGTGCCTATAGGATGTGTGTCACATAGAGGTGCACTACAAGGAGCTACTGCAATTCATACAACACCCTGCACACAAGAATTCTGTAAGGCCTTTTCCTACGAAAAATAAAAATAGCTGCTACTTTAGGATGGAGAGCCCACCCGGGGTTAAATTTCCTATGGAAGAAATGGAGAATAGGCTATGGATGCTTAAGGAAAAAGTCCTTATTGACAGATTTTTGAGGGTCTTTTTCAGGACCTTAAACGTTGAGAATAGGGGTGCAGGAAAAATGGAATTTTGTAAGTTCATTCAACATGCTGATGATGCCCGAGGGATATTTCATGGCCATTTTCTCTTTGAAGCAATAATATGATCAGGCTTTCTAGTGAGGACACTGGTTTAAGAAAAAATCAAGCTGTTCATGAAACAATAGTCTTTGGCCTTAACCTCAATGTTAGATCTGAATGGTACTGGCCCTATATGGGTCAGGCTTCCCTTGCTCCCTGACAAATACTTGAAAGAATCCTCCATGAAAAATTTGGAGGAGCAATTGGTGAGTATACTCATCACAACTTCTGAATTTGCAAAATACCCAGGAGTCCCCAATTATCCTAGAATTTATGGCAACAAAGACTTGGAAAAACCATTGCCGCACTAAATACTTTTGGAGATGGAAGGCATTGAGTGGCAGCAGCCAATAGACTATGAGAACATCTGTTTTTGCTGCAGACTTTGTCATAAGCGTGCTCATTCTACTCCTGTCTGCCCCACTCAAAACTTCTTAGGAGCAACTACCTGCAACAAGCCAAGAGCACTGTACTTAGCGAAAAAAGCCAGGAAAAAGGGAAGGCCACTGCAAGAACTGAAGCGAGGAACAAGCATTCTCACAACACACACCCACTCAAAATATGGATAAATTCATGAAGGTAATGCATAGGAGGATAAATTCCAAAGGGCTTATACAAGGAAAGGAAAAGGCCAAATACAAGAAGTTAGACAAATCAACCTTGCAAATCCGTTTGAAACCTTCGCTGAAAGAAGATGAAGAGATGGATGGGACCCAATAAAGTCAAGGTACCATCTCTTCTTGACGAAACAACAGAAACACAACAAACTTCCCTCTAACTGTAATGCCCCTTTCAAAAAAAAAAAAAGAAAGTGCAAAGGATGAAGTCGTCCCTCATGAATGGGGCGCCACAATGAAGGAACAACATCCAAAACAAGTCGTCCCATGTGAGGTTTCAAGGGATGCCACTCCTTGGGAAGTCGCACCATTTGGAAAAAGCCACTTGAAGGGTATATATGATGGGCAGTTCGTGGAGAAAGAGCACGATCATATTTTATTCAATAAATATTCATATTTGGGCAGCAACTCCGATAATGTATTTGAGGATGAAAAACCTCATTTGTAATTAGATTCAAGGATGAAAACCCTTGACGCCTATTGTGGTAACTTCATTCAGGAGTTACACATGTGCTTCACTTTGATTATTTGACTATTCTTATTCGGAATGTTTGTATAAGACAGAAATCAAGAATTCAGAAATTTGTTATATTTGATTTATTTTATAAGTTCATGAAAAATTGGTGAAAATATCAATGATATAGTTTTCAGTAAAATAGGATTTAGGAAAAATCCAAATTTAAGTATTTCAATCCCATTTGTGGATATTACAGTAGTATCAGAGCTTTTACCCTGCCAGCCTGTGGGGAAAACTTTATGCAAGGTGATGATAAAGAGATATGCTATTCTTTGAGGAATAGAAATAAGGGTTCAGATCAACAAAGAGAAGAAATTGAAAAGGGAGAAGAAAGAACAAATATGGGAGAAAAGAACCGAGATGATGAACATATTGATAGGCTTATTCAAGGACAGGGACAATTGGCTAATACAATGTCTTAGTTAGCTTTCGCAATGCAATCTATGACAAATCATAGATATCAAAATGGTGAAAATAGTTATTATAATACTAACAATAATCAATTCTCTCAAAAAACAACCATGAGTTCTTCAAATAGACATTTTCAGCATAAAGTTATTTCAAAAGAAGAATTGATTGTGGAAGAAGAAACCCAAACTTCATTGGGAGAGGACCTTGTATCTAGTTTTGTAGAATGTCGAATCCTTTCAAATGAAATACGGAGGGAAATACCACTCACAAATATCATCTCAACGAAAAGAAATCGAAATGGTACCAAGATGGAGCATAGACCCCAAACTACTCAAAGAGATCTTTAGCATGCTTTGGGTAAATTGACTGTCTACTTTTGATGGTTCTAACAAATGCACAATTTGAGCATGGATACAAAAATTGGATACCTACGTATCTCTCCGACCTATGATGGAAGAAGAAGCTATCAAATTCGCCAGCGTTCATCTTGAAGGAATAACTCATGATTGGTGGTATCATGGGTGGATTACACAAGGGCATGATCTCATTAAATCATATGATGAATTTACTAGGAGGTTGATTGAAAGATTCGATAAAATTGACCTCGAAATTCATTTTTGAGAATTGGCACTATTAAAACAAAGAAGCAATGTGGAAGACTATGTGGCTGAATTTCAGAGGCTCGCCGTGCTGGTTTCGGACGTTATTGAAAGGAGGCTTGTAGTATTGTTCATGGAAGGATTGATTGAGCCACTTAGGTGTTCAATCAAAGCCTTTAATCCTTCTTCCCTCCAATAAGCAATCAAAAAGGTGTTGGATTTGGAGATCTCAACATCGAGAAACAAAATTCTGCCATATGTACAACCAAAAACAGCCAATAGTGGACAGCCACATATGTCGCCTTCTGGATAGCAAGGGACGACATCATATGGTCAACAAGAACGCCATTTCAATTAGGAGGATTCCAACCAAGAGAACCACATAAACTAGGTAAGGAGTGAGTTCGAAACAAGAAATGAGCTAAGGAGGAAAAACTTATGCTTCACTTGTAAGAATCCTTGGATACGAGGTCATCGTTGCTTTGGAAAGGGGCAAGTCCATTACATAGAAGTTGTTTCAGATGGTGAATCCGATGAAAAAGAAGTTGAAGCCGAAGAAACGGTACATGAACCAAAAGTTGTGGAAAAGAAGTCGGAGGGTACTCTTGCCACTTTATCAAAGGCTCCTAGATACCACCCCTTTAGAGCAAGAGGGAGTCTGCAAAGATAGAAAATCACTGTGTTGATAGATGGTGGGGCCACCCACAATTTCATTGATGATGGACCGGTGACAAAAATGGGTTTGAAAGCAGAAGAATTTCAAGGTTAAGGTGACAATTACTAATGGATTTACCAATCCATGCACTCGGAAAATGCAACAACTCCGTCTCACATTGGGAAGACATCAAATAAATGATGATTTTTATGTAGTAGGCATTGGTAAAATAGATTTGGTGTTAGGTGTTCAATGGCTACATTTTTTGGGGGAATTTACCTGAAACTATCAAACCCTGAAATTAAAATTTAAAGGAGAAAGAAGTGGTGCTTAAAGGCATGGCTAATGGAGCTTCCCAAGTAATTACGACCAAGAGGATGGAAAGGACATTCGAGAAAGGCCAAGTTTCATGTTTGTAACAATGTTTGGTGAGCTCTACAAAGTCGAAACAACGGATATACCATGAAGATATTCAGCCTATAATTGATAAACATGCTAAGGTTTTTGAGAATATTCCACCTGGGCTGCCATCAAACAGGGGATTTCAGCATATCATTGAGTTAGTAACCGGTACCAAGCCAGTAATAATAATACCTTACAACCACTCTAGATTCTATAAAGAGGAGATTGAAAAGGCTATGAAAGAATTGCTGGAAATGGGGCATGTTAAGCCGAGTTCAAGTCTTTTTGCTTCTTCAATGGTCTTAGTTAAGAAGAAAGATGGCACTTTGAGAATGTGCATTGACTATTGACAATTGAATAAGAAGACCATTAAGAACATATATCCGATACCAATAATTGATGAATTAATCGGTGAATTCCATGGAGCTATTTTCTTTTCCAAAATTGATTTAAAAACAAGATACCATCAAATTAGGGTGCAAGAGGAAGATGTTCAGAAGACAACATTCAAATGTCATTATGGACATTTTGAGTTTCTAGTTATGTCCTTTGGATTGACCAATGCTCCAACCACCTTTCAGTCTTGCATGAATCATATCTTCGGTAAGCATGTGAGAAGGTTTGTTTTGGTTTTCTTTGATGATATATTGATATATAGTAAGATGTGGAATGAACACTTAAAACATTTAGATATAGTGCTGGAAATATTGGAGCAACAATCATTTTTTGCTAAAATGTCTAAATGCGAATTTGGAATGTCGGAGATTCTATACTTGGGGCATGTTATTAATAGACATGGAGTGCATGTTGATCAAGAAAAGATTCAAGTTATATTAGATAGGCCCCATCCTACTACCATGGCTCAATTGAGAGGGTTTTAGTGGTTATGCACTTACTACTGGAGGTTCGTTAAAGGGTTTTCTCGACTAGCTGTCCCTTTGACTAATTTGACAAAAAGGGGAGCCTTTCTCTGGTCCGAAATTGCTCAATCAACATTTGATAAACTTAAACAAGAAATGAGTTCATGTCTAGTTTTGGTTGTACCTAATTTTTCATTACCCTTTGTGTTGGAATGGGACGCATCAGGTGAAGGAATAGGTGATATTCTAATGCAACAAGGTCATTCAATTGCATTTGAAAGCAAAAAACTTAAAGAACATGAACGCAAGTACTCTATCTGCGACAAGGAAATGTTGGCAATCATTTTTGCACTAGCCAAGTTCTGACAATATCTTGTAGGTGGTAAATCTGTGGTGAGGATGGATCATACAATGTGAATCTTTTCTTAAGTCAAAACGATTTGAACGATAGACAACGAAAATGGTTGAGCAAGGTCCAAGCCTTTGATTTTGATATTGAATATGTGAAAGGAAAAAATAACATTGTGGCATATGCATTATCAAGAAAACCATATTTGTGCCCCATGACTACGATTGCAGCTGATTGGAAGGCTTTCATAACAGCCGGGTATGTCAAAAACGAGTTCGCTAATGTTGTCTTATAGGGGAAGATGGGGGATGAAAGATGCAAGTAGTAGAAGGTCTCATTCTTTAAAGAATAGGATCTTTTTGGTACAAGAATCGAAGATTAAGCATAAAATTTTAAAGGCCATTCATGACAGCCCATTGGCTGGCCATCCAGGGTATTTTAAGACATAAACAAATAAGAGATACGTTCTTTTGGAAAGGGCTTAAAGGTAAAGTTCTTAAACATATTTACCAACGAAACAAGATAGAGCATGAATTTCCAGCAGGATTGTTGCAACCCTTGCCATTTCAATGGATTTTGTTACTGGGTTGCCTGTGGTCAAGGAAAGAGTTCTCTTTGTAGTTGTTGACCGTTTGATAAAGTATGCTCATTTCTTTCTGCTTTGTACTAAGTATGATGCCCTCTTGGTAGTTGGAATATTTTTTTAGAGAAATCTTTAAATTACATGGGTTGCCAATGAACATTGTTAGTGATAGAGATAGCAGATTTATGAGTTCATTTTGGCAAGAACTCTTTCACCTAGTAGGCATCGAATTGACCCCAAGTACAAGTTATCATCCTCAAAAGGATGGTCAAACAGAAGCAATAAACAAGTGAATTGAAGGGTACCTAAGGAATTATGTCTCGGGCCAATAAAATGCATGGATCAAATGATTGCATTGAGGAGGCTTTTGCTATGATACCTCTTATCACATGTCAATCGGAATGACACCTTTCAAAGATTTGTATGGGCATGATACAAATTCCTTCGTAGACTTGGTCATTTTAGATAGTAGAGTTTTGGGAGCTAAGGATTTGATCCAACAAAGTCAAGATATCCTTAGAGCTCTTAAAGACAATCTTCAATAGGTGCAAAATCAACAAAAGTTGTATGTAAAGCAACATAGAGTATAAAGGGATTTTGAAGTGGGAGACATGGTTTATTTGTGATTACAGCCCTATAGGCAGTCCTCTATCAAGCAAAGCGGAGCTGAAAAACTCAAGTTATGATTCTATGGCTCATAAAAAGTCATAAGGAGAGTGGGAGAGGTTGCTTATGAATTGGAATTACCATGGTATAGCCAAATACATAATGTTTTCCACGTTTCGTGCCTAAAAAGGGCACTTGGACAACATATCATTCCTTCTATGGTGCTACCCCAATTAGATGAAGAGGGCAAGTTGATCTTAATACCAAAAGCCATCTTGGAGGTCCGTGAGAAGAGGTTAAGAAACAAAAGCATCAAAGAATACTTGATCCATTGGAAAGATTTACCTATTGAGGATGCCACCTGGGAAGGAGCAACCATTTTAGAGCATCCCAACTTACAGTTGCTTGAAGACAAGCAATTTTTGGAAATGTAATGTCCCTATTTAAAAATAAAGAAAGTGCAAAGGATGAAGTTGTCCCTCATGAATGGGGCGTCACAATGAAGGAATATCGTCCAAATCAAGTCGTCCCATGTGAGGTTTCAAGGGACGCCACTCCTTGGGAAGTCGCATCATTTGGGAAAAGCCACTTGAAGGGTATTTATGATGGGCAGGTCGTGGAGAAAGAGCATGATCAGATTTTATTCAATAAATATTCATATTTTGGCAGCAGCTCCGATAATGCATTTGAGGATGAAAACCCTCATTTGTAATTAGACTCAAGGATGAAAACGCTTGATGCCTATTGTGGTAACTTCATTCAGGAGTTACACTTGTGCTTCACTTTGATTCTTTGACTATTTTTATTCATAATATTTTTCCAAGATAGAAATCAAGAATTCATATTTTGAAATGAGAAATTTCTTATATTTGATTTATTTTATAAGTCCATGAAAAATTGGTGAAAATATCAATGATATAGTTTCCAGTAAGTATAGGATTCGGGAAAAATCCAAATTTAAGTATTTTGATCCCATTTGGGAATATGACACTAACAAAGAAGGCTCAATAAAGTGAGGAGGTCAAGGAGCCTATTCAATTCACCTCCATTGCAAACATCACCAAATCAGCAATGAGAGGTAAGAGTAACAAGAACAAACCCAAACTACTAGTTGATCTCATATCTGCCTCACCTCAGATAATTCAGAGCATAAAGAAAATAAAGTCCTCAACTAATCCAAGGGAGACATAGTTTGACACCCACTCCAACAAACCATTAGGAATAATGAAGAAGATATGGAAGCCCAAAGCGTAGGAACATTCGACAACTCCCACTTGGTGTAATGCAGATACTGTCATGTGATATCAAATGCGTAGGCATGACCAATAAATGTCAATTCCGCAGAGGAAAATTCAAGAAATAAAAAATATATGATATTGATACAAGAAGCCGCAAGAATGAAGTCTTTTAAAAAGCAGGTATATTGGGCAGCAAACATACATTCTTTTGCTTTATCACTAGAACAATGATCCTTATTCTCACCAATCTTACCCTTTGGGATTAGCTGTAAATATTTTTTTGTATGAATTTCTAGAATGTTGCTGTTTGGGCAACATCTATGTCCCCCATATGGGAATAATCAAATCAACATGATAGATTGGCTAATGGACTGGATCTTGATTACCACGCCACAAAATCTCATCCTTATGTAAGAATTCAATATTATAAAGGCTCTCGAGGGAAAAAAAAGGGGATACGGTTTTAATTAGAGGGCCGTTGAAGTGTTTTCTTATGAATTTAAAGAATGTTGCTGTTTGGCCGACATCTATTCTGCCATATGGGAATAATTGAATAAACATGATAGACTAACTAATGGACTGGGTCTTGATTACTAGGCCACAAAATCTCATCCTTATGGGGGAGTCTTGATGGAAAAAAAAGGGGGATAAAGTTTCAATTAGAGGGCTATTGAAGCGTTTACTTGTGAATTTAAATAATGTTGCTGTTTGGCCAATATCTATTCAGCCATACGAGAATAATTGAATAAACATGATAGACTAGCTAATGGATTGGGTCTTGATTACCAAGCCACAAAATCTCATCCTAACGGGGGACTTAAATACTATGAAGACCCTGAGGAAAAAAAGGGGACACGGATTCAAGTAGAGGGATGTTGAAAATCTTATATAGCTTGAAATGAAAATCACTATGATAAGAGGTTGAGTTTGTATAGGGATTGTACACTTTGAGTATTTGTCAAAAAATAAGAAGCTACATAGCTAAAAATTTGGACAGAATCATGATCTTGGACCTGTGTTGCAGGAAACACCCCCTCCCCCCCACAACTCCTGGTTGGGAATGCCTCCGGTACGGGGACGTCCCGAGCACGCTCGAAGATGTCCTAGAGACATACGTAACAGTGCCAAAAACCTCTGGCATTGTTTCAGACGTCTTCGGGCGTGCCCAGGATGTTTCCGGCAGGGCCGCGATGACTTGAAGGCAAAAAAGTAAAAAAATACTTAGAAAACTTTAAAAAAAATCCTAAATTGTTGCAAACTCTTTATAAAAGCAACCCCCTCACTCTAAAGACTACACCAAAGTCCGAACAATATGTAAATAAAATAAACATTTAAGTATAAGTTTATACTTTAAGTTATATTTTATTTATATACTTTCAGAATGTTTGAGAGTGGTTTTGGAGCTCTAGGAGCTATAATGCAAATTCTAGGTTTTGGAGGATCCTACCATATTTTAGATATAGTCAAATTCCAGGGTTTTAGGGTTTTAGACTTAGCCATATTTCAGGGTTTCAAGATTTCAAGGAGACATCATAGGAGGCATGAAGGCTGCATGAAGGGATGTAGGTATGATATAATAGTATGAGAACATCTCTCGCAAAGTGCCCCAAGCCGATCCCACCCCATTCCTTATGCACCCCTCAAGGCATACACTTTAGTAGATTTAATGAACCAGCGACCCC
Organism: Torreya grandis; assembly: GCA_037957365.1. Classification (NCBI taxonomy): domain Eukaryota; kingdom Viridiplantae; phylum Streptophyta; class Pinopsida; order Cupressales; family Taxaceae; genus Torreya; species Torreya grandis. Next base: position 2,747,850 of record JARHVA010000801.1, read on the forward strand.
CTGCGAGAGAAAGCATCAGTAAATGATAAAAGTTCAAAAATAATGGGAGTGACATTCATGATTTTGAGGGCAATCAAGATGATCTATTCTAGATTTGAATGTACATTTTGTCTTTGAAGTTTGTAGTAATGAATGAATGAATATTATATATTTTTAAGTGTTTTATCTTTTATAGACAAATATTTTCATACTATGTAGTTTCAAGTGTTTTACTAAAAAATTGAGCAATATATATATTGACATATCCAAATCAAGGTTTTTGAAAAATGGCGTACCCATGTACTTGAGATGTTCCCGTCCCCGTACCCTAACCAAACAACATAGTCTCAGACCAGTTGGTAGAGACTTTCAGAGTTAGTGTTACCACTTTCTTTGTCCATTTTCCTGTTTCTTTAGCCATCACTGTAAAAGTCCTGAACTCACTTAAGCCTCAATTTAGGCTTGAATGTATGCGGCTATCCTATCCTTGTTTCAAAAAAAAATGGAGCAATGGTAGCGTGAAGCAAATAATATCTAGGGACATAATATCCACTTGGCATTCTACAAATTTTGTCATGGAATATCAGAGGCCTAAGCATGCCCAACAAATGCCAATTCCATAGAGGAAAAGTCTAGGAAAAAATATATATATACAATCTTGCTACAAGAAACGACAAGAATGAAGTCTTCTCAAATACACATGTATATTGGGCAGCAAACCTACAATCTTTTGCTTTATCACTAGAACAATGATCCAATGGGATCCAACAAGGTATGTTGCTTACTCTTACCAATCTTTCCCTTGGGGAATAGCTGCAAATAAAATTTGTAAGGAATTTTGTGAATGATTTTGTTTGGCCAACATATATACTCACCCATAGGGGAATAATTGAATAAACATGATAGAGCAGCTAATGGACCGGGTCTTTACCACCAAGCCCCAAAATCTCATCCTTATAGGAGATTTCTATACTATAAAGACTCCTGAGGAAACATAGGGGACATGGTCTCAACTAGTGGCTGTTGAAGCCCTTAAACAAGTTGAAATGAACACCAATATGATAAGAGGTTGAGTTTTCACATGGATCGTACACTTGGAGTAACTATCAAAAAGGAAAAAAACTACATGGTAAAAAGTTGGAGAGAATCATGCTCTTGGACTAGAGAGGGGTGGCTGCTATATTAGAATAATTAATGAGATCATAGTTTAAATAAATGATGGTGAAAATATTAAATGTAGTAAGTGATGGTGCAAATATTAAATGTGCATCTGTAAAATAGTCACATGTCACCACCTTTTGTAAATGCCACCATTAGTGTGGCCAATAAGAAAAAGAAGGATAACTCTTGTTTTAGCTATATATACCTTCATCTCTATGTATTTTTGTTATCATGTTAAATATAAGAAATTATATTTTTGCTATCTTTTGGTATTAGAGGAGAAGAAAAGAGCGAGAAGAAAAGAAAGATGAGTACCAAAGCATTCCAAAAATTATTTCAAAGGATAGAAAGCCATTAGAGGCATACAAAGGAGGAAATAGATTGATTCTAATTGCAATAAGCACATGATTTTTTGTGGAAATCTTTAGAGCTAAATTTATTGGGAAATAAGTCAAAAGAAGAGTGAGAAGAAAAGAAAGAGGAGCACCATTGCACTTGAATTCTTTTTCTTCACATGCGCAAGAGTCAAGAATCACAAGAATCTTATTATTTTCCTTTCTTTCTTTCCTGAGACGAGATCTAAAAAATAGACAAAACTATTCTTTTTTTTTCCTAACAAAGTGGGGGCTTTTTGGAGATATTGTAAATATTTTTTCTTAGAAAATCGTGACCCTTGCAAAAGTTTTTTCTCCTCACACAGGGGTTTGATTCAAACAATTCTTTCATGGCTGAAAATAGGACTTTGAGAGCTTTTTGAAAAGTGGTCACCGTAAGGATTTTGAGCAGTATCAAGGGAGGTATTGTGATTTGAAGTTGACCCTATGACCCTGATTTTTGACAAATTTTTTATGTGCAACCTGTTGGAAAAAATAAATCAAATCTTTTATTTCGGGTGAGAAAATCAAGGATTGTTTTGTTTAGTTGAAAATAAAAATTTAGATATATTTGTCTACATATTTTTATTTTCAGATTTGTGGCATGAAGCAAGCAAATCAAGAAATATTTAAACTCTACAAAACTATGTGTTTTGCATACATGCAGTGTTCAGTATATGCGTTGCCTTTAGTTCATGTTTGAGTAAAGTCGTCCCTTTTAATTACTGCATCTAACCCCTAGCATCGTTGCAACAATGATGTCTTATCACTGTCCCTTTAAATCACCAGGGAGAAACAAAGATGACAATTTCATTTTTATTTTTCCTTCCATTACCCATTCGTTACTATCGTTATACACAAACCCTGAAAGATTGAATTTCTGAGTATGTTGGGAAGTTATGCTTGCATACAAGCATTTCTTTATAAGCAGGGGGCAGTGATAGATTGATTTTTTTCACGTACTGTCTAGGTAACATGTGCCACTTTGCTTTCATGTGCTTTAACGTTTCTTTCACGTACCGTTGAGTATATAAAACATATAAGATTCTTCCACTACTGCCGTGTATGTAAGAAGGTCTAACATACTGAGAGGGTTATTATATCAGTCTAATGGTATATAGAAATGGAGACCTATTGGAGTAATAAGAAACCAATCCATCTCCCATGGACAATTTTGTTCAAATGAATCCACAACTTCTTCGTGGTGATAACTATGTTGCATGGAAAACCAAAGTAAAAATTCATGTGGAATTTGAAGATATTTGGCTAGTTGTTGATGGCTCGTACACTTGACATGCTACAAATGTTGACCAACAACATAAGTTTGACAAAGCAAACCAGAAGGTGAAGTTGATCATTATGTTCGAGGTGGCGGATGAGGTACAACCTCATATCTGAACTGCTACTTTTGCCAAAGATGCCCAAAGTTGATCATTATATGATTGGGGTATTAGATGAAGTACAACCTCATATCCGAAATGCTACTTCAGCCAAAGATGCTTGGGACAAAATCAACACCCTCTATGAGGCCAAGAACCAGAATAACATGCTTCATTTACAAAGCCAACTTCATTGTCTCAATTTGAAGATGTGGAAAAGTTGAAAGTTTTCTTTGTCGAGTTGCAACACTCTAGGCCTCGCTCTAAGCTTGGGGCAAAGAAGTGTTGCGACTCCCTAGTACCTATCATCTTGAGAGTAGTACCTCACGCCTACAAGATCTTTGTGGCTACTCTGAATATTTTAGAGATGAAATTAACTTTTTCAAAACTTAGTTAATATGTTGTAATAGGAAAGAATCCGTGCACACAATAGACGCTGATGAACAAGAACATGTACTTGCATTGCGACAGAAGGGGAAAAGGCCTATGAAGCCTTCAAAACAATCCCCTAAACAAAACAATTAGCAACATCAGCAAGGGAACAAATCTCGTTCATAGAAGGTCTGTCCAATCTGTGAAAAGATAGGTCATGAATTGAAGGATTGCTAGTACAATGCGTTTACACAAGGCTCATCCCACAACAAGAAGCCCACACAACAACAATATCCACAAATATAGAAGCAACAAAAGCTGTAGTCCACATGTACTTAGAAACAAAAGCCTTCCTCATAGCATTAGCATGGGAACATTGCAGAAGATAATGATAACTCAGATGAGGATTTTGTCTACACTACATAGACAATTGAGGAGATCTCTCCTCCAAATTCAATTTGGTATGTGGATTCTGGTGCTATAAAGCACATGACTGGCCAGAAAGATTGGTTCACCACTTTGAACCATTCATCATATCATGGTAATGTATCTCTTGGAGATTACACATCATATAGTGTCTAAGGTACAGGGGACATTCCTTACCACTTGGTAGTCATGGATGTATGATTACTGACGTCTTATATGTTCCAGGCATAACCTAAAATTTATTTTCTATAAATCAATTGCTTGATCACAACCTTATAGTTGAATTTGCTCAACATAATGACAAAAAAATGTCTCATTTGGGACAAGTCTCAAAGCTTGAAAATTGTCGCAAGAGCTTCCAGTGTAGCCAAACAGTTTTAGCTTGATGTTGTTCACAAAGACTATCAAGCTCTAGTTGTCAAAGATACAGACGCAGTTAATCTGTGGCGCAAGAGATATAAACATTTGAGCTCTGGGCACTTGATCACATTAAGCATGAACAACATGGTGAGAGGCCTTTCCTCACCTAAGAAGACTGCTGATATGTGCTCTAACTGGTTAGTTGTAAAACAACATAGAGCTCCATTTGTCCCAAGTACATATCAGACAACTAGGCCATTGGATATGGTGCTCACTTTTAGTGTCAGTGGATTTAAATATTTTTAGCTCTTTGTTGATTATTACTCACAAAATATGGGTATACTGCTTGAAAACCAAGGATCAAGCCTTGCAAGTATTCAAATAGTTCAAAGCTCTTGTCGAGCGACAATCTGGTTGTCACATACATTTCCTCTGCTCAGATCGTGGGGGGGTAATACACCAACAATGAATTCTTTGTATTTTTGAAGGCACATGGCATTCACCATCATCTAACTGCTCCTTATACACCACAACAAAATGGTGTTGCTGAGCGATGCAATCTTACCATTGTTGAAATGGTGCAATGCATGTTGAAAGATGCCCACTTGGCACATCCATATTGGGCAGAAGCAGTTCACACAACAATTTACTTATGGAATGTGCACCCAGCAGAACTCTTGATGGTGTTACTCCAACATAAGCATGGTTAGGGAATAAGCCTTCTATCTCTCATCTTTGTGTTTTTGGTTGCAAAGCACATGCACATTCTAAAGAAGAATAGGGAAAACTTCGATGAAAAATACTTAGCATTTATATTTCTTGGGTACAATGAAGAGTCAAAGGGCTATCAACTCATGGATCCTCAGACCAAGAAGTTATTTATCAGTAGAGATGTATTTGATTAGAAGGGTGAGTCCAATCCACCCTCCACACAAGCACTTGATACAGGCATTGGTCTTGTAAACATTTTTAGTTTTTATAGTGGTAGTGAGAATGAGGACAATGATGATGATCAACCATGTCATCTAGCTCCACCACCAATAATACTGTTCAACGTATGCCCAAGCGGTATACAAGTACAATTTGAGATGCAAAATTGGATGAAGTCCCAAACACATCCAATCTAGGACCAAGGAATCATAGCATGGCTCGTGAAGAGGTGAATTTGGTCCTTATGAGCACAGTTGCATAATCATTTGAGCCCTCAACAACTCATCAAGCCCAAGAGTCAAAACCATGTAAAGAGGCCATGGAAGTAGAGTATCAATGATTGATGTAGAACTATACATGGCAACTTGTTGATATTCCAATAGGGAAGAAGCCTATCGGTTGTAAGTGGGTCTTTAAGACTAAGTACAAATCAGAAGACAACATTGACAAGTACAAGGCAAGACTTATAGCAAAGGGTTGTGCACACAAAAAGGCATTGACTAAGAAGAGACTTGCTCCCACGGCCAAGGTTACGGTTGCTTAATTTGGATGGAAAGTCCATCTAAAGGATGCAGAAATTGCCTTCTTAAATGGAGATCTACAAGAACTCTACATGACCCAACTAGAGGGTTTTGTAGCACCTGGTCAAACACAAAAGGTATGTAGACTCATCAAGTCATTGTATGGTCTCAAGCAGGGTCCTTGAGCCTCGTATATCAAGATTGACGAGCATCTCATTTTACATGGATTTCAATGGAGTCCATATGATCCAAACCTCTACCTCTAGAAGCAAGGGGGGAGCTTATGATTTTGACTATTGATGATCTAGTCATCACTGGCAGCTCAGTGAAGATGATTGATGTAACAAAGAATGATCTTAAGCAATTGTTTGACAAGACAGATTTGGGGCTAATGCACTACTATCTTGGCTTGGAGGTATGACAAAAGAGACATCACATATTTATGTGTCAAAATAAATATGCCAAGACAATGCTCGAGAAATTCTAGATGATGGATTGTAAGCCTATTGCAACACCCATGGAGACAGGGCTTCAATTGTCTCGTTAAGGTCCATCACCCCCTGTAAAGGCCACTCTATCGTTAGTTGATTGGGAGTCTCATTTACTCAACTTACACTAGGCTAGATATCAGCTATGTTGTCAATTATCTTTCAAGCTTCATGCACGAACCAAAGGCGAGTCACTGAAAAGTAGCAAAGTGAATATTGAGATATATTTGAGGTACTTTGGAGCATGGCCTATAATACAAAAAGAATGATAAGTTCTTGACAGGATACGTGGATGCAGATCATGCAGGGATTATTGGTGATAGGAAATCCACATTTGGATTTGTTTTCTTTTTGGGATCTGGTCCAATCTCATGGGGGAGTAAGAAGCAAAACTTTGTTTCTCAATCTTCCACTGAAGTAGAATATCATGTAGTAAGAGTTGTTGTCTGCGAAGTGAATGGCTACGCCACATACTTGTAGGACTGGGCAACAATCAAGATGTTTTGCAACTTGTTTGCAATCTAGTGTTTCATGAGCGCGCAAAGCACATCGACGTTCAAATCCATTTCATACGCAAGCATGGTCAACAACACAATGTTTAGCTCCAGTTTTGCACAACTCAAGATCAATGTTAGAATATGATCGAGGCATTTATAAATTATCTCTTGTACTTTTTAAAGTATGATGAATTAAGGGGGGAATGTTAAAATAATTAATTAGATCACAGTCTAAATAAGTGTTGGTGAAAATATTAAATGTAATAATTGACGTTGCAAATATTAAATTTGCGCCTATAGGATAGTCATGTGTCACCACTTTTTGTAATGCCACCACTATTGTGGCCAATAAGAAAAAGAGGGATAGTACTTTTGTTATCATGTTGAATATAATAAATTATATTTTTGTTATCATGCTAGAGTCAGTGATAGTATTCTCTGTGACCATTGGCCAATTTGTTTAGCAATCACTGCTAAAGTCCTTAGCTCGCTTAAACCCTAATTTAGGTTTTGAAATTATGTGGTTTTTCCATCCTTTTTTCAACAAAAAATAGAGTGATGGTGGCGCGAAGCAAACAATATTTAGCATCTAAAATGTGAACTTTGAGGGAAAAGCAATTATCTCATACTCAAATGTCAGCATTGCAATAAATTTGGGAATATCCTCACATAGATTGCAAACATTATGGAGCAACTGGCCAATTATCCAGGTTTTAATTAGAATATGGTGCACAACACACTACTTTGCAAAATTTTAATGTGTTATAAGAGTAAAGAACCAAATCAAGAAAATGGACACAACAAATAGCAATATACAACAATGCAAATGCAACTTTATGGATACCAAGGGTACTATACAAGAAGGGTAGCAAACTCTTAGAAGAGATGTGAAGCTACAATAGTATTATAGAAGAAGGGTGTCTTTAAGAAGAGATGTGAAGCTACAATTATCTAGGTTTTTATTAGAATATGGTGCACAACACACTAATTTGCGAAAATTTAATGTGTTAAAAGAGTAAAGAACCAAATCAAGAAAATGGATGCAACAAATAGCAATATACATCAATGCAAATGCAACTATATTGACACCAAGAGTACCACACAAGAAGTGTAGCTTAGAAGAGATGTGAAGCTACAATAGTATAGAAGGGTATCTTTGAGAAGAGATGTAAAGCTACAACAGGGAGTAATCTTTGAGAAGATATGTGAAGCTACAATGTTCTGATTTTTTACATTCGGATGGCAATTCTTTTATATCTTATTTTAGTAGGAAATGAATAAATTGAAAGTACAAAATGAAACAATTCGATTAGGAAGTCAAAATGTCATGTGACAAGTGTTTCTCCAAGAAGTTGAGAGGCTTTCTCATGACCTGAAGCTCACAAATACAAAAATATAAAAATACAATTCTGCTAGGTTTTTATACATTTTTGAGTCACTTTAGCACATTTTATGGACCCTAAACTTTAGTTGGACATCCTATATAATTGTCGTAGGCATATATTTAGGTCATTTATGGTAGTTCACTTGGTGAGCTTTCCAACTCGTATTAGATTTTCAAATTTTGATCAACGGGCTAAAAGATATGACCTTGACAAGGTGTCTAACTAGTGATATCCTAGTTCTTTCAGTGTTTTGCCCAAAATACTCTCCCAAGGACCCAAATTGCCACTTGGATCATCCACCCCTCCTTAAGAAAAAGTGGGCCCCATTGCTTCTAGTCTCAATTTTTAATGAACATAGGAAAATTTGGGTGCAAAAGCGGCTGCCTTCCACTTGAGGGGGGTGGCCCACCTGAAACTCATTTTTATGGATTTTGGAGTAGGGATTCTATGAATCCAAATTGTGACTATGGAGGATTGTGTAATATTCCAAATCAGAATATTATACGCTAATTTGGTTTTGTTGGAGTTTCGTTTAAAATAAATATAGACTTTATACTTTGAAACAATAATTTAGATAATTAAATAAAATTTATTATTGAGTTTTCAGCGCTTGAATAATATAATGTGAATCCTCAAGGGGTTTCGTCCTTGAGTTATTGAGATAACAAGGGTTTTCGTCTTTGAAATCGAGTTATACAATTAAGGAGTTTCGCCCTTAAAAGCAAATGTAAAGCATGATGCTTGTACAAGGTTAAATATTAGAATACATTATGGAATGATTTCTTCCATACCAATGGCTGGTTATTTATATCTTCAAAACCTTCCATCGAAAGATGTAATTCCTCCAAAGGTGGCGACCTTTTGTCAAATGACTGTTGGTTAATGATTAATTAAATAATTTTGCATTTAATTAATGTTGTTACATGGGTGCTCCACTTAAATAAATAAAGACTTTTGTTAATTGATAACTGTTGTTTTATTTGGGTGCTCCTCTACATGGTGATTTCCAAATGAAATGTGACGCTCCTCTTTAAGGACAACGATTTCTATGCTCCTCGCTGCTGGTTGCGACTTCTCTAGAACTACGATTCCCATAGACTTGCGATTTTTTGTTTGCTGTGTTGGGGATTTTACAGATCTCCCTTCCTCAAATTGCTTGTCCTCAAGCATTGTAAATTGGGATGTTCAAGAATTACTGCACCTTCTTAGGTGGCATCTTCATTTGGGAAATTTTGCCAACGAACTAAATAGTCTTTGATACTTCTATTTCTTAACTTCTTCTCACAGACCTCAAAGATGGCTTTGGGTATTAAGATCAACTTGCCCTCTTCATCTAATGGGGGTAGCTCTGTAAAAGGGGTAATATGCTGTCTAAGTGACCTTTTTAGGCACGAAACATGGAATACATTATGTATTTGGCTACATCCTAGTAATTCCAATTCGTAAGCAACCTCTCCCACTCTCCTCATGACTTTATATGGACCATAAAAACGTGGTTTGAGTTTGTCAGCTCCACTTTGCTTGATAGAGGACTGTTTGTAGCGCTGTAATCGCAAATATGCTATGTCCCCTACTTCAAATTTCCTTTCTGTTCTATGTCGATTTGCATACAACTTTTGTTGATGATGTGCCTGATAAAAATTGTCCTTGAGAATCCTAAGGATATTTCGACTTTGCTGGATCAAGTCTTTAACTCTTGGAACTCTACTATTTAGAATGACCAAATCCATGAAAGACTTTGCATCGTACCCATAAAAAGCTTTGAAAGGTGTCATTCCAATCGACATGTGATAAGAGGTATTATAGCAGAATTCTCCTAAGTGCAACCATTTGATCCATGCATTTTGTTGCCTCTTGATATAATTCCTTAGATACCCTTCAATCCACTTATTGATAGCTTCAGTATGACCATCCGTTTGAGGATGATAACTTGTACTTGGGGTTAATTTAATCCTTGCTAGGGGAAAATGTTTTTGCCAAAACAAACTCATAAATCTGCTATCTCTGTCACTAACAATGTTCTTTGGCAGCCTATGTAATTTGAAGATTTTTCTAAAAAATATGCCAGCTATCAAGGGGGCATCAAACTTAGTGGGGAGTGGAAAGAAATGATGATACCTTGTCAAACGGTCAACAACTACATAGGCAACTTTTCCCTTGAACTACGGGCAAACAAAATCCATTGAAATACCTTCCCATTTTTGAGTAGAAATGGGCAAGGGTTGCAACAATCCTGCTGGAAATCCGTGCTCTATTTTGTTTCGTTGGCAAGTAGGACACTCTTGAATGTACTTGAGAATTTCACTATTAAGTCCTTTCCAAAAGAACATTTCTCTTACCTGTTTATATGTCTTAAAATAAATTGGGTGGCCTGCCAATGGGCTATCATGAATAGTCTTTAACATTTTATGTTTAATCTTTGATTCTGGTACCAAGAAGATTTATTTTTATACAAAATGAGACCTTCTACTACCTTGTATCGTTCGTTCCCAATCTTTCCCTCTAAGACCACATAAGCGAACTCATTTTTGACATACTCGACTGCTATGAAAGCCTTCCAATCAGTTGCAATTGTAGATATGGAGCACAAAGATGGTTTTCTCGATAATGCGTCTGCCACAATATTATTTTTTCCTTTCACATATTCAATGTCAAAATCAGGGTTGGACCTTGCTCACCCATTTTTGCTGTCTATCGTTCAAATCCTTTTGACTTAAGAAAAATTTTAGACTGTTATGATCTATTGTTACCACAAATTTTCCACATACCAGGTATTGGAGGAACTTGGCCAACGCATGCATAATTGAGTACTTGCGCTCATGTTCTTTAAGTTTCCTGCTTTTGAACGCAATTGGATGACGTTGCTGTATTAGAACAACACCTATTCGTTCCCCTGATGCGTCACATTCTAGCACAAAGGGTAATGAAAATTTTGGTACATCCAAAACAAGACATGAACTCATTTCTTGTTTAAGTTTATCAAATGTTGATTGAGCAATTTCAGACCAATTAAAGGCTCCATTTTTTGTCAAATTAGTCGAAAGGACAGCTATTCGAGAGAACCCTTTAACGAACCTCCTATAGTAAGTGCATAACCCCAAGAACCCTCTCAATTGAGTTATGGTAGTAGGAGGGGGCCAATTTAATATAGCTTGGATTTTTTCTTGATCAACGTGCACTCCTTGTCTATTGATGACATGCCCCAAGTATAAAATCTCCGACATTCCAAATTCATATTTAGACATTTTAACAATAAAGGATTGCTGCTCCAATATTTTCAGCGCTATGTCTAAATGTTTTAAGTGTTCCTCCCATGATGTGCTATATATCAATATATCATCAAAGAAAACCAAGACAAATTTTCTCAAATGCTTACTAAATATGTGATTCATGCAAGATTGAAAAGTGGTTGGAGTGTTAGTCATTCCGAAAAGCATAACGAAGAACTCAAAATGTCCATAATGACATCTAACTGCAGTTTTTTGAACATCTTCCCGCATTCGGATTTGATGGTACCCTGAATTTAAATCAATTTTGGAAAAGAAAATAGCTCCATGGAGTTCATCGATTATTTCATCAATTCTTGGTATTGGATATCAATTCTTAATGGTCTCCTTATTCAATTGTCGATAGTCTATGCACATTCTCAACGTGCCATCTTTCTTCTTGACTAGGACCACAGACGAGGCAACAGGGCTTGAACTCGGCCTAATATACTTCATTTCCAGTAATTCTTTGATAGCCTTTTCAATCTCCTCTTTATAGATTTTGGGGTGGCGGTAAGGTGTGATTATTATTGGCTTGGTACCGGTTTCTAACTCAATGATATGATGAATCCATCTGTCTGGTGGCAACCCATATGGGATATTCTCAAAAACCTTAGCATGTTTATCAATTATGGGCTGAATGTCTTCATGGTGTATCTGCTGTTCATATTTTTTGGAGCTCACAAAACATTGTGCCGTCCATGAAACTTGGCCTTTCCTGAATGTCCTTTCCATCCTCTTGGTTGTAATCACTTGGGGGGCTCCATTAGCCATACCTTGAAGCACTTCTTTCCCATCTACTTTAAATTTTAATTGCATAGTTTGATAGTTTTGGGTAAATTCCCCCAAAGAATTTAGCTATTGAACACCTAGTACCAAATCCGTTTCACCAATGCCCACTACATATAAATCATCGTTTATTTGATGTCTCCCTAATGTGAGATGGAGTAGTGGAATTCTTCGAGTGCATGGAATGGTAAATCCATCAACAACTGTTACTTAAAACCTTGAAATTCTTCTATTTATTAACCCATCTTTGTTACTAGTCCCTCGTCAATAAAATTGTGGGTGGGCCCACTATCTATCAATACGGTAATTTTTTGTCCTTGCAGACTCCCCCTTACTCTAAAGGGATGGTATCTTGGAGCCCCTGATAAAGTTGCAAGGGTACTCTCCAATGTCTTTTCCCCTCCTAGTTCATGAACTGTTTCTTTAGCTTCAACTTCTTCATCGGGTTCACCATCTGACACAACTTTGATGTAATGGACTTGCCCCTTTCCCAAGCAGCTGTGTCCTGGGACCCAAGGCTCCTTACAAGTGAAGCTTAAGTTTTTCCTCCTTAGCTCATTTCTTATTTCCATCTCTTTATCTGATTTAGGCGGATCTCTTGGTTGGAATCCTCCTGATTGAAATAGTCTTTTTAGTTGGCCATATGGTGATATTCCTTGTTGTCTTGAAGGCATGGTTCGTGGCTGTCCACTATTGGCTATTCTTGGTTGTACAAATGGTACACTTTTATTTCTTGGTGTTGATGTCTCCAAATCCAATGTTTTTTTGATTGGTTCTTGGAGGGAGGAAGGATTAAAGGCTTTGAGTAAACCCTTGAGTGGCCCAATCAATCATTCCATGAACAATACTATAAGCCTCCTTTCAGTGATGTCTGGAACCATCACAATGAGCTTCTGATATTCTGTTACACAGTCTTTCACATTGCTTTGTTTTAATAGTGCCAATTCTCGAAAAGAATTTCGGGGTCAATTCTATCGAATCTTTCGATCAACCTCCTAGTAAATTCGTCATGTGATTTAATGAGATCAAGCCTTTGTGTAATCCACCCATGATACCACCATTCATGAGTTGTTCCTTCAAGATGAAGGGTTGTGAATTTGATCGCTTTTTCCATCATAGGTCGGAGAGATAAGTAGGTATCAAATCTTTGTATTCATGACCGAGCCATGCATTTGTTAGAGCCATCGAAAGTAGACAATGTCAATTTACCCAACGCATGCTGAAGATCTCTTTGAGCATTTTGGGGTCTATGCTCCGTTCTGATACCATTTCAAGTTCTTTTCATTTCCATGAACTTTGTGAGTGGTATTTTCCTCCGTATTTCATTGGAAAGGGCTCGATATTCTTCAAATCAAGATGTAAGGTCCTCTCTCGATGAAGATTGGGTTTCTTCTTCCATAATCAATTTGTTTCTTGAAATAAATATAGGTTGAAAAGGTCTATTTGAAGAACTCATGGTTGTTTTTTGAGGGATTTGATTATGGCTAGTATTAGAATGGCTTTTTTCATCATTTTGATATCTATGATTTGTCATAGATTGTATTGTGAGAGCTAATTGAGTCATTGTATTAGCCAGTTGTTCTTGACCTTGAATAAGTTTATCATCCGTTCATCATCTTGGTTATTCTCTCTCATATATGTCATTTCTTCTCCTTTTTCGGTTTTTTCCCTTTGCTGATTGGAATCTTTATTTTTATTTCTCAAATAATAGTGGATTTCTTTATTGTCATCTTGCATGAAGTTTTTGTTCCACAGGTTGGTAGGATGGAGAGCTTTAATACCACTGTAATATTCCAAATCGGAATATTATACGCTAATTTGATTTCTTTGGAGTTCGTTAGAAAATAAATATAGATAGACTTTATACTTTGAAATAATAATTTAGATAGTTAAATGAAATTTATTATAGAGTTTTCAGTTCTTAAATAATATAATGTAAATGCTCAAGGGCTTTCGTCCTTGAGTTATTGAGATAACAAGGGTTTTCGTCCTTGAAATCGGGTTTACACAATTAAGGGGTTTCGTCGTTAAAAGCAAATGTAAAGCATGATGCTTGTTCAAGGTTAAATATTTGAATACATTATTGAATGATTTCTTCCACAACAATGGCTGGTTATTTATATCTTCAAAACCTTCCATTGAAAGATGCAACTCCTCCAAAGGTGGTGACCTTTCATCAAATGACTATTGGTTACCGATTAACTAAATAATAATTAAATAATGTTGCATTTAATTAATGTTGTTACATGGGCACTCCACTTAAATAATTAAAGTCTTCTATTAATTGATAATTGTTGTTTTGTTTGGGCGCTCCTCTATATGGCGATTTCCAAATGAAATGTGACACTCTTCTTCAAGGACAACGATTTCTATGCTCTTTGCTGCTGGTTGCGACTTCTCTGGAAGACCTGTGATTCCCATCGACCTGTGATTTTTTGTTTGTTGGGATGGGGATATTATACATTGCGAAGACTGTCCCATGTAACCAATACCACAATTCTTGGGCATTAGCTTTGCATTAATGGGTATCTGAATCTCTTGACTGTCACTGCCAAGTCCTTGATGGGTAGATCCCATGTTTTTCAACAACTTCAAATCAATCCCGATGTCTGACTTTTCAAAACTACCAAATGAATTTGATGGTTGATCACAACTGTGACTATTGGAAGGGCTTACCTTGTGCTTCTTTGTTTCTGTCTGAGATCTCTTGTTGCATTTTTCTTGGTCTCCAACTTCTCGCATTCTATTTGCAAGTCAATCAACATTTCCTCCTTTGTGGCCAATTTGCTCCACGACAAGATTTAGGTGGTCTCCTATGGTTCTTATCCCTTAGTTGTTGATTTTCATCTCACAGAAATTTGTGCTCTTTTTGGGGACAAAAAACACATCTTGGTGTTGGTCAAAGAGTACAACTTTATTTACAACAATCAAATATATTTTAATAGGAGGTATTACCTTAGGAATGATGTAAGATTGCTTTCCCAGAGTGATGGTGACATTATGGGATTTCGATTGGTAAATGTCACATCGATTCCACATGTATGGTTGGCCAAATAGAACATTACACCCTTCAAGGGGCACCACATTGTAAAAAAATTCATCTCGAACCGGCCTGAATGCATACAGGCACCAATCTGTGACATGTATGTCTCTAGTCTGATTCACCCAATCATTTTGTATGGTTAAGGGTGAGGTGTTGTTGGTAGATTCAGCTGTTTGACGTATTTCGAAATCAGGGTCTTCTTACTTCCTTTGTTCATAATAAATTATAGAGATGTTCCATTTAGCGAAACTTGGGAGGGGAAGAGAAGTTTTGTGTCCTCTAGCTCAACATGCTTGTGTCGTGGCCACAATAAAATAGTGATCAACCATTATTATCTCCTTTCGCTTTCCTTTGTAGGCAGTGGCATCGATGTCAATGATGAGGATGGTCCCGAATGTGAATTGGCTTGGGAATCTAGTGGCAGGGTTTGTAACTTTGCCAGTTGCGCTTGTCTAGCAAAACATTCTTCATTTGAGTGACTCTTGCTCTTGTGGCTATCATTCTTCTTTTGTGGGCATTTATTTTAAAAATACTTCTTTCATTCTTGTTTTGACTGAGGGTGTGGGCCCAATTGTTTGCTACCAAGATTATTGCTAGGGACAATTTCTTTTCTCCCTTTCCGTTTGTACTTTTCCTCAATCTTGGCTGTGTAATGGTAGGCCTCCCCCAATGTTAAAATATCTTCAAACTCAAGTTTTCTTGGATGTGAAACTGCAAGCTGCCGCAATATGTGAGAATTAGGTGCCTCACATTGTCACGGGTGCCAAATTTTGCCAAGGCATGAAATGAGTTTGGTATAATCTTGCACTGTCTGGTCACAATTGATGCAATTTTAAAAACTGGTTATCATAATTCTTCACTTGGTAGTATTCCTCTTTGATGGCTTTTACAAAATTGATGCATGTTTTGTCTAGGGCAGTCTTGAGAGATATCTTGCCATTGTCTTCTTCTCGAAGACAATATGATTCCTACAATGTCTAACATGGATTGCAACTTTTAAGTGTGTAAATGTTATCTTTTCATTGTTAGAAAAATTCTTTGCAGAAAAATATGTTTCTAGTTGGTCGAGCCATTTTTCTACCTAGTTTGCATCAATTTTTTCTTCAAAAAGTGGAATATCAAAATTTACTTGTACCTTAAAGGGTGTTGAGCCTCCAAAAGGCTTGCTTTGATGACGAGGTGGGCATTGCAAGCATGATTTTTGAAATAATATTGGAGAATTGTGGCATCATCTCCCTTCTTTGCTTTTCAAGGGCTTTATCAAACAACATTTGGAAATGATCTCTCATTCTCTCTTATGCAAACTTAATTCATTTGGAGCAACAGGGAAGATAATCGGGAGGGTCGTGCATCTTGAGACTGTGGTTCCTATACTACGATCTCGTTCGATGGGACATACAAGAATGCAATGAATTGCTCTGATGTCATTGATTTAGATTTTACTTGGATTCCAGTGGACAAAACTGTAATTTGCAGAAATATAATGTGTTATAAGAGTAATGAACCAAATCAAGGAAGTCGATGTAACAAATAGAAAAATCCTAGAATGTAAATGAAGATTTATTGAAGCGAAGAGTAGTATACAAGAAGGGTTGCAATCTCTGAGAAGAGATGTGAAGCTACAATATTATGATTTAGTTTTTCAATTGGATGCCAATTCCTTTATATCTATTTTTTACAGGGAATGAACAATCTAGAAATAGAAAATGAAGTGATTCGACTTGGAATCCAAAAGGTCATGTGAAAAGTGTTTCCCCAAGAAGCTGAGGGGTTTTGTCATGACCTGAAACTCATAAAAATACAAAAACACAATTATACTTTTTTAATGTATTTTTATACATTTTTGTATATTGCATTTTTAAGGCGCTTTAGAACGTTTAATGAACCACCTAAAATTTAGTTGGATGACCTAACTAGTTTCCAAAGACATACGTTTTGGGCATCTAAGGTGGTTCACTTGGTGAGCTTTCCAACACATTACGGTTTCAAATTTTGATCAACGGGCTAGAAGATATGACCCGATATACAATTTTTTTTCGGTATTTTGCCCAAAATACTGCTCCAAACTGCCACCTGGATCAAGCACGGTGCAGGAATAAATCATGGATAATGGCTTCACTCTTGACATGGACGATCAAGAACAAGCCCTCACACAAGATCTTTCCATTATACAACAAAAAGAGAAACAATACCGGCAACAAAGATCCCTTGAACAATGTGTCAAGTAAATGGATGCAAACACAAGTTCCCTTGAAGGATGTGTCAAGTAAAGGGATGCAAACACTAAATTTTTTCATAAATCAGTTTTAAAAATGATACAGAAAACATAAACTGCTGATGGATCCAACATTCAAACATCTTGTGAAATCATGAACGATGCCACTGGCTCCTTTAGAGATATTCAAATGGCGGAGCATGCCAGTCAGAGAATTGTCTGAGGTCAAATTGCTTTCATGAAGAACTTTCCGCATTTGGTTAGAGAAGAAGAAAACAACAGTATGATGAAGCCTGCTTCTGAGGAAGAACTTAGGAAATTGTTTTCTCCTTTCTAAACAATAAGGCGTGTAGGCCTGATGGTTTCTCTGCTTTCTTTTACCAAACTTAATGGTATTTGATTAAGGAAGATTTGCTGCTTTTAGTAGAGGAATCACGTCCGAGCAAACAAATGCTCCGAAGTATGAATGATACATAACATGCCTAAATCCTTAAGGGAGCCCAAGGGGATCAATGGAGGCCAATCATCCTTTGTAACCTGGTTTATAACATTCTCTCAATGCTGATCACTACTCAGTTGAAACCTATGCTGTCAAAACTCATCTCAAGCACTCAATCTGCATTTGCCCTATGGAGGCAAATCACATATAATATTCTAGTAGTCTAGGAAATTCTACACTCTCAGAATTGCATTCCACTATAGTGCTCTCTATCTCAAAACTTGAGGTGTCCAAGGCTTTTGTATGCTGCAGCTGGGACTTGATAGCCTTAACTTTGCTTGCTTTTGCTTTCAGCCATTCCGTGGTAGAGTGGATTTGCTGTTGTGTCAGATCACTTACATTCTCCATTTCTCTTAATGGGGATGGGGGGATGCTTCTCATCTCTTACACAGACCAATGGACAGGGGACCCGCTGAGCCGGTATTTATTCATTATTATTGGGTAAACACTCAGTAGAGTCTTTATGGATGCTAAAATCAAAGGTAAGATTCATTGACTACTTGCTAGGGATAAGGTGTAGAGATTCTAACTTTCATTATGCGGATGACACTCTTTTTTTCTCCACTTTAAATATTCCTGAAATCAAACAATTTAATAACCTTGTTTCTAAATTACCAGGTGGCCTCATAACAATAAATAAACAAGAATAAATTAAATGTAATATTTATTAATATCCCTGCCATGCGTAAATGTGAAATTATCAAACTTTCGGAATTTACAGTAAGCAAACTTCCAATGAAGTATCTTGGATTCCATTTACATTTGAAAGCTACAAAGACTCTACAAGGACCAATGCTCAATAAAATGAAGCTCAAATTGACCAAGTGGACCAAGTGTAGAATTCAGCTTCTTCAGGATATGCTTCAAGCTGTCCCTATTTATTTGCTTACGCTGCTTCAAAGATTTGTTTTGTGGCAGGGAGTGGGGAATAGAACAAACATTTTCTAGTGTCTTGGGCTAAACTAAGTGTAGTGAAACAGGAAATAGGGTTCAACATTAAAAACAGGATTCTTAATAAAGCTCTTGCCATGAAGGCTGCTTGGAGGCTCAGGAAAAATCCCACCACTCACTGCAGCTTTATCATAAGTGGAAAATACGTACTTCGCCCTTTCGTAAAAATTTTGCAGGTCACTTGGAGGCTTCTTCTCGTAGGGAAAAACTGACATATTCAAATGGGAATGAATCTGCTATCCAACATTGCAGCTTGGCAACGAGTTAAAAATATTATACTGGGAAGATAGCTGGAATGGTATGCCACCACTCTTTTCCCTATAACCAGGGGGCTTCCAAAGATCAGTGTAAATCTAGTTATATCTCTGCATTGCAGATTATTTCCACTCTACAAATTATAAGGAATTGAATTGGAACATTGAGGAAATCAAGCAGATTGACTCAATTGTTATTGAACTAGTAAACAGTATTCTTTTCCCCTCAAATTAATGTTACCAAATTGTTTGGATCAGTGATCATTCTGACAATTGTTTGGTTGAAATGGCCTACTGAGCTCTTTACTCCATCAATCATTGCAGAGATAAGAAATGAATTAGCCTCTGGACATAGCAAACTTGGCCTAATCAAAGCATTTATCTGACTGCTACTCCATGGTAGGTCCTCACGACTGACCATCTTCAGAGGCAGGTATGGATAGGCCCAATCAGATGCCCAAAATGCTCAAATTATTGCACATCTCTTTGTAACTTGCCATCTTGCCCAAGCTTTTTGGAAAGAAATAGCTCTTCTATTTGACAGTCCTGCTCTGACTTTTAACTCGGTGTCCCATGTTTGTAAATGGACAAGGTTGAACACACATATGAAAGTCATACAGTATCTGCATAGACTTACTCTGGCATTTGTCCTTTGAAATCTCTAGAAAGAAAGAAATGCCAGAATCTATTATGATATTAAACGGGGTGTTGGTAAAGCTTGTTCGACCCATCAAGGTGCAGAATCAAAATACTGCAATAATATACATGACCTCTCTTGGTGCTTTTGACTCAGCCAACAAGAGAGAGCTTCAGCTTTCCAGGTTATGGAATACTTCCTACCATTACAAACTTGCACGATTTGAAGTCAGTATGCAAAATTAATCTGGGGAAAGTTTGGATTGGATGAATAATCAGACATGTACATGTTTTGCCTCTAAAAGGAATGAAATGCAATAGCTATGTGGAGCTGCTAACTTTTCATAAAGGCAAACATATAGCTGCTGCCAATGGTTTAAATTGGCTATACATTGAAGGTGACCTCAAGATTGTCATGAATCTAATTGCATTGGTCTAGAATTCACCAACCATACAAAATTCAGTTTAGACCAGTCTTACCTGGGGACACATCCCCCCCCAAAGTCCCGGATGTCCTACACACTTCCGGGGCTTGGGGAGTCTTGGGAAATGTTCCGCTAGCATTTCCGGAAATTGAAAATCTTGGGAAACGTCCTGGGTACATTCTGGTATTTTTTTAAAAGTTCTGTTTTTGGGAGCCTGTAGAGGATGTCTGGGACATCCAGGACATCCCCAAAACTGTTGAGGGACGTCCTTTACGGCTGCATAAAGTTTGCAGCTAAAAAAACAGTTTCTATTAAAATTAAAAAATAAAATAAAATAAAAACTGTTAAATGACTTAAAAATCTAAAATAACATAAAGCTAACCCTAAAATTGACCTCCAACTTATAAATAGACCAATTTCTATCATTCTAAAACACATTTAAGTCTTGAACAAAGCAAAGAGCTTAGAGAAGAAGAGGAAAGGAGGAGAAAGAGGAAGAGAGAAGAGGAGGAGGGCAAATAGCAAAGGCAAGAGAAGAGCAAGGGCAAGAGCAAACAACAAAGGCACAAAAAGAGCAAGGACAAGGGCAAAGGCAAAGGCATAGGCAAGAGCCAAGGAAAGAGTGAAAATTCAAAGGCACAAAGAGAGCCAGGGCAAAATCCAAGGAAAGAGGTATGTACATTCACATTGTTTGCTGTTTTTTTAAGAGGCTATGGCCTAGACTTTGGTTGTTTAATTTATTTTT
Organism: Torreya grandis; assembly: GCA_037957365.1. NCBI lineage: Eukaryota > Viridiplantae > Streptophyta > Pinopsida > Cupressales > Taxaceae > Torreya > Torreya grandis. The sequence goes on from JARHVA010000801.1 coordinate 2,768,545, forward strand.
GGTTCTTGTAAGTTTTTATTTATTTATTTGTTTTTTGTTAAAATTGCAAAAAAAAAAAGTGTATAATACGGATACGGGTACGGATAGAAAATTAGTGGGTTGCAAGGGTTTGGTTGTAGCCTTGTAAGTTTTTATTTATTTATTTGTTTTTTGTTAAATATTATATAATTAAGTATTTAATGTAATAATTTTTTTTGTTCAAAATTGCAAATAAAAATGTATACTGCAGAATAGGCTTCACCTCTTAGGATCCAGTGGATCAAGTCGCGGGGAGGCGCGGAGAACGGTTACAGCCGAATACGCCGGGATTGCGGATACGGCTGGATACGTCCATGGATGTATCCGGCCGTATGGCTTGGCATCCCCCGCGGATCCAAGCGCTCCCGTAACATCAACTAGAATAAACATCGGCATAAGAGAAGAAACAGTGAGTTTGTGGCGACTATATGGGCGTGCAGGACAGCTATGGACACTTGCAATTCGTCTCCTTTCATAGGTTTCTAGTTCCTCAGCTACTGAGAGGAATTGGTCGATATATGGTTGGATCCACTCTCTTAAAAGGAATAGGGTTACCTCTTAGAGAGCGGAGAAGCTTGTTGTTGTACACAATGCCTTGTGTCTGATGGATCGCAAGAAGCCTTAGTACATGCAGGCCCCAACATTACAATGGGATGTAGATCCGGAGGAACCGAGCTAGGATGAAGAGGAGCATAATGCGCAATAGGGATTGATTGGGATCCACCTTGAGGATGAAGATGAGGAAAATAGTTCTAGCGAGTAGTTCATGGATGTTTCAAATTATGATTCTGATTTTTGAGTTGCATACTTACTTGGATGTTCATGGGCTATGTTTTTTTTCATTTTGTTTTGGCCCTTAGGCAGCGTGTTGAAATAGTTGATGTATCAATCAAAAACTTTAAAATTATAATGTATAATCATTTAATCTATCATTGATGTCTCTAGTTCTAAAATTTTAAATATTTATATATTATTTTAATTAGTTGTGCTCTCGCCGTCCCCAAAATTTTGGATTTTTTTTGCCATCCCAAAGACTCTATCCTCCCCATCCCAGAGTCTTGGTTAACTATGGTTTAGAACCAAACTGCTCGTTTAATCAGATAATAGATAATATGAATGTTATGCATGAAATTCACATTCACCACAAAAAACGGAACCATTACTGTGGAAAATCTCGTCGCCAACCCAATGGTGAATCACAACCAACAAAGTGAGCTCAAAATATACAAGGGCAAGTCTGATTTACAAAATGACATTCAAACATTCGTGGCCTCATAGAAATTAACTACCATTGTATAGGATAACCATGGTTAACCTCAAATGAAAGTATATAGGAGGTCACATTGGTCTGGGATACCATAGCCAAAAAGGGACCTGCAGCCGCATAAGTCAGGATTATGGTGGCCAATTAGGTGGTCTCATTGTCCATGTCACCCCCGTTCAATTGCCTCCTGATGATCTCTTCATCCTTCTTTTAAACATCTTCTGCCTTTTGACCCCCCTTTGCTCTATGTTTCGCATCTATCACCACTTCCGTAGTTCGTTATACCCTTTTCACAACTCCCATTCCTAACCATTATTTTCTTAGTTTGTTCATAGTTTCCAACTTGGACACCCCAATACCATGTTCTTGCACCCTTTTCTTTACTCCTCATCTTTGTGTTACTTATAGTATCTTTGATGATATAACTGATAATGTATATAATCACTATCAAACTTACTCCCTTTTCTCCCTTGTTCCCCATCATTCCTACCCTTTGTTTTATTCCTTGTTATGGCATCATCCTCCCTCATGCACTGCTCCGCTATAAGCTGCACATCGCCAATTCCACTTAACCCCTCCTTTGTTTTTATAATTTATTCATTATTTCCTTTGCCGCTTCAACACTCTCAGTGCTCATACCTTGCTATCAAGCTTTTTCTTTTATTCCCTTTTCTCCCTTGTTCCACATCATTCCTACGTTTTGTTTTATTCCTTGTTGTGGCATCATCCTCCCTCATGCACCACTCCACTATAAGCTGCACATTGCCCATTTCCACTTAACCCCTCCTTTGTTTTTATTCATCTTCTCCTTTTCTGCTTGAACACTCTCAGCGCTCATACCACTAATTGACGCATTTTCTCTTTCCACTCTAAAACTTTTATGCCCCCAATGTAACTTTAATTTTTTTCCTTATTTTTATAAATAATATGATTCCCACCTTTGCAAGGCAATTCTTAGACCGACACAATGCCAAGTGGAACTTGTCCTCCCTCACAAAATACATGCTACCTCATCTAATAAATGAATCCCCTAAACAAACCATTAACGTCTGTGCTCAAGCGGTACCTAAAACAAAGCTTTTTTCATGCAAGGAACACCACTTCACCATCCAAATGCCATGAAATCCTTTCCTTGTCCAGATGGCTGGTCCTTATCAAACCGGGAAGTGTTCCTTGGATCACAGTATTCCACGCTATGTTTTAGACAATCCACTGTAAAAAGCAGATGAAATCATGGTAATTATTTAATCACATTGCTCTTTTCACTTGCACGTTTAATCAATGAAAGATCAGGCAGATCTACTTTTATATTGCTAATTATTTTTGCCATCTCGATCGACATAGCAAAATTATTATGGGTAAAACAAAATCCAATATTAAGAGGAAAGTTGTTAATTGAACTACATGAAGGCTGGGACAATGATGGCGATTGCTGCATTTTGATTTTTTAGTGGGAGGAAACAAAAATAACGGGTCGGAATTCAAAATCACTGTGTGGTTCCTGTGTACAAAAATGTACACCAACGCCAGCATCTGCATTAATAAAAATGGGAAAACATCAAAGAATATACAAATCATTTGGAGTTCATCTCCAACAGCACGCACAAATTTGCAAAATGTGCAGACAATTTGATAGATATACCCCATTAATTAGCAATCAAGTGGAATATCATGCCCTTAACGAGGACAAAGGCCCAGTCTTCACACCAGCTTTTGTCTCCTCCACTCCATGATACTGCTGTGGGCTTGAGTTGGGCATGTGTAGCACCACCTATTTATGCTTCTGTGGTTAATAATCAATTTCAATCACATTCTGGAAGCTCCCTGCATTTTCAGCTCTTTTACTCTCCCAAAGAACCCACCGTCAAGTTTAATCAATGCATGAATTACGCAAAGCCATCCCATAAGCGAATAATCCACTGCAGCTGCACCAAAATCCCAAACCCTTCCACCCTCTATCCTTCTATTAGTTCCTTGGCTAAACAGATTGATCTTAAAATACACTGGCTTATAGAATTTGGGTTATATGGGGTTCTCTGCCCCTTGTGGGAGCTCAAATATCTACCCCTGATTTTTAGTGAAAAAGAGGAGGAACTGCATTCATTATACTATTTTTTGACTTCTCTCCTTTTAAACTGGGTAGATACGGAAACCAACATGTCAAAAGGGAGCTTACTTGCCTCACACCTGGCTCTGCAACACCAAGGGGGGTGTTCCCTATATAGCTCTCAGGTGTCTACACTATGAAACATATATAACATCCATTATATTTTAACAACGGGTGGGACGCAATATGCCTAATTTGCCCAATTACTTGTGACCAACGACTTTAGACACACATTCACATATGGTTTAAATAAAAACTATAACATATATATAAAGATGACCTCACAGATCTTTACTCTTATTTACTCTAGACAAGACACCTCACTCTTTGGCTCATGTAAATGAAGAATAGTTTCAGACCTGCAAAATATCTTGAAGTTTAAGGATAATTCATTGTTTCAGCAGCACTCTCTCGCCTAGAGTTCTTATAATAAGGAATAAGAATAGAAAAACATTGGCATAAAGGACAATTTTTGATAACTCATAATAAACACACAATTGTACCAATAATACAGATTGAAGGCTTGATCTCTGACACTTATAAGTTATCCTAGCTAAGGGGGCACTCCCTATGAGTTATTCTCAAAAATCTCACACAACCTGAAGCATTAAAACAACTTTAGAATAATTAGATCCGAACATTAATGTAGTCCTATGCGTTTATTCACACAACTTGTTTATAATCAGTACTCTAAATGTCCACTAAATAAATTGGTTCAGATCTACACAAACAAGTGAAAGATTTTTGCATTAAGCTCAACAATTGACCAACACATATTGTTCCTAATACATCTATGACTTTGCTAATATGCATTGCATTGATCTCGTACAACCCATTTGAAGTTTTTAAAACAAAAGAGAATTTATGTAAGATGCTCTTCACTAAAAATCAGAATTCTCATGACAAACAGTAAAAGAGGATTTATGGAGTATTGATACAATTTGGCTAGACTGGGGTCTTATCCATTGGGCCAACATAAGACTGATTCACTCATGGCAGAATTGGAAGAAATCCATAGAAGACACTCATGCAAGACCTACATGTTCCTACATAAGTACGCACACATGAATGGCAGAAAATGAACATGACATACACTGAATTCTCTATTTTCAGATTGGCTTCAAATTATAGAGGAATCTCTCATACAATGACAATAAAAAAAAAATCAAGGTATTACTAAAACTCATCCAAAACCCATAGAATGACATGAGTGCAAGGATCTTATAATCTTGCGAAAAGAATGTAATTTATATCAATGTTCCTAAGGATCAGATAGAATCGTTTGAATTTTCTCACTGTGCCATGTTTTAAGCATGGTAGCAAGGTTCGGTAATGTTTTCCAAAGTTCATAATAGTAGCATAGTGGTTGGAATGTTTTCCAAAGTTCATAATTTCAAAAAGCTTCAAAACAATAACACACAAAATTAGGCAACCTTACAGAGTTTGATATGTCACACTATCATACGATATCTGGAGAGTGGCACTCATCTTGGATTCTCCTTAGATGAGGCTCTAGGGCTAGACTAGGATCTAAAATGGAAATGCAAACATTTTTTAAATAAAAATCTTGATAGATGATTTGATCCATGATCAATAATACAATTAGTGCCAACGTCTTGATGCAATGCATCAGCACTACCACTACAATATTCACTATGTCCATCATGGTTATCAAAGCACATGGGCTGGGAACATCATTTACATAACAAAAATAAGGGTTGATGTCATGGTTAGTGTGTTGACCTAACCATGGGCAGATTTGGTCTCAATAGGCTGGTTGCTCTTGAATTTTTTTTGAGTTTGGGGAAAATTCTTGAGGTTCGGACAAACCTTGTTACAATGGTTTGAAACTTTGAAGTGTTCTAAGGCAAGCCTTTTTGTTAAGGATCACCCATTGTGACCTATTGTATTTCACTCTTGTTGAAAAATTGGTCCCTTCTTAAGTTAATCTAGTGTGCAAAAAAAGAGTTAACCCTAGAAGTTTCAGCTTTGGTCATCCATCTCAGCAAGATACTAGACTTGCGATAATGATTATGTGCATATATCATAACCACTGGACACACATATGTTGGGTGCATGAGGCAGGGACCACAAGATATGATAAAGTGTATGTCTCTCCGAGCAATGATTACACAAGGGATCCCTATAAACAAGGAGAAGGGGGAAGCTGCATTAGTTGTACCTTATACACCTAACATTAGTATAATAATATCTTTTATAATTTTTGTATAGTGCACAATATGTTCTGCACATAAGTATAATGATAGTGCACAATATATTTTGCACATAAGTATAATGACATAGGAATAGTAGGAGCTTGATTTGCTCCTCCGACACCCTCCTTAAAATAAGCTTTGTATGGAGGTTGGATTCCTGGAACTGCTGCTGCTGGATGATTGTTGTTGATGCTGCTGACAATGTTGCACTGCAAACTGGGATGTACTACTGCTAGTGTTGAAACATCTAATTTACAGTTTCCCCTCTTTCATATGAGAGCACTATGGAAGGAAATCATTTGCTAAAGTTGATCAACAATACTAGAACTATAATCATTTGAACAAGATCTAGTGTACTGTCTGTCCTAGAAGATGATTTTTTTTGGCATCCTTTTACTGTCATCTCGCCGACCATTGGTTTTTCACTGTGGCCAAGTGGGCTTTTGCTAACAATAATACATATAGTTACAATACCAAAACTAAATTGTTAAAACTCCAGCCAAAAATGAAAATTATTACTAGAAATAGACTTAGGAAGCAAAACGAGATGCAACACAAATTGGAAAACACTATACAACTTATTATATACAAAGCCATATGATACAAAATAATCTTGTGAAAGGAAAGCCTCATGTTAATATTGAGCTGTTGATAAAGTCAGGGAAAAAGATATGAAGGGGAACAAGGATTTTGTTTGCATTGGAGCCAGGAATAGAAGAAGGACCAGCATCCTTATCAATTGCCATGAGAGCCAGGAATAGAAGGACCAGCATCCTTATCAATTGTCATGAAAGGGCTGATATTGAGACTGATGATGTCCTCACCGTGAAAAGATATAGACTTATTGGGAAATTATATTAGATTTTTCTGCCAATTAGAGCTGCTTAGATCTTTTTAATATTCTGAAAAGATGATACGATTCTGTAGCATTGTGGCCTAGCGTTAAGGAAATTCCTTTTTTTACCAGTGGCTTGTGATATGCAGAAACTATTTTTTAGAGACAAATAAGACTCTATGCTACAATTGAGTGCCCATTCTCACCTTTTTCATAAGATTGAGGACCTTTTACAGGCTGTTAGGAACCATAGTGGAAAGCCTGGAGGAATGCTAGAATTTGTACCTTCTTCCTAGAATCTAAATATTTACCTGCAGTTAAAACTCGCCTTGAAATTCTAGAGGATCATTGATGGCCAACCAAGCAAATTAGTCTGATTTGTTTGCCATCTTTGATTTTGTGGCAGTTCCAGAATTTGAATGTACTAGTTTAATATTATCCTTAGCATTGGAAAGTATATTGGATCTTTTTGTTTTGTAGTTATGAATCACAAAAAAGGCTTTTGGGGTCTTTCTATGTTTCCCACTACCAGTAAAACTATTTAGTCTATGTAAGATTGAGAATAAAAAATCATGCCTTGTTGATGTTGCTAAGATGGGAAATATTATTTATAGATATATATTTATGCTTCTATTTAGTATAGAACACTAAATCTTTGGTATTTGTTATCTCCAATTTATTGCAAGTCTCTTGCACATAAATGAGGTGACAAACCAGCCCATTCAGATTTGAGCCAGAAATCCCGAATTTTATTGCAACTACTGGACCAGTTAAATAAAATGAACCCAAAATAATGCCTTTCCTAATATTAGGGCATGTGCTGCTGTGTATGGGGCCTATTGCCTGCCTCACAAATTCATGCCATCCTAAAGTTTTCAGATATGATGTACAATTGATGTAATGACTGAATATTCTACCCCATTTCTCATACATGCTTATATAAAGCCCATGGCTATTCAACTAAAGGACAAATGCAAATGCGATTGCCACAACAATGGCCATGCAGGTCTTGGAAAGCTTGTTAGTGCAAAATATTGTTTGAAACTCTCATTGGTACTCCTGACCCAAGTGTTGAGTAATGATTTTTAAGTGAGAGTGCCCATGGATGGAAGTGTTGTTTTTGTGAAAGGCATGCATTAGGGAAGCAAATTGTGGGCTTCCCTAAGTGAATATGTGTGTTAGTATTGCCACAAGGAAAGTACTACCCTTGGAGCCAGAGGAAGTGGAGTGCCTCTTTCATTCATATATGTGGCCACAAAGGAAGGCTCTAAATTTCATTGTATATTGTGGCATTCAAACGAATTTGATTTCAACAAGTGTTGTTAGGGGTTTGAATTTGCCAACAAATTTTCACCCTGAACATTACATGGTTGAATTACAGCAGGGACACAAGTGTTACTAGCATGACTCACATACACAACTAAGCCATTTTGGGATGAAGTGCTTTGTGTTGTGACACCCTTGGAATTCTGCAGCTATCTCTACTTGGGCAACCCTACTTGTGGAAGCACCATGTACTAGTCAAGGCCTTAGGGTGTCATCGCCACTTTGGGAGATTAGCCCTACAAAATACTAGATGTAGCTCCTTGTACCAAAGTCTCTTCGATTAGTGCCAAACACTGTAGAAAAATGATTGATCATACGAAGTTCATGCTCCTCATGGTCAAGCCCCAAGAAGACAAGAAGATTGTTATGCCCCAAACATTCTATCTTCATCAGTGTATTAAGGTTATGGAGTGGCCGACTTGTGGCATGCATAAACTTTATCTTTGCATTTTGTTAGTTTCAGATGTTTCTTTATGCAACCTAATTAGGGCTATGGGGTTGCCCCTTCCAAATTATGCCTATAAACATTGATGGACAGGTTCTTCTAAATCATTATAAGTAAAAATCTCTATTTCATTTTATTATTGTTTTGCATTTTGGAGGTTGCCCCCTCAAGCAGACAGTGTTTCAGATTCGGTCATATCACTTCATTTGTCATTAGTCCATCAATATTTTGGCCATGTTCTTATTTTTGTGCTCAAGTGGATATAATATTTCTATTTGAGTTTATTTTTTAATAAATATCATAACAAAGATCATTCCAATTATCAGACTCTTGCAAAAATTTAGGCAAAGTAGTAGCAACACGTGGATTGATGATATCAAAGTACAATGATGTGTTCACAATGCTTGTGAGATTTTTTATCCACTATAGGCAAAACATTTGTTACACATAATTCATGGGAGCACTTTGCGAAATGGCGCTCTCTACCAACGATATGTTTTGGAGAACACTGTAATTAGCAAATATTGGAGGCATATGATTAAGTGCATCACCCTGTGGGAGCCTAATCATGGAAGCATAAAAAAGGGTGGGACATGGAATCTTAATATTGACTACAGAGGATTAAACAAGATCAAGAAGAAGATATAGGAACCGGATTCCCAAGATCAATGGCTTGTTGGACAATCTCAGAAGCACAAACATTGAAGACAACATTCAAGTCGAAGGATGTATTGTTCAAGCGGTATGTACTATTGTGCGGTTTGACCATTTTTTTTGTGACGCTTATGAAAACGAGTAATTTTTTTCAGCCCTTCACTAACTCCTTTGTGGTGTTCTACTTGGATGACATACTTACATTCAACAGAACATTGTAGGAGCCATGGGGCTACATTGTTGATGGGGATGGAGTGCATGTAGATCCAGAGAAGAATCAAGTTATCTGAGAATGGCTTGACTGAAGAACCCTCATAGAGCTTTGCAGTTTCTTAGGTTTAGATAATTTCTATTGCAAGTTTGTATTTGGCTTTTTCCAAATTTCATTGCCTTTGAATCAAGCGGCGAAAGGAGCCAAAGAGAAGCTTGTTTGGACTAGGGCACATCACAAGGCATTCAAAGAGCCGAAGCAATGACTCTGCTTTGTGTTGGTCCTTGTTATTTCAGATATGCAACACTCATTTGAGATATAGATTGATGCTTCAGAGTATGCACTTAGGGTAGGCCTTACTCAACATGGGCACCTAATTCCTTATCACCATGATTTGAAAACTCGTGCATCCAAAATTTTGACGACAACTCGGGATCTGACAATTATTTGACAACTTTATCGCCACTTAAAAATCATATAAATTCGTAAAATAAACTTAAATATGCATAAATATGTCAAAATAAAAAATTGTAAAATATATTGACTATGGTAAAAATGTAAGAGGGCAGGATATGGTGAGTTTGTATTGACTAAAAAATATTAAACAAGATCACCATGAAAATAGGAATTGGATTCCCAAGGTCGATGGCCTAATGGAATATCTCAAAAGCACAAACATTCAAGTCGAAAGATATATTTTTCAAGCATATGTTATGTCATGCAGTTTGACCAATGTGTCCGTGATGTTCATGAGATAAATGAGTAATATTCTTCAATGCTTCACCGACTCCTTTGTGGTGGTCTACATGGACAACACACTTACATTCGATAAAACATTGTAGGAGCACCTGGAGGTACATTGTTGATGGGGATGGAGTGAATGTAGATCCAAAGAAGAATCAAGTTATTTGAGAATTGCATGATTGGAGGACCCTTGTGGAGCTTTGTAGTTTCTTAAGTCTAGCCAATTTCTGTTGCAAGTTTGTATTTGGATTCTCCCAAATTTTATTGCTTTTGAATCACGCGATGAAAGGAGCCAAAGAGAAGCTTGTTTGGACAAGGGCACAACACAAGGCATTTAAATAGCCGAAGCAGTGACTATGCTTAGAGTATTTTCTTTAGTGCTTCACTGACTTCTGTGTGGTGGTCTACTTGGACAATATACTAACATTCAACAAAACATTGTAGGAGCACTTGGAGCTACATTGTTGACGGGGATGGGGTGCATGTAGATCCAGAGAAGAATCATGTTATTTGAGAATTACTTGACCAAAGGACCCTCATGGAACTTTGCAGTTTCTTAGGTCTAAGCCAATTTCTATTGCAAGTTGTATTTGGCTTCTCCCAAATATCATTGCATCTAAATCAAGTGAGAAAAGGAGCCAAAGAGAAGATTGTTTGGACAAGGGCACAAAACAAGGCATTCAAAGAGCCAAAGCAACGACTTTGGTTGGGGTCAGTCCTCATTATTTCAGACATGCAACACTCATTTGAGACATAGATTTGATGCTTTAGAGTATGCACTTGGGGTAGGCGTCACACAACACGGGTGCTCGATTAGTTATCACCGTAGTACAAAAACTCGTGCTTGATAGTGCAAAATTTTGACTCGGACTTGTGTCCCAACAATTACTTGGCAATTTTATTGTTAAAAAAATATTTAAATTCATAAAATAAACTTAAATATGCATAAGTATGTTAAAATAAAAAAATGTAAGATATAAACTTTAAAATTGTAAATAAGTACAATAAAAATGATAAAGAACTAAAAGAAATAAAACTAAATATGAATAAATATAGATTGTGCTGGAGGAAATGTCCCCCCTCCCTTTTTCTAGTTCAAAAATGTTTTTGGTATGGAAACGCCTTGGAAACATACCAGAAACACCCTAGAAACACCCAAACATTTCCAAGGGCTTTCGACATGATTAAACAACCGAAGTCAACAAATTTTAAAAAAAAATGTAAAACCAGCCCAAACTAGACAGTATATAAATAAAATAAACATTTAAGTATAAGTTTATACTTCAAGTTATATTTTATCTATACACTTTCAGGATGTTTGATAGTGGTTTCGACCTCTAGGAGCTATAATGCAAATTCTAGACTTTGGAGGATCCTATCATATTTCAGACTTGGTCAGATTCCAGGTTTCAAACTTGGCCATATTTTGGACTTAGATTTCATGGTTTCAAGGTTTCAGACTTTAGCCATATTTCAGTGTTTCAAGAATACAAGGAGACATCATAAGAGGTACGAAGGTTGCATGAAGGGATGTAGGTAGATAGAATAGTATGAGAACATCTCTCGCAAAGTGCCACAAGCTGATCCCACCCCATTCCCTGTGCACCCATTAAGGCATACACTCTGGGAGATTCAATGCACCGATGAACCCCTACGAGAGAAAGCGTTAGTAAATGATAAAGTTGGAAAATAGTGGGAGTGACATTCATGATTTTGAGGGCAATCTAGATGATTTATTCGAGATTTGAATGTACATTTTGTCTTTGAAGTAATGAATGAACACTATATATTTTTAAGTGTTTTATCTTTTATAGACATATTTCCACACTATGTATTTTCAAGTGTTTTGATAAAAAAATGAGTAATATGCATTGTTTATATATATATATATATATATATTGTAAATAATAAAACGTATGGATGTTTCCACAACATTTCCAAATCAAGGTTTTTGAAAAATGGCATTTTTGCATTTACAAAACGTAACCGTACCCATACCAGTACTGGTATCAAAACAACATAGAATATAAACTACTAGAAATCATAGTAGCAAAAATCGTATGGGAAAAAAATATTTTTTCAAAAGTGTAAGTGTTTTTCAAAATATCGTGACTAATCTGGAAAAAATCTGAAAAACATAAAATTGTTGAAAATTTAAAAAAAAAAAAAAAAATTAAAGGCAATTCCATTGTGTAGATATACATATTATGTATTTCAATTGCATAGAGAATAGATACAAATTATGAGAGGAAGTTAAATGAGTTGTACACCATCAAAATCAGCCAATTTTTTCTTTCATTAATTTCTAGACTATTACATTGACATTTCAAAATACATACTATTGTCGTTTATAAGGGAACAAAAAACGGGAGGGAGCCAATGGTAACGAGGTAGACTAGGGATCAATAAGTGTAGATGTTGAAGCTTTAGGGTTAGAGCCTCTCCTAATTTGAGAGACAACCTCAGTGTCAGACCCAACCTTCTCCAACAAGTCAAAGTCAACTTCATCATAAATAGGTTCATCATTATTTTCAAGCCATTCGAATTTTGGATCGATCTTGTCAAGTTCAATTGGTTGATCTTCCTTGACGGTACCTAACATTATTAAATAGAATGCATATGTTAGTGACTTTGGTGAATGATACTTTAAAAAAATATAAATCAATTTTTCATATGAATTGAGAGTTAGAAATGCAACATTTCTTAACTTTGAGTTTTTTTTATATTCATATAAAGATTGTGGTGGACAAACACCAAATCATTCATCCCTTATTGAGTGCGTTGATTTTGTTTTTTGGAACATATATGTTTGAACACACCAACTACGCTCGCAAGTGGGTGAATTACATGGCTAAGTCAAATTCTGCATTGTCATCCATCGAAGGTGTTTGGTTTTTTTGCCAAAGAAATTCCACTATTGTGCTTTAAAAACAGATTGTCAACATTGTAACATGCATAATTCAATCGAAATTTAACACTTTCTCCGTACGTATGTAAAAAAATTGTCTACTTAGTTTGAAGGTCTTCCTCCTTGTGATGGTTGCCTTACTAGAAAAGAAATCCCTTGTTTGCTTGCACATCAAAAATTCTCCCATAGCTGCTTCAAAATATCCCTAGGAAACATTCTTTTCATGCACTTAAATAGGCCCTTTGTGACCTTTTCATCATCTCAAAATGAGCCACCAAAGAACGATGTTGGATTCAACAAATATCTAGTTGTATGGAGGGAAGAATGCATTTGTCAATCCCATATTTTATCAGCTATCTTCTATAATGGCATGTACTTGGTTCTGTTATTTGCCAATCTACTCTTAATAGCATCTTTGGTCCTATCAATTGCCTCATATAGATAACCCATAGGGGTTTATCCCCATCGATGAGTCTCAAAATTTGAACTAGAGGCTCAGAGAATAACAAAATTTTCTCTACCTCTTCCCAAAAAGACTGATAAAACATAGTCAATTACCATTTTGACCTCCATATGTTTCACAAAAGAAGTTTCCATCCACTCAGTTGAAATGAACATTCGTATTAAATTCATTTATCGTTGGCAAAGAGTTTTCAATGCAAGGAAGTTGGTTGTAAACCTTGTCACCCATCGCTGAATAAGTTTCTTGCCATCTATGAATGTATGCATTATATTAAGCACTCGTGTGGGATTTTAGCAAAATTTCTTTCACCCATAGAATTTTGCCTATGTCAACCAAGGTCAATTCAAGACAATATGCTACATATGGAGTCCAAAACATAGTTCCATATTTGTCCGTAAGAAGCTTCTTAGGAGCCATACAAACAACATTATCTGTAATGAATTGGACCACATTTTGTGGCCCCACTTTAATCACAACCTCATCAAATAGATGAGTGTATTGGCCTATTTTATCATTTTAGATTCATTGATAGTCTTTAAAAAAATTGTGCCAATGTCACATGACACAAGAAAGTTGATGTGTGTGGCTTCATCTGTCCATCCATCTAACATTATAGTGCATCCTGATTTTTGCCATTTCTTACGATGTTTTGCAATAACATCGCTCACATCTTGTACAATATTCTTCAATAAATTAGTATGCAAAGCTTCATATGATGAGGCCGTGGACTCAAAACCTGCAACTGCGATTGCATCCGCCATACCTTGCCAGTATGGAGATCTGGCCATATTAAATGATAAGCTAGAGTTGCACCAAAATTTAAGGATTGCCTTCTTTAACTGCTTGTGAACAATATTTCCAACTTGTACTCTAGCACAGTTTGCACTCCATGTGTAGTGCGAGAGCTAAAGAAGGCATGAATGTTTCCCCTGCTTGTATTTGGCTCACGAGGTACTAATTCAAAGGTAGATTATTAGGGAGTTATAATGAGAAATATTTCCACCATTTTTCACAGCTAAAACTATTAAATATGTTCAAATGAACGTCAAAAATATCTACCACAAAGGAGGGTTAGGGTTATTGGTTAAGGTTAGATTTAGTTTTTTTAAAGTTTTGGATGTATTTACATTTATTTTAAACTGTAGACAAAATTTCAAATTTCCCCATCATACGAGGCTTTGCAGATTGATTTGTTGAAAAACGCGTCAAAAAACCAAGTTGAAAAAAGCGTTTTGGCCCAAGTATAAGAATTAATCGCGTTTAAATCGCACATTCTACCACTATGCTAGAAATGATAGGTTCATGAAAGAGTGAGCAAAAAGGGAAAGGAAAATAAAGTGTATAATAAGCAAACTTTAAAATAAAGCAAAGCCTCAAGAGAGACAAATGCACCACAAAACAAAGCTAAAGCGTAAAACATGGCAGCTTGTTTGTAGTACTAGGTATATTGGTGTTTTGATCACGAGACCTCGTCCACTCTACAAAAGCTTTGCTCGAGAAATTCCTTGCCTCTTCTATCTTGAGAAGTTTTCTTTAACAGGAAAATGTTTTTCCTCTAGTTTACAACTTAGGCTATCATGCAGCTCATGACAAGGCTCAAATGAAATCACAATTACAGTCAAGGCAAGGCGTAAATGAAATCACGGATTCACAGTCACGACTATGATCTGGATCATATCGTCATTATGTACTAAGAATGAAAAATCACGAAATCATAGCTAAATTAGACAAAAAAATTGCAAAAGAATGATGTGAAATGACTTTTTTTCGGTCAAGGTTATTAAAAACTGTGTGACGAGTAGCAAGCTTGGACTTGCAATTTTTGGCTAGTAATCGCATTATGTATTTGCCAATAACTATGAGTCCAAGCTTGATACTCGACTCGCGGTAAGTTGTCCAGTTAACAATTTCAAAAAAATTCCATGTTTCCCACAAGCAACTGTTGGGTACATGTGGTATTCAAAACATAGCTTATCATATTTATGGATGCAATTCTATGATATTCGACACATGTGGAGGATTTGTACACCATTGTCCTAGACTGTTTACAATTGAAGCACCACATTCTTGGAAGGTTGCAGAATGCTCCTACATGCAACAGTTCCACCTGAGCATCTAGCTTAAAAAGATTAATGCCAATTGGGTTGCTAACTACTTGAGCTGACCCCTAGCTCCAATATTCATTACCATCCTCGTATCTTATGGCCACGAGACTTTGACTTGGATCAAGTTATATGAGGGCGGCATTGAGTTCATGGACACATCAAGAATTGTTTATAGGGAAATAGGTTTTTGACTATTGTTTGTAGGAGAGATTGTTTTGCCATTTGTAGCATCTTTATGTATTGTTAGGTGAGTATTAGAAGAGCTTTGCGAGGCATATTACATTGGAGTGCCACGACTTTTTGGAGTAAAGAAGACCCTGACAATATTGCAAATATTTTTTATTGGTCGAACGTAAAGCAAGTTGTGTATTGTATTTACCATTGCCAATCCTGCGATCGAGAAGCACGGGCTACACATTGCAATGTTGATGCCTAACAAGCCATGTACATTAGTTGCCATGGATTACATGTCTAAACTGCTCGTTACCATACATGGTAGTGACTGCATCTGCTTGGTAGTTAAGTCGATAGGCATTCTACAATGGTAACCGAGGGGTGGTGGTGGACTATAATGTTCATGAGTATTGCAAAACGATTTCAACCTTAAATTTGACGTCCATTTGACCATCTTATTGATTTTTTTTCTTAATTGTGACCCTTCATTGTAATTGTATAATAAATGCTTCATCTTCCTTTGTATTTTAATGTACATTGCCATTCTTTTTAGTTAGTTAGAGTGAAGTTAGGGAGTATGTAGACATTGTACGTATGATCTCTCGGATCTTGTACAAAACTTAGGATAATACAACTTTGCTATTACAGTTTTACAACTTGTGGCCATTATTCCTCTCTGTTCTTCACCTTGCTTACCACACTTTGATATAACTTTTGCTTTTATTTCATAATCGCTTCCGCATATAACCCATTAAATCCATTTAGTGAGATTGTCCATCGAGTTCCTCTTGGGTCTTGGATCAGTGGTATCAAAGCATACACTTCATATCATTTCTGACTGGTATCATGGTTTATCTAAGTTTTGTCTCTATTTGTATACAGGGAGTTAGGGCTCAAGACTTGTGATCCTTCATTGTACCTTCTTACACGTCCTTAGATGTTAGACATATCTTTAGTGACTTTGACTTCAAAAATGTTTTAGAAAATGTTAAGAGGATGCTTTGCATAGGAAACAAGAACAATTGGAAGAACATGCACGTGATAGCGGGCATTATTGATCAGTTCGCTTAACTTTTCAAAGCATGTTCAGACTCCTAGCACATCTCATTCCTATTGACCGTTTGGTGATGAAACACCCTACAAGTTACAAGTTAACCTATACATCCCTATGTTTAAAGGCAAATAGATGCAAATGTGCTAGATAATTGGATTAACCTAATAAGTTGATACTACGCAGTTAATCATTTCTTTGACCAATAAAATATTACATTCGCTCTTCTGAAAGTTTCCTTATCAGTAAAAAAATGGTGGGAAAACTATTGCATTGCACATGAAAAAAGTGAAGATGAAGTTAACTTAGACACATTTGTAGATACTTGGAATGGTTTTGATGAACCCCTCAAATCAACTTATCGTATTGGAAACTACGATGTCCAATACATCAAGTTCTCTTAGTTACGCCAAGGTAGAGATCAATCTATGCAAATGTACACAAACGCGCTCCATACATTGATATCCAAATTGAATTTTCAAGATCTAGAGAAAAACCTTGTTTTTAAGTATAGGTCAGGGTTAAGACCTTATATGTAATCTGATATGGATTTGCTCCAGATCAAATCCATTAGAGAAGCCTATAGATTTGCTTGTAAGTTTGAAGCAAGGGCCAAATTGAAGACCAAGAAAGAAGATTTCAAGTCTCAAGACAAGCTGCAGTTTAAGCCTTCCAAGTAGAATTCCAAAGCAGGGATGGCTCTTTGCACCATCCATAGAAAGAAGCAACAATCGCCAAATGATTAAAATAAGCAATCTAAGACTGGCAAGGGGTGCTCAATTCATAACCCCTACAATCACTCCAATGAAGAAGTTGTTCTCATAAAACTCTACTTGCACAACTCGAGGCAACAGGTACAAAAACCATGGCACTCGGCAAAGGTAATCAGATAATGGATAGTAAATGTAGTGCTATGATTGGCACCACAAACATCTCTGCTTTCACCAACATAGATTTAGAGGAAGCAAAAAGACTGTTCCATTCTCAAATCTGGATCAATGATCAACTAGTACACTTCATTATTGGCAATGGAAGTTCTAACTCCATAATTTTTGAGAAGCAATTTGAAGAGTGAACTTGCCATTGACCCTTGACACACAACCATACTCAATTGGATGGTTAAGTGCGGGCTGTGAGAAAAACGTCGCTCAACATTGTCACTTGGTGTACAAAACCAAGCGTTTTCAAGATGCAGTCCTTTGCAACATATCGTTATTAGTGGTATGTGATGTTTTACTTGGCAACCATATTTTTACCATCGACATATAGTCTATGAAGCAAATCCTATAAATGTTGTCATAGATGTTGGTGATTTGAGATACTGCATACCAGAAGTAGTTCGTAAGTTATCATTCATTAGTGCCAAACAATGTAAGAAGCTAGTCAGGTCTATTAAATTTTTTGTGCTTTTGATGGTGAGACGTGAATGTATGAACATTCTTGCGGCACCCATTCATACCACGGTTCCTCCAACAACTTAAACCACAATGTTGAACTGCAAGTATGAACAAGGTTGTGGACACTATAGAGTTGAAAGGTCCTTTGCATTGTTGTAAATGTGCTTCTTTTGGCCACACCTTACGTCAAATGCTTCCAAATATATCAAGTCTTTTACTGCATGTGCAATTGCCAAATTGGTGAACAAGAAACAAGGTTTGTACTTACCTCTATTTGTTTCATTGAGACGATGGGAATCTCTATTTCCATGGACTTCGTCTTAGGCTACCGTACTACCAAGCATGGGAATGATTGTGTTTATGTAGTTGTTGATAGGTATTCAAAGATGGAAATTCTTATACCTTGTAAGAAAGCAATCTCAGCTCTAAAAACAACTCAATTGTACTTTCAACATGTTTGGATCCACTTTGGCATCCCAAAAACTATCTTTTCTGATAGGGATATAAGGTTTTTGAGTTTTTGAAAAGTGCTTTGGTTTATGCTAGAAACAAAGTTGAACAGGTCTGGTGCATTCCATCCATAGATTGATGGACCTTGTAAGAAAGCAATCTCAACGCTAAAAACAACTCAACTATACTGTCAACATGTTTGGATCTACTTTGGCATCCCAAAAACTATCTTTTCTAATAGGGATACATGGTTTTTGAGCTTTTGAAAATGCTTTGGTTTATGCTAGACACAAAGTTGAATAGGTTTGGTGAATTCCATCCATAGACTGATGGATAGATGGAAGTGGTAAACAATATGATAGTGCATCTTCTCAGAATATACAATTCAAAGAAGCAACGTATTTGGGATGAAAGTCTTCATTTCATTCAACAGAGCTTTGCATGGCTCTACGACGCACAACCCTTTTTAGGTTTGCTTGTGTTTTCAACCTTTGGCACCCATTGATGTAGCTTATCTTGTATTGCCATTACTAGCAGCAACTGCTTCAATTAGAAAGGAAGGTGACAAGGTTGCTCAATTCATTGAGCACATTCAACAACAAGTGCAAACTATTATGTAGCAAGCAAATGTTAACCATAAGCAATGCTATGATAAGCATGGGCACTGCATACCTTACACGAGGGTGATCGAATATGGCTACACTTGCAGAAGGAAAGGCTAACATGGCTATACACACTTCATCCACATCAGTAAGGGCCCTACACCATCACCAAGCAAGTAGGGGACAATGCTTTCGAGCTTAATCTTCTTTCTTACCTTGATTGCACCTAGTCTTCAACGCAAAACTCTTGCATCATTACTTTTCACTTATGTTGGATACTTCAGATGTTGCACACTCTGTAGCAAGTAGACAATGGTCCAGATTGCAATGGATCGGCATAATCAAATTACGTCATTGACACAAGATCAAACATACATGTCAACAAGAGACCCTCTCTTTTAGATCATAAATTTAGGTCAACTACCTTTCTAGGGAAAGTGGTTTACAAAAGTGCATGTTTCGAATTTGTTTCCACATCTTGTTCCGCAACTGCATGTAGCGAGGACCATTGCTCTTTAAGTAGGGGCGATTGATCCAGGAGAATTTACGCCATGAATCTAACTCGCGACACAGGTGTTGCACAGGGGTTGCTCGATAGATTATGTGGTATTGCCAACAACTCGCGACACAAGTGTTGCTCCATAGCTCATGTGGTATTGCCAATAACTTCAATCTGATCTCAACACACATGCCAAAGTGCGAGTCCTAACTCCTCTTCTACTATATCACATAGCTCCTGCAACATCAACACTGTACTATGCAGCATGATAGTAATGTCTGCACATGTCATGAGTCTAATGATTGGTTGTGAAGCGGTTGTTACCAACTATTGTAACGGTCCAACCGACTCTTCATCTTCCTCCTTTGCATATTAATTTATATTTCCATTCTTTCTAGTTAGTACGAATGAAGTTAGAGAGTACATAGACATCATACATTGACTATGTCAGATCTTGTACAACACTTAGCATAACACCACTTTCCTATTATAGTTCTACATTTGATGTCCATTGTTATTTTGTGCTCTTCCCCTTGCTTACCACACTTTGAAATATCTCAGGGCTTTATCATTCATAATTATTTTTGCATGCAACTGATTAAATCTGTTTAGTGAGGTTGTTTACCAGGTTCCTCCTAGGCCCCAGACCAGTGGAATCAGAGAAATCTCGTATAGTCTATATATCTATCTGCCCGCCCCGCACCCCACCCCCCAACCGGCCGCCCCCCCTCTTAATATAGAATATTGTGGGGATTGGATCTATCTGTAGAGCAACCCACCGTTTGCCATATCTATTCTATTCTATTCTATTTATAGGGCAACCAACCATTCGCCATATCCCATATCCGCAGATAGATATATAGGCCCATATCCCATATAGTTTAGTTTAGTTTTATAGAGGGCCAAAAAACTCTATCGTCGGGGGAGGGCCCCTCTATATCTTTCTAACTCCCCATATATATAGAGAGGGGGGGAGGAGGGCCAAAAAAAACCCTATCTTGGGCCACCCTATAGATTGAATGGGCTAGAATCTATATAGAGGGGGGGAGGGGGAAGGGGGCATCCGACCCTTATCCATGCCCCCGACCCCTTATTGATTGATCGATTGATGGCGGGGCATTGATAGTAACTTGGGAACCACCTATGGTTTCTACCTCTACCCCCTTTGATTGATAGCGGGGCATTGATGAGATAGTCAGTTGGGGACCACAATAGAGCGCCATTGATTGGCAACCCATTCCATCGATTGGCCACACCACAGGGATGGGGATTGGATCTATATAGGGGATTGACTCATTATCCATCATCTAGGGGATAGACGAAGGAGGGGGGATGGAGTTGAGGAACTCAACAGACCCTATCTATCTATATGGAGGTTGAGGGACTCTATATATGGCGACGGCCTATTGCCTACTTACTCTATAAAGCTATAAGCTATATACAACACCCTATATCTAGATCTAGATATGGCGACCTGTGGTGTATCTAAGTTTCTTCTCTATTTTTATGCCCACTCATATGAGGTATGAATATCGAAGGTTAGGGCACAAGACTTGTGACCCTTCATCATACCTTCCTACACGTCCTCAGATGCCAGACAAATCTTCAGCGACCTAGACTTAAGAAACATTCCAAAAAATGAGGATGCTTTGCAAAGGCAACAAGAATAATTGGAAGAACGTCATGCATATGAACTAGCGGGTACTGTCAATTAGTTTCACTCAACTTCTCATGCATGTTCAGACTCCTTCCAACACTCATTCACATTGACTGTTTGGTGGTCAAACTCCCTAAAAGGTACAAGTCAACCTAGACATTTGTATGTTTGAAGATAAAATAAATGTACATGCCCTAGATGCCCCCATTGGCAATGTATGGGTCATAGGTTCACTAAGACTAGGGACAAAGGATATGCACTATGTAGCAATGTGTCCCCAAGAGGGCTAGATATAACATTGAAGCACACACAATAGTACTAGTATGCCCCAATAGATGCATGGTAAATACCATGTCAATGTGGACAACAAGCATAGTATATCACAAGTAGTAGCGTGCATGATATAAATGATGGCACTACTCAGGATATCACTTAGTATAGACAATGCAATAAAAAAAAGTCATGTATCCACACAGAGTAGACGTAATCATCAAGCAACAAATATGATCCACAAGTAATCAATGGCATGACATGATGCCTAGAGAATTCTCTATAAACAACATTGGACAAGACATCGACATGCAACACACAAAAGCTTACAAAAATACAAGCAAACAATCAAACAATCATAGGGCATGCAATGTATCCATGTAACATGTAAGATGTAAGCTAGAACAAGATATGTGTAGTCAATATTAGTAGCTCTATATGATAAAAGGAAAGTATGACAGATATTACCAGAGACCTATTGAAATGATGCCGTCAGTGTAGGCATGCCTTTAATGTGAGAACGCCCTAGGGTGTGAACATAATTAAAACACATAGCATTTGTAAATCCATAATCATATGTAAGTTGTATATCTTGCATCTTACGCACTAATAAAATACTATGAGAAGCACTTGTGTAACTGCATGTATATGTAAACCTTTACCATGGGTAGATAAGGATGATATGTATCTATCGACAAAGATAAAGATATGATATTTTTATTTGTTTTTATTTTTTAAATGTTTTTGCATTTTATTATTTTCTAGGAGGTCGTCACACAAAGAGGAGGCCAAGGGGTGGAAGCAAGAAGAAGCAAAGGAAGCTCTCAATCAAGCAAGAAAAGAAGCCAAGGGAAAAAAACGTTGTAGAAAGAAGAGGAAGATTTCAAACAACCTCCAACTTCAAAAAATGTTGTAGAAAGAAGAGAAGGAAGATTTTGTTTTGTACCTTTGCGAGAATTTTGGTGGCAATAGGTCGTAGGTGATTGGCATCATGGCCATGAACATATCACCACTTGACTTGAGTCGTTCTATACTTGTGAAAAAGAGCCTCAATTTCTCCCATGCTACCTTTTGAAGCTACAAACATTCCCATTTCATTGCAGACCATGATAGCTGCAAATAGGTTCGTAAAAAATCTTTTGGATTGTGTTTTGCCATTAGACGTGGTGTTTAAATAGGTTTAACATAGTGTGTTCTAGAAGTTTAAGGGTTTTGTTTTAATGTTTTAGTTTAATTTTTAAATTTTTTTTTTGACTTTATTAACACTTGTGTTGTCGGAAATACCCTAGCATGTGTTGGAAATGTATTGAAATGACAATCTGGCATGTGCCCTGGCATTTCGTACCCCGATACGATTCTAGGAAGAAACGACATGAGGTGTTTTCCTGCAATAGAGGGATTCACAATCAAAGGCCAAGGGCCATGACAACATAGTAAATAGTATAAATTAAGGTGCCAGAAGAATGTCAACGCAAACCAAGCTTAAAACATAAATGTCAAATCTAGAAGCATGAGGCAATGCACAATCTCAAGGAAGGAAGACACATGGAAGTCACAACATATAAAAGGAGGATGCAAAAAGATGCAGTGTACAAAAGAATGCATCAATGAATTGGAAGGGATAGGATAACATGGTTAACTAATGATCTCGTTTATTCATGTATAAATAAAAGACCATGAACGTGGGGAGTTAGATGCATCCCTAGAAGTATCGACAATATGGTCACGAGGTTTATAGTTACGTGAATTTTCATCACAAGAGCATCATCAAGATGTTGGGCTAGAGGAGTCGTGTTATGTTGGGCCCTCAATTTTGAATCTATTTTGGCCAAGTACTTTTTGAAGACAAGTGGCGTAGAAGGAAGTGTATGTGTAGGAGAGACACGGTGCGGGAGACCATGGCGTGGAAGAGGCAAGTCACGTAGAACAAAGAAGCATGAAACATGGAGAACCCAAGAACGCAGGACTCAAATATTAGCGAAAGACATGGAAAAGGCGCGGGAAGCGGAGACGGTTCGCATGAACGTTGTAGAAGAATAGTCAAGTGTGAATCCAACACCGGTCTGTGGGAAGATAGGCACACAACCACGAGGATGTAGCATAGAGAGAGAATATAGGGGTAGTTTGGCTCGGGTCCCTAGGAATTCATTGTAAATGGCTTTCCACGACTCATTGCTGGTAATGGTCGTTGGTGAGTCATCTTTTTGTAATTACTTTTGTAATTGAATGGTCGGAGTAAACCATGTATAAATACCCCTTTGTTTTACTTAGTATTGTTGTTGATCATTGTAATCCTAGAGTTGTAATCTTGGATGAGACTTATGAATGTAATGAAAGGAAGCTTATGTGTTGATGAAAGACTTAAGTAATTTGTTCATGAATATAATGGAGTTATTATTTTGTTATCAATTTGCATCTAGCTTCTTTTTCTTTGATTAGTTAAGTAGGAAAGGAATAGTTAAGAGTTAGACATGGAACTAAGTGTGAATTAGAACTAAGTGCTTGTTCGAGCGCCTTAGCTTGGGAAAGTAAATGAATACACCTTCACACGACAAAACCAACGGGAATTGGTCTTAACCTGTGTGCTTTGGGTGAGCGCGTGAGAACTTTTTCTTGCGTGATATGCCGATGCGCTAGCTCATTGGAACTCTTGTTTCTTAGGGCGTGCGACTAGAGAAAAGATATGCTAGACTAAAGGAAAAGAGCCCAACATTTTGGTTCCATTGTAGTCTAGTTGGGTAGGATACTCAACTCTCACCCGAGAGGCTCGAGTGAGAAACTGGAAACAACGAGACTAAAGGTTAATCAATCGTCATTTTAACACTTTACTATTGCTAATTCATGAATTTATAGAGCCAAGTAGAGCGTTTTCAAGCTACTAGAGGAGCGTTTATCGAATTTCAGTGACCAATTCGAATATTGTGAAGCAAGGCGATCATAGTGAATAAAGAAACTGGTGGAATAATGATTGGAGAAGCTTAGTTGAAGGAATTGCAGGTTGCAGGTGTCGGCATCTGCCATTGGAGGACGTTGAAGCAGGAGAGTTGAGGGAGATAAATCAATATAGCGGGAGGGTTAGACGGCCGTGCCTTAAACTTCAAGCTTCTTGGAGGGTGATGTGGCCAAATAAGAAGGCCCAACGAAGCGAGCCCTTGCCTGTGATTCACGAGGAAGAAGAGTCTGAGAGCGCAAGAGCACATCCTGTTTTGATAGGAGAAGTACCTGGTGAATCCAATGTGCAAGAGGAAAACTTGTCACAACAGACTGAGAGAACACACAAGAAACAATCTAAGATGGCGTGCGAAGCGAAAAAGAAAGCAACAACATTGCCCCCACCCCCAATATGATCAAAGAAATCAGTATCCTGAATCGGTGTTGTGTGCGGAGAAGTGGGAGTCTAATGTGCAGACTTGCCAAGTATATGACTACAATCACTGCCAACCAGGGAATGAAGTAGAGTTACAGTGCGACTATAGGGTTGAGTGACAGAATTCCCGAAATGAGATTGTCTATGATCTTACTATTTTTAATAACTTCAATGATGCCAGAGTTTTTCAGTTGTTGAATCTACCTTACTTTAGGTAACCCGTGGAGGTCATGAGGTTTCTTATCTCGTGTGTACATGAAGATTATTTTTATTTTGCAGGGCACAAGATGAGGATCACTGCTTAGAGAGTTAGCAAAGTTACAGGTTTACAATGTTCAGGGGCTGACCTTAATAGAGATTTGGAAGAGATGAAGAGGAAATTGAGAAAACAACGGTGGCACTTGGGTACAAGAAGCAAGGCCACACAATGGATATAGCTAGTCCTCAGGATCCCGCCCTTCAGGTGGCTGTGTGCTTGGTTAAGACCAAGCATGGAGGCGTGGATAGATGGAAAGAAGTAGATATGGCACATTTGTATGTTGCCCACTAGATAACCCTAGGGGTCAAGTATAGTTATTCACAGTATTTTGTTGAACGGATTGTTGTAGTTGCGGAGAAGGCCCACTTCCTGCCTAATCAGAAATTTGCTTGGGGAGCAATCCTTTTATTGTTGGTATTTCATGAAATTGGTGTGTCGGAGTACACTAGCGGTGAGTTGAGGTGGGCTTACCCTCCAGAAAACAAATCTGCAGCCAAGCGGTTTAAAGCATTCATATGCCTTGGCGCTATTACCCCTAACTCACAAATCAAAGATAAAGAGCTGGTAAGATGGAATGAAAGAAGCTTTTGGGAACGTGTGGCATGTCCCTAAGGACTTACCTGTGCAGATAGGAGACCAAGCCCAGTTTGCAGTGAAACAACATTTTTATTTACTGCGCATTCAAATGAGCCCTTTAGATGACTTGTCTAGGTTGCTCGATCTGCCATATGCTTTCACTGCTTGGTATTTTATGAACTATGTCAATAGAATAAATGATGCGTGTTCCGTGAAGATTGATGCTGAAAAGATTGACGTTGAGATTCACACTCTTCATCAAATGTATGTGTATCCAGGGAAGAAGGCCTATAGAGAGAAACTGGAATTAGATAATACTGACATTAAGGCCCAACAAATCTTGGTCGGCGACTCGATTCATTTGTTATTTTATATATTGAAGCCAAGGAAGAACACATCGGGGATTGTCGAGGATAGGAAAGAAACCATTCCAACCCCACCAGAGATTGGAAGGCACAACAAGCAAAAGATGTCGGGGCATGATGCCAGTACGAGTGCACAACCTTAACAACCAAAGCGACAAAGGACTGCCCCTTCGCCACCTAGAAATAATGTGCCTATAGGGCAACTAGAAGACCCTGATTTCACCACACACACATCTGTTCCTCTGGAACAAGATATTTCAATGCCTAAAGATGGGGAATCTGAACAGAAAGTGGTGACTTTGGAAGCAACACCAGAGAGGGGACCTTCCCCCAAGGAACAAGAGGAACAAGAGGCCACATAGGAGCCAAAGGAGCCCTCGCCAGCACAACATGAAGAAGCCGCCCTTGATGACACAAAAGTGGACATTGGGAGTCCCACTAGTGAAGAGGTGGACGACATAAACATAGCTTTGGGCATGGGTGACCTTGAGGCTGGTACAAGTGATCAAGAAGAAGAGCCGGATGTAGAAATACTTGAGCGTGATCCCTCTAAAGGGAAGGAACCTATTGATGAATCCACATAGTAGAGGCCGTTGACTACCAGTGCAACCCTTTCCCTTCGTGCCCAATATCGATAGGATGTACCAGAGAAGAACTTGTATATGTGGGAATATTTATTCAAGGACTTGACTGAGTAGACTAGATGAGAACTTTCTTTTTATAATGATATATATAATGAAGAGCACCATTGTGAATTACCTTCGGATTGCATTATTTTGGCATCGGGAGAGGTGGAACTCCTTGATACAATTTGGGTAGATCCCTGACAGTGCACAACGTCATAGGCAAGCGCGATGCTTTTGAAATTTGCTCACGAAGCGATGGGGCAAAATGCCTTGCAGGAATTTGATGTGAAACAGCTCAAGAGGAAGCATCAAGAGGTTGTTGCTCTCTATCTCAACGAGTACACGAAAAAGATAAAGCTTGAAGAGGAGTTAGAAGAGCTCAAGCACCAATTGGAAACAACGACGACAGCTAGAGTGAAGACCCTAACACTCTGCAAGTCTATTTTGGAGCAGGAGCCAACCCTTGTGGATGGAGTTCCTCTTGCCGGAGAGGCTATTGATAAATTGGGAACCTTGGTGGAGCTATTGTTGAAAAAATGTAAAGACTAGCCCAATCCTTAGCAAGAGCAAACTTGGGCGACGGAGGAGTTTACTAAGTTCGTCAAAGTGTGTAAAACCTTTTTGACTAGCATGGGTGATACGATTCCCATCCTTGATGGGGTTTTTGTTAAACTAGCGTGGCTTGGTAAAATTTTGGAAGCAAGGCTTCAAGCGGAAGAACTTCAATGCTAGCAATTCGCCAAGAGCGCGATAACAATAAAAGACAGAGTTGAGTGCGTCAAAGCATTTGAAGATGTGGAGGCCCTAGAAAACAAAATAAGCGCTCACCTTCAAGAGTTGAATACCAATTTTTTGGCGCTTTGAGGACAGGGTTCGGTAGAGGTTACTTCACTGGAGGATGTTCATAATGATGCTTCTGCATCACTTGAGCATTTAACCATTCAAGCGGGTGACTTTCTGGAGCAACCTGAGGAGACTAAGCAGCTTAAGGAAGTAGTCGAGGAAATCACTTCTAAGCTCCTGAATGCATTGAATCATTGAAAGTAAAACGGTAGGTTGAACAAACAGGACTTGAGTTTTTGCCAGCAGAGGGAGTTGAACATAATGCATAGTTTAGGATGGACTATTGATTTAGTGTGGGGTGATGTTGGGCCCTCAATTTTGAATTTATTTTCGCTAAGTACTTTTTGAAGACAAGCGTTGAAGAAGGAAGCGTAGGCATGTGAGAGACATGGCGCGAGAGACCATGGCATGGAAGAGGCATGCCACGTGGAACAAAGAAGCATGAAACACGAAGAACTTGAGAATGTAGAACTCAAATATTAGCGAAAGACTTGGGAAAGGCACGGGAAGTGGAAACGGTTCGCATAAATGTCGGAGAAGAATAGTCAAGCGCAAATCTAGCACTGGTCCGTGGGAAGATAGGCGCACGGTGATGAGGATCTATAGCATAGAGAGAGCATATAGGGGTAGTTAGGTCCAAGTCCTTAGGAAGTCATTGTAAACGGCTTGCTACGACTCATTGTTGGTAATGGTTGTTGGCGAGTCATCTTTTTGTAATTGCTTCTGTAACTAAATGGTTAGGGTAAACCATGTATAAATATCTCCTTGTTTTATGTAGTATTGTTGTTGATCATTGTAATCTTGGAGTCGTAACCTTGGATATGACTTATGAATGTAATGAAAGGAAGCTTATGTGTTGATGAAAGATTTATGTAATCTGGTCATGAATATAATTGAGTCATTACTATTTTGTTATCAATTTGCACCTAGCTTCTTTTTCTTTGATCAATTAATTAGGAAAGGAATAGTTAAGAATTAGACATGGAACTAAGTGTTTGTTCGAGCACCCTAGCTTAGGAAAGTAAATGAATACACATTTGTGTGACAAAGCCAATGGGAACCAGTCTTAAGCTGCATGCTTCGGGTGAGTGCGCGAGAACCTTTTCTTATGTGATATGCTAGTGCGCTAGCTCGATGGAACTCTTCTTTTTTAGGCGCGCACCTAGGGAAAAGATATGCTAGACTAAAGGAAAAGAGCCCAACATGTTAACCTCTTTAAAAAAAGCACACACATTAGTTTGAATTTTTCATTGTATAGTTGAACTCTTTGTAGGTGCTTTTGTAGGAATTTACACAATTGGGGTGGTAGGACAATCTTGTTAAGTTGGAGTAGGTATTGTAACTCTTGGTGGTGTAACTGTAGGAGCCATAACTCAAACAACTGTGACAAAAGGAGCCAATACTCTAGGAGTTGTAACTCTAGGAACCGAAACTATGGATGGAAGAATTTTAGGAACCATAATTGGAGGAGGTGTAATTGCAGTATATGTCACATGACGTTGATTGACTTGTTGTTTAGGAAGTACTTTAGGCAATGTCTCAAGTTGTATTTTGATGTTGGATGGGTAACTTGTAAAGTGTGCTGCAAATGGGGCACTAGACCCATATTTGAGCATTTTGGCATCTAAAAGTTTAACTCCGACATTGTGAACCATATTGGAAAAAATCATCGAAAGATTGATACATGTTAAATGTGACTTTGTCTTTGAGTGGTTGAAACAAATTGTTTGAGAAGTTATTATGTAAAGTCATTATTAGGTATGTGGTGAGATATTTTTGTAAGCATGGTTTTTAATCAAAGCACATATTCACTAACATTCTCATTATGCCCTTATTTAAGTTGAGCAAGTTGAGAAAATGTAATCTTTTGGCTAATGTTGATAGAATAGCGAGCTAATTAAATCTTGTCTAAATCATTAAAGTTGACACACAAAGCCTATTGTTAATGGATATAACCAATCCAAGGCACGGTCGACACAACTTCTAAGAAAGATCTTGGTTGTCAAAAAAATCATGATGTGTAGAACCAAAGCACGAGGAAAAGAAGGATCAAATGTGATGCAAAGGGTAACCCTTGATGTTATATTCATGCAATTTGGGCTCTATAAAACTAGTAAGCAAAGGGTGAGGGTGGACCTCACGAGCCAATGTGCTATGATATATCTTGGGAAGTGATCACAAGGCTAGGTCTTTGAGAATCTTGGGCAAATTGCTTAATTTGTGCTTCCATATCTTGAATAGATTGTTGAATAAATGCATCTTTAGATGTAGTAGCATGGATATGAACCAAAGTAGGATTAGTATTGGTAGAAATGAATGTTTTAGTATTTCAATTAAGACCGATACCAAAAGGTAAAGCATTAGGAATAGGCTGAGATGGTGAATTAGTTGTAAGAGGTATAAAAGATGTAGTGCACTATGCATACACCTTATATTATTTAGTTATTGACGGTTTCTCTTATAGGACTCGTCAGGGCGTTGATCTCCTTGAGTGCGCATCCTAAGGAGTGCACAGTGCTAGGGGTGTGCCAACTCGTGGTATGTTATGAGATATTCTTATATGATCACTTGTTATACTTGTTTGCACACATTAACATGCTATCTAATCAATTTAGGCTCCTTTGATGCTCTTTTCACCTTCTTTTTGCCTCTTTTGCCTAGTTTCATGCATTTTCCCTAACTTGGCCATGCCAAGTTATTTTTGTAGCGTTCCTTGAATTTAATACTGTATCGACCATGGCTGACATAGTCTTTTTCTTGCCTGTGATCCCTTCCCGATTGTATTAACCTTGTCGAGTCAGTTTTGTGCCTTTTGTACTGTACTGGCCCTGACCGACACAAACTGTTTTTAACCTACTTTATACTGTATTGATTTGGATTGAGTTTGTCAACATTTTGGCGAGGTCACGTTTAAGAGTTGAATCCGTATATATAGGGTTCTCAGAGCTCATTTTTATAGAAATACAACACCATTCTACTCTACTTGTGTTGAAAATCTGTCTTTAGTTGAAGAGGAATTAGGATATGAGAGCTTTTACTTGTGGAGGGCTATGTTTGCACAAAGTTTTTGGAATGTTAAGGAGAGAAGTTGCCCAACAAGGTACACCTAGTCTTTGGAGTCCCCAGCTAATGACAATTAGGTCTTCTTCTTTACATCTTGAACTTCTCCTACAACATCTCTCATAAAGTGCTAGTTGAGCCAAAGGGGAGGTTGATGCGTCGACAAGTCAACCCAAGCTAAGTGTACCTATCTGTAAACTCTTTATTTTATTTGGTTTATCTATATGCACATGCTAAAGTAGTATGTTGTTATCTTTCCATGCTTAGGTTAGCTTGTGTTATCTTTACATGTTACAACCTTAGTTAAATACCTATTGTTTGCAATCCTTAGCTAAGATACCTTTTGGTTACCAAGTAATTGCATTTCTCTTTCTCTAGTTTACCTCTTTCACATTTTGGATCGAGGTGGTTTTTTTCCATCAATTCAATGCATAGAATTCCTAGTTATATCCTTGATACTTGTTTTCTACAAACAACTCTTACTTACAGTTTGGCCTAGCTTTGCGGTGCGGTATATTGTATGTATGTTGGATCTAGTATGGCCTTATTCCGTTTCCTATATTGGAGGATATTTATATTGTTGACCATATTCGTTCTACATACAGGGTGTGTAGAAATTAAAGATATTAACCTGAGGAGGCTTAACACTAGGTGGAGGCACAAAAGTATTAGCAAGAGCACTAGGAGAACTTTCCTCACCACTCGATGTAGAAGGAGAGCCTCTAATAGTCGGATTAAAAATATTCAAAGGATTATTGGTAATAGCCTCATTTGTAGATTCCTTAGCCATTATACTCTTATTTCTTTCTTTAGTAACAACATAAATCATAGCATCGATCTTTTTAGGGACTGTCGAAAGATAATTTTCAAAATCAGTTTCGGTCATGCTCTCAAAGTTTGGGACAT
This sequence comes from Torreya grandis, assembly GCA_037957365.1. Taxonomy (NCBI): domain Eukaryota; kingdom Viridiplantae; phylum Streptophyta; class Pinopsida; order Cupressales; family Taxaceae; genus Torreya; species Torreya grandis. Next base: position 2,799,943 of record JARHVA010000801.1, read on the forward strand.
CAATATTGATTGACGGATTAGCTTTACAATTGGTATTGTTATCAAAAGCATTTTCATCCAAATCATCATTAAAAGAACTAAGTATGATCAACATATTAATATTCACCATTCATATTCACATCATTTGTATTATCAACCACATAATAAGGAATTTTACTAACATTTGTCATTTTTGAATTCAAATAAGAATGAGTACGAAGCGAAAGAACTTAAATGAAATCTAGTAGCACCGTTCGATCTAGCACATCTTCTAGTAGGGTTGACTGATCTAGCGGTCTTTATTGACATAAGATGTAAGCATGGATAATATAGAAATTATACAAACTAATGATAGATCAATACGGGACACCAAAATGTGAATATTATATTTGAGAGGTGGAAAATCAGACCCTAGAAGGTAAATGGAAGGCAACAGCCTAACGCTAGAGGGTTGAGAGCTTTGAAAGCGGTCAAATTCACCATAATTTCAGCAACAGATTTGAGAGGCGAATGGGAACACGGATATAAGACTAGGATGGAACAATTGAAAACAATCAAGATCTGAAAATTAGATATGGGAGGCGAAAAATTAGACCTAGAAGGAGACCCTAAGGTTGAGATGTTTGAAAAATGGAGGGGCTCACCATAATGTTTTATAAATTTGGCGCACAATGCGGATTACACTATGCATAACTATGCTAAAGTAAGGGCATAAGGGAGACTTACAAAAATACATTAAACTAAAGGTCTGAGACCCTAATGTGCAGAAATAGAAGACTGAAAATACAATCGGAACACGAATAAGCAATGGTAATGAAAGAGAGGGAAAGAAGATCAAAATGGACACACTTGGGCAATGCAATTAGATCTTGAGACTGACATAGAGTTTGGAAGTGACAAAAGATCTCCTGAGAATTTGATTGCAATTCAGAAAGAGGACAAAATCAGCAGACCACTGATTGTAACCAAGACAAAATCGTGGAGTGGCCGATTGTGACCGATTGCTCCAATTCTGATCTCTGTTGATTTTCAGGTTCTGTAATATCCGAGCTGCTTCAACAAAGATAGACGATCAGTATCTTGGCTTCGTTTTGCAGAATTGATGGGAGAAACCATGTGATTTGCTCCTCCTTTGTTGTTGACCTAATTTGCCACAATGTTGCAAAAATAGAACATGTGCAAGGGGTAGTGGACTGGGCCTCCGTGCAACTACATATCTCACACGTAGTACAATCATGGCTCAGTGTAGTACTAGTGCTTGTCAGTTCACAATCCAATGAGAGACTTCGCTTCCTCTCACGAGATAATACAATGCAACTATATGCTTCCCTATGACCTCCTTTGGTAAAAGATGTGATGGCACAAGACTTGGAATGATGATGATGCCGTGTAGGATCAATGTACGGACTCCTTGGTTGCTGAATGTGTAGAACTCTTGATAAGACTCCATGATTGTGAATGAGAGACTTGGCTTGTAAGATATCTCGATGTTATGAGACATGAGAAATGACTAAGGGTAGACTTGTATATATTGGGCTCCTTAGGACACTTTGTGCATAGGCCAACCCTAGAGAATAGTGGTAGCAGTAATCAAAGCATGGGGAATCAGGCCAAGGCGGAAAGGACCCCCAAAATGAAGGGGATCAAAATCAGTGGACTGCCATTTATGACCCAGAAAGAATCGGCAAATCATCGATTATGACGTGATAGGTAAGAAATTATGATCCAATAGGCAAAAGGGCTCAAAACAAAGATCATGTTGAACAAAGGATGACTGATTGGGATCCTAATGTTGACAGCTGACAGATCTGATGTGTTTATGAGGAATCTATATGTGTCAAGGCCATGAAGAGTCCAATGTAGGTGGAAAGTGTCCAAAAGTAGTCAAATGTACACAAATAGGCCAAGTGTGGTAAAATATGACAAAGACAATGTGAAAAAGGGTCTTGTACTAAAATTAGTTGTTTACACGACTCCCTTATTTGTCCAACCACCAAGATTGTGCTGAAAGAAGAATTATAGTTGCTATATCTGATAAGAATCAGAAGGTAGCATGATTTATGAATGAAACATGACTTCATACAACTGCCTTGAGAAGATCTGATCAGATTTGAAATGTAGCTTCATGTACGAATGATTTTAATGCATAACAATTCTACTGAACATTTTCTAGTAGTGCTTCAACTCCACGTGCCTAGTTATTTAAATTGTCTTCATGGAATTTGGATAACCAATTTTCGGGAAATTTAGTAGTGTCGTGAAAGATAAGGTAGGTAGTAAAAGTCCATTTATTTTTGGATTTTGGCAAGCAGAGAAAGCTTGGGAATTAGCGTTGGAGAGTGATTCTTGAACCATCACTTATGGGGGTACATGGTATTTTAACAACTGTCCTGAAGAAAATAGATGCAAATGAAGTCCCTAGTACATATTCAATGAGTTGTACAGAGCTGCTTTGTATCTATGAGAAATCTGATAAATCTTTACCTTATTAAACATCATTGTCACATCTTCATATTTCATAATACCATTGCAAATTCACTTCTTATAGAAAGATGAACTTACAACGATAGCTACCTCTGCACTTTCTTGCAGTATTATTTTTAATGGTGAAAAACAACACTGACTTATCATTGAATTATTTTCCATACCTCTGTCACTGATGTTGAAGTCTTAGGAAATTGCCCATAGTAATTTGTATCCCGTCCATGATGCTCTCAGCATTCTTATGTAAGTTCATTTTCTATTTGCTAGGAGTATCTTTTAAATATTTTCTCTTATTTCATGTATTTAAGAAGATTCTCTAATGGTTTTGGAGATGAACCATTATAGACTTGTTAAAGCATTAAAAAATGCTCTGGTTTTTAAGATCCTCTAAGGAATGTTTTTGGGGGGTACTTAACAGGATGGGAAACACCTAACAATCCTGCTATCCTCTGATAACTGACTACAAATTGATCCATTGGTTTGAGAGTTAATGGGGAACACCCACTTTTGGAGTTATTTTTTTGAATTGCCCAAGAGGATTATTTTTTCAGCCTGCACAGAGGGTCTCTTCACGCCAGAAGAATAAGGTGCTGGGTTTAGGGTGAAGTAGCAAGGCTTCTAGGACTTAATCTTGAACAGGAATTGTCTCCAGACGATTTTGATCTTGGTAACCAAAATGAGAGCAAAGACATGTCTTTTTGGTCCTTTGAAAGTCTGCTACAGGGCTTTTGTACTTTTCAAGTGAAAGTCTGGCCATTCTGTACTTTTCATTTTGTTTTTCCTGTTGTGGTTTGTAGTTTCATTCTTTCATGATTCCTACCTTGTTCTAAGGTATCAACCAACTTCCTTCTAAATCTTCATTCTCCGGCATGAAACATGCCAATAGCAAAGAGCAGCTGTGCATTATGAGCATAATAACTCTTACTTTTTTATTATACCATTGTTTATAACAATTTTATAATTTTGAAGCTGATATCAATTGAATTTTCTTATCTGAACTTTTTATGTGGCAGTTTGACAGGAATTTGTTTGTTGTTATCAGGTGGTAAAGGAAAATCAGAAGCTTCATAAAGGCACAGTGGAACTGGTCAATGAATCTGCTACTTTAGCTGACTCAAATGTTTTCCCTGGGGATAGTCTGTGGGTTATGGATACTGAAATTTATGAAAACCGAGATATTGCTGGTAAATGTGCTTTTAGGCATTGCACTTTGTATTGACTAGTTTGGGTTTACGAAGTGGTCAAGCTGAGCAATAAAACATGCTCTTGACAACAATATATTTATATCTCCTTATTGATATGACTATCCCTAATTCATATGTTCCTCATGCATATACAGAATAGAACAGACGATTTAGCCTTACAAACATGGAATGCATTATAAGCTACTAATTCGCTTTGGCTACTTGGTTTCACGTGCAGAAGAGCTATCAGAGCAGGAAACGGAAAATGAGCAATTAGAGGAAGGATTCAAAGGGACACTTTTGACATCAAGTGTCCCTGCTCAAGTGGTTTGAGAGCCTTATCTATGTTGCTGTGTAGACAAGGTCGCTCTGACAAATTATTTTGGAGCAATCACTTCCCAAAGTTAAACCAGTGACAACGTAATATAGGAAGATGAAGATGATTTGATCTAGCAAGCGCTAGGACATTTTTCCCTGTAGCATATTCTGCAACTTTTGCTTTGTTACGCTTTTGGGGAATTCATCCAATTTGATTTTTTAAGCAGGAAGATGCAGCTACACTGAGAACCTTTCATTGCGGGGATGGTGGAGATGAGCCATTTATATTTGTATATTTGGTGCAGCTACACATTTGCTTTAGGCTAGGGATCTTCATTGGGTTTGACATATCAGAGTGCTTTCAAGAAAATAGTCCTCAATCTGAAAAAATGTAGTGTAATTCTGTGATTATCATTACTGATGTGCATTATCTGTATGCCACTGAAGCAAAACCACAATTCTGCATACATGTCTAAATATGTACAAGGTGTAAAAGCAGAAATCATGAGGTCATTTCTGTATTTTTGTTATTGCGAGTGCTGTCTAAGCATTTATTGAGCAGTTTCTTGGATTTTAAATATGAGGTGCTGTCATGTTTATTTTGTTTTCATTTCTTGTAGGTAGTTCTAAAAGCAATTGCGATGGCCATCACTGTGATGCTAGTTTCCAAAGCAGTATAATTGATGCAAGCTTGGTTAATCAGAATGGACAGATGTTGAATGATTTTAGCATTGAAACACAAGTTATAAACCAATAGTATTTTATAGGCCATTATCTTATAATTGCAGTAGTTAATTTGTGATTTGGTAGGTAAATCCAATGCTCATTCAATTCCAACTAGGTCAAATATGTTCCACGACTGGAGGCTTGCAACACATAAAAATCCTTGAACGAGAGTTTAACAAGCTTGTTATGTCTTGTGTGTTAACCCTGTTTTATGATTTATATGATTCTGTGCATTTCGAAATGTATGGTCTGGTGGCTAATCTTAGTAGAATGCACCCCTTAATAGAGACCTATGCTATTAATTATGGATTCCTTCAAATATCTTACAAAAGAGGTTGGTTACTAATAATTATGTTAACCAGAAAGATGCTTCAATAACTTCTCAATCTGTACTTTTTCCATTTCAGCAACTTTCTATATTTGTATCATAAAGGAATGGCTGAAGGCCAACACCAGAACCAACACCAAGTGACTGTGCTGAATTAAACAGGACAATAAAATTTATGTGTTCATAGCAACTCAAATATTTCAGAAGCTATATTTGTATAGCATAGATATGATTTTATCAGCAAGGACATTGAATCAATCACAACTACCATCGATGAAATATTCTTTAGATTGTTTCAAACTTGATAGAATACTATAGTTGCAAATGTAACAAGGTGTGTTGAGAAATTGCTTTTGCTAGATATGAAATCTAGGTAAATTGGAAAGGAATCTGGAAATCATAATATCGTGCAATAGGAACCATTATGACAAACTTAAATTTATATCAACATAAAACTAAAGAAAACATTGAAAACTTTAAATATGTGGCAAGCTAATTGAGAGGAACATGAAGGGAAATAGCGTTCTTTCTTGTATAGGATTTTTGTGGTTATATTATTTTCTATTTACAATGCTGCTTTTTTCTCAATTTTTTGAGGGTTGCCTATGTGTCTTTCTTTCCATGCCGATAAACTTTTTCCTCCAACTTGTAAATGAATATTTTCTGTTTTCTTCTTTTTCCCATTTTGTTCATTTAAGCATTGAAGGTCCATACATGATAGTTTTTCTTCTTTTTGTAAAAGCTCCTGAAATATAAAATTGGAGCTACATCTTTGTCCCTGTAAAACTATATATGAGAGTTTGAACAAGATATTTTGCATAGAACTTTGACGCCTATGAAAACTACTTTTATAATGATAGACCAAAATGCACTGAGTGAATCAAGGTGGATGCTAAAGTGATACTTATTATATACTACCCAAAGCTGATTGTGAAGTTGGATCGTTTGATTGATTTGCAATGCATCTACCTTAGTTTTAGCTTTGAAGGTGGAACTTCCCTTATTGCACATGGAGGCAAGGATTTGATTATAGGACATGGCAACAATTATTGGTGCTGAAAATGAGAAGAATGTTGGTAAAGATGGATCAACCACCTTTATCAACAGGGCTAACCTTTTCAGTGTCGCTCGAAGCTTTGAATAATTTGGGTTTAGCAAATGAATTGGTCTTTTTTTCCAACCCAACAAACCTTGCACCAAAATGCATACCGATAACAAAATTTAGATATAAGAGGCATTGATTACGTTGTTCACTGCCATATCTTCTACAGGGAGTTCAACCGTGAATTGAATTAAGACTAGGAGGAGTTTTAGGAATTGGAGCTGTTATGTTTCCAGCTCTAAGAAATATTCCTTGACGTTAAGTGCTGCTATATTCTTCAAGTGTTTTCAAGTTGCTAAGTTAGTTGACAAATATTGACTAAAACCGCTTCCAAGGTGGATAAAGTAATAAGCGCAGTAGAGTCTGCCGAAGATGGTCCTTCGTCCCATGCCATTTGATGATGGTCCTCCCAGGCCGGTCCAGCTATCATGGATACACTTCTCATCCTTTAGCTAGTAGGGACTCAATCCCCTATACTGTCTATGTATGCCTATAAATGCTCTCTGTCATTGTTGGAGTGCCCTCAATGTATCTATCGTCACCTTTGTTGGGGGAATGTTGAGTCTATATAGCTTGCCCTAAATGTACTGTTGGATTGCCTAACCCTAAAGGCTGTCAGCGTCATCTCATTTATGGTCAAGAGTCTAAAGCTATTTCCTCTCCTTGATAGTTGATAGCTTAAAGTTGACGTTCAAGAATTGACTATCTATATATCGTCTTCCTTGCCCTTCCCAAAAAGTTTATAAAGTAAATTATAAATGAGAACATGTAAATCACGTGCTTAGAGCAAAGTAATATAGTAGATCGGTTAATTCCTAATTGCGATCCAAATCAAAGGTGAGGGTTGGAAGCAAGGGAAATAATGTGATTGGGTAACTTTAATCTTAACATATTGAAGGCAAGCGTTGCTGTTGAATAATATGTTTGCCATGTGATTTGCACCATCTTTACCATAACGTTTTTGTGTTTTTAAGGTCCTATGTATTAATGACAAAAAGAGAAGTTTAAGATTGTTCTAAGACTACATGAAATAGTATAAGGCAACAAAAAACATGTTGGTTTACGGTATACATGTCTTTGTCAAATTTATTTTTCTGGAGTACTCATATGATCAAATTAGTTATAGGATGTCGTCTTATAAATTTTCCAATTGAATCTTTGTAAGAATAGTTTGCTAAATAGATATAACATCGTGCTATATAAGTTATTAGGTTTAATTCTAGTTTGTTGCTTTCCCTATTCTCATAGATTTACCATAGAGCTTAAACCTTATTATTTATGCTATGCTTGTATTCCTTGATTGTAATGTTATCCTAAGCTATTTAATGGCTTATGTATGTAATGAAATGTTAATGGCTTGTTGTTTCTAATAAATATATTATGGTATAAAATAATTACAAAGCTTGAGAGAGAAGCTTGTGAGGCAATTTTTTTTTTCCAGAGAGGAAGCGTTTGGAGAATCATGTACCTTGAGAAATAACCTACATCCTAGTAATCTATGGCAAGAGGAGAAATGAGGTGTGTTGGAAGGAGCGCCTTAACTAGTCAGTGCATCTGAATTTCTCGTTGACACGTTCGTAGGGCCCACCAAATTGGTCAACGTCCAACACTCATGACGGGGCTAATGTCTGTTAACAAGACGTTAAGACAAACACCAATGGTTAAGGCAAACAACAATGATTAAGCCAAACGCCAGGGGTTAACTTCTTTTAGGATATATTTCATATTTGTAATTTGTTAAGGGTTTTCCAAGAGGAAATTTTAGAATTGGGTACCAATCATTTGGCTCACTAGAAGTATTTTTAATCATGGGCGATTGACTACTTTCAAGACTAACACTGGGTTGAGCATTCATATATGCATCGTAGTCAAAATATTCATCAATATCATATACATCCTTATCCAAACCATATTGTAATTAGGTCGTTGATAGTGAATGAAACCATGAGTGAGAATTATTACAAATCACATAACCAAATATTTAACACTCCATAGCTCAATATCTCGAATGTACAAATAGGGAGTGAAATGGGTAACTCCCCCATGAAAGTAGGTCAAATCTGCTAAGAATAGAGTGTATCTTACATACTCGGAATAGCTGGTATACATGCTTGGAATAGCCGGTCAAGAGTAACTCTATCTAACTAATAATGAGTCAAATATGTAACTCCTTTAACAATGTATACCTAAGCAAACATATGCCACAATCTTAGGGAAACCCCAAGTGATGTGGAATAACTCATGTGGCATGTGTAGGAAATAATCCACAATATAATAAATACGAGCTTCCCTCCCCAAACACGACTTAGGGGGGTAGAAGAAATGGGTTCGACAACAAGGTTTGATGACAAGGAGAAAACTTGTAGGAAAAAATAATGTAGATGATATTGATGAATATTTTGACTACAATGTATATATGAATGCTCAAGCCAATGTTAGTCTTGAAAGTAGTCAATCATCCCTGATTAAAAGTACTTTTAGGAAGCCAAATGATCATTACCCAATTCCAAAATTTCCTCTTGGAAAACCCTTAACAAATTACAAATATGGAATATATCCTAAAAGAAGTTAAATGTCAAAATTTATCTCAGACTAAAATTATTGTCCAACCATTTCCTAATCCTTTAATTACTCAAAATTGTACATACTCGCAACTATATTTCCAACCACATACAACTTATTCTCAACCTTAAATACAAGTTTCTTACCCTCAATATTTATTGTGGCTCACAACACTCCACCTACTATTCCTATGTCCATTCCCTACATCATCCATATTCATTCCCATCTTCCAAGATCCCATTATCACTTCCGCCATCCTTATATTATTCAATAAATATTCCTCTTCAATCATTATCCATTCAAAATCTAGAAATAATTACCATGATGCAATCCTTTCATGATATGTAAAACAAAATGAAATCTCTTTCTCAAAAATCAAATAATAACACTGTCTCTTCAATGATAATTCTTCTTAACCATCTAGCTCATGAACTTATTTCCAACTTTTTTTTCTCCAAAATTCATTGCACCAAAATTTGAATTGTATAATGGATTTTTTTTCTTCACATCACATTAGCGTGTTTTATGCTTGTTTCTTTGACTTTGATTATGATAAAAAATTATTGACTAAGCTCTTTCTTAGAAGCCTAAAAGATTATGTTCTTTATTAGTTTTATGTTCTTTCCAGTGGATCCATTCATTCCTTCAAAACCATTTTAGATAGTTTCTTGGCCCACTTTTAGATTAACATTAACATTAAATTTAAATTTGTTGAATTCGCTCAAATCATACAAGGTACCAATGCAAACATTAGTGAATACACTTAGACTCAAAACAATGGTTTACTAAAATGAGTTACGAGCCACTAAATAGTGAACTCAATCTTTTTTATTGATGGTTTGCTTTTAGTTATTAATGTGGTTGTTTTCAATTTTTATCCTTATTTTGATTAACTTTGCAATGCTATTAGAGAAATTTAAATAAAACTTTGGAATACAAATGTTCTCAAGTATGTTTTCAATGTCTCTTCTTCTTCTAATTTCAAAACCAACAAAAATTTAAGAGTAGAAGCAATGATGGCTGGTTTTTAACTAAGATTAACTCTAAGAACACAATAAATTCTATAAAGCAAAGATCTCATAAGCCTATTCTAGTGAAACATAGAGAAACGAGGCAATTTATTCATTAAGTTTTGAATAAATTACTTGATAATAACATGATCCCTTTACCTTAAGCGAGACACATAGATCATTCAAATAGTTTTCCAAACGTTTATGATCCGAATACATTTTGTGATTATCATAGAGTTGAAGGACATACAAGAAACAAATGCATAAAATTGAAACATAATATTCAAGATCTCATTAAAAACAACCAAATTTTAGTAGGAGGAGCAAACAATGCTACAAATAATGTGAACAAGTTAGTAGCTCCTTTGAATTAACACATGGGAATTTTTATAAATCCTCTTTTAAATCACAATTAAGAACAAGACAACAACGCAAATGTACATGTGATTGATAGAAAAAGTGCTATAATAAAGTGGAGTTTTACTATAATGTTTATCCAATAGATAACTTCATTGGTTTGGTTGAATCAAGTGAAATGACACATGTTCAGCTCCAAATTGTGCTTAATGAAAGTGGAATTCCAAGTGATAGCTCTTATATTGGTCCTTTGTTCATCAAAAGTTTTATAAAATTTACAAAAACAATTTGTAGAATGATTGATACTGGTTCAACTAGATTTTTTCTCATTTAGCATATCAAATTTACATTTTTTCCCTTTGGCTCTTGTTTAACTAGATTTTTTCTCTTTTTACTTTATTTTGATATATCTTTTTAAGTAGGTGGTTGCAACATAATTATTTAACAAAGTCATTATACATTACTGTAATAAATATTTTGCTTCATGTCCATCTGCAACTTTGTCTGTATGTCTTTGTGCTTGTCTATTGTATATGATATGAAGGTGGAAACATTAATTTATAAGCAGATGTGAGAATTTGAAAGAAAGTTGAAGGAAGATCCTCCATTAAAAACAAGAGCACTGGGTATCATAAATATAAAAAATAAAAGTGTTAGAGATAAATGGAGGAATGCCCATGTTTATTAAAGGCCATTGTTTGAGACATTAAAGAGCCCAATTAATTTTTTTGGGGGTGAAATCATGTCTGGATTCAACATGAGTTGTACAAATAAGGTGTAATATGAGTGGTACCCAACTCATATTTCAAGTTGTCTTTGTCCACTATTTTTCAAGCTATTTTGCTTTATTACAAATACTATGAGTACATCATATTAAGAGGGAATATTATAATTAAAACATAGAGTAAGCACAAATCAAAAGGTAGATTTGACAAATTGAATTTTGGAGAAAATTTGAATTGTTGTTTATGCAATTTTGTAATCAATACATTTTGTTGAGATGATATAGATTGATTATAGATTCAAATCGACTCTTAGGGAACACACACTAATCAAATTTTCATTGTTCCATATGCTATCAAGAAACCTCTTGTCAAGAATCAAACTAAGGTAAAATATATTTCATCCACTCCCAAATCTCTTTTTGTCAAAGAAATAAAGAAGTCTAAGATTGTTTTAAGACTACATGAAATAGTGTAAGGCAACAAACAACATGTTGGTCTAGGGTATACATGTCTTTGTCAAATTTATTTTTCTTGAGTACTCATATGATCAAATTTGTTGTAGGGTGTCTTCTTTTATATTTTCTAATTGAATCTTTGTAAGAATAGTTTTTTAAATAGATATAACACTATGTGTTATATTAAGTTGATTAGGTTTAATTCTAGTTTGTTGCTTTCCCTATTCTCGTAGATTTACCATAGAGCTTAATATAACTTATAGTTATTACCTTTTTATTTACACTATGCTTGTATCCCTTGATTGTAATGTTATTCTAAGATGTTTAATGGCTCATGTATGTAATGAAATGTTAATGGCTTGTTGCTTCTAATAAATATATTATGGTTTAAAACAATTACAGATCTTGGGAGAGAAGCTTGTGAGGCAAAAGAAAAAAAATTAGAGAGGAGGAAGCGTTTGGAGAATCATGCACCTTGAGAAACAAACTACATCCCAATAATCTCTAGCAAGAGGATAAACGAGGTGTTTTGGAAGGAGCGCCTTAACTAGCCAGTTCATTTGCATTTCTGGCTAACGTGTTCATAGGGCCCACCAAATTGGTCAATGCCAAATGCTCATGACTTGGCTAATGTACATTAACAACACGTTAAGGAAAACAATAATGGTTAAGGTAAATAACAATGGTTAAGGTAAAAAACAACTGTTAAGCCAAACACTAGGGGTTAAGTCAAACACTAGTTGAAAAAATAAATGTTAATATCCATTGAATGCTGACTTGTTACTTACGTACCTTTCCTGTATTCAAAGACTACTAGTTCTCATTTACCATTACACTATTCATTTTTGACCAGTGCAGGAGCCCATTTTTCATTAATTGATTCCAAAATTACGTATTATAGGAACATCCTTGGGGAGGCCTTTTACTATATAGGTTGGTTGGCTACAATGAATTGCAAAGTCTGCATTGTTGAATCCCCAACCTTTGAGTATAATATTGGTTTAACATCTTAGAATGGCATACTGGTTTAGTTTGCATAATGAATTTGGGTTTGTTTTATATTGACTATATTGTTGCCTGCTTGAAAGAATCAATGATTAGTTTGGGCATAATCATAAATTCAATGCATAGTTTATTGAATAGTTTATGTAATTATGATATGATACATATAATTTAGTGAATGTATTTGAATTCAGTGCATAATCATTATTGGATATCCTACATATAAAATAATTTGAACTCTATACCTTTGTATTTTAGCTTAATACTATAAATCAATTTGAATGTTTAGAATTTGGACCTCTGGACTATTCACTAACTATGTATGTACACTCAAATTATGAACCTTGTTGGTTATACTTCAATGCAACTTCTATTGAAACATTTGATTGATATTATACTTGATTGTACTAGTATAATTCCATATGTACTAATGCCCCTTTATAATACTTATTAATTCCTTATTGATTTTATATTTGACTGTACTGGTATAATGCCCTATGTACTAATTCCCTATTATAGGAAGTAGAGTATAGGAGTGTGACTTCTATTTGAAGTAGTAATTGGCATTGAATGAATTATATGTACCATATCCTAATTACACAAACTATTCAATAAATTATGTGTTGAATGAATGATTATGCCCTAACTAATTATTAATTCCTTCAAACAATCAATAATACAATAAACATAAAAAAAACCATGCCCTAACTAATCATTAATTCCTTCAATTAGTCAACAATAAAGTTAACATAATACTCATTTGTTGTTCAATGATAATTATTCTAATGTGAAGTATGAACATGTATAACTGTTTCTTATGGGCTTGTAAAACACTTGTGTTTATTTTTATTGATAACTCAATAAATTTAATAATAGAAGGATCATGGAAAACCATTGATTGTATTGTTGACTGCTTGACCCCTTGATGGAATGCTTATTTGGGAATGATTTTAGGATCTTACCCTATTCTGTGCTTAAACATGCATCTATCTTAAATGACTGAGCTCATGATGAGGGTGATTTTAACTATTCCATTAAAAGATGATATGAATGAATGTTTCTAATGTTTACTTTCCTATTACTAATGGAAATAGTGAACATAGGTGGTGGATGTCTTAATACTATGTTTCTCTCAATGTTATGTTTCTATCAACTTAGTACTCAATATATGTGTTTCTCGTGAGCTTTCAAAACATGTATTGTGTTTATTTTTGTTGATAACTTTTTCAAGTTAATAATAGAAGGATCATGGAAATCCATTTACTATATTCATGACTATTTGAACTTAATGGTTCTTTGGGAATGATTTTAGGATCTTACCCTATTCTATCTTTAAACTTGCATCTATCTTTTATGACTTAGCGTATGCTGAGGGTGGTTATAACTATTACCTTAAATGGTGATATGAATGGATGTTTATAATGTTTAATTTTTTGTTGCTAATGGAAAGAGTGACATAAGTGATGGATAACTTAGTACCATGTTTCTCTCAATGTTATGTTTCTCTTAACTTAGTACACAGTATAAGTGTTTTTTGTGAGCTTGCAAAACACTTATTGTGTTTGTTTTTTTTGTTAGCTTTATCAAGTTAATAATAATAGGATCATGAAAATCCATTGACTCTATTCAATGTTTTAGGAGAAGAGTTAGAGTTTTGTGTGAATAGTGTTTAGCTATGATAAGTAAGATGCATGAGATGTGAGGTATTTGATGATATACCATATTGGGTTGCTTTCACTCAATTTAGCTATTTAATTTTAGAATTATATTAAATATAAGAATTTAAGGATTATTTAGTACCCTAGTCTTATTTGGCATTTGAAAATTTTCATTAGTAGCCTTATATGCAATATGTTAATGCAATGTATGGTAAAGATGAACATTGTTAGTTTTTGATTTGATTGAATTCTATAGGGATAACCCTATTAAAGTTTTGAGGTTATGGTGTGCCAACTTATTTTCATTAATATGAGATGATTATATGAATCTTGAAGATGCTTATGTTTGCCAAATGTTTTTTTTTTCACAAGATTATGGACAACATATATGTCTTACATATTACTATTTGATATTGTACAAATAATGCATGTTTTAAATATGCATATATTGTTTATGGTCTAACGAAAGAAGTGATAACATTTAATTATGTTCCAATTATCGATGGTAGAATATTGGATGGTTAATACTATATAGCTCTTCTTCATGGTCTTATGACTCTTTTTGATCAAAATGTAGAGAATGTGGTTGTTGAAATAAATTCTAAAATTATGCATGCCCAAATGTCTGGTAATATTTGTGTAAGAGATGAGAAGCTGACCACACTTCATAGACATGTAATGTCAGTTCTATGACTGTTTGTCATTGTGAATCTTAAATATATATAAGATGTTGGGGATGTGAAAATAATGACGAGATGGGGTTTACCAAGTAGTGGTGGTGCTTCATCTAGTGGCAATAACATGGTTTTGCCACTTATGTAGTTACAAGACACTATTAATGATCCTCTTTTTCCACTTTCTAAGTTTGATTTGAATACAAATGATGAACATCACACACCATCATTAGCACTACGACTACAAAATGTTTGCAATGATGCCAGATAAAATATTATGAGATGCCCAACATGCAATTCTATTGTAGAGTTTGGGGGGACTAGGGAAGGAATACTTATTAGTTTATGGCAACTATTTTTCTTTATTTGTTGTATTGCCATTATATGTGTTATGTGTATTATATTGGGGTATTTCATGGGGAGTATGAAGAAGCAAAAAACTGTATGTAGAAGCAATGAAATGAGGAATCTCTATTGGTAGAGAGTACTCACCATACAAATTTGTAATCAATATTGTAAATAAATGAAAGTTTTGTTATGCTCTTGAAAGTTATTTTTGTGATACTTAAATGTTACAAGTGATATAGTAAATCTTCTTACATATGGTTAAGATAATAATGGGTGAAAATCTCAATTGATGATGATGATTACATCATCACTAATTGTTTCCATTGGTTAGCAATTACTTTATGTAAAGTTATTAAGGATGTGCTTTGTATCAAGGATGTAATCAATTAACACATAAATCTTAGAAGTATCACTTTGCACATTTTGTAGAATCTCTAATCTGGGCTTCACTCTCTTATTGTTGAATCCATTAAGAGTGCCAACCAACTATATTATGAATTAATGGTTTTTATATATTTAATATTATCAACAATAATAAATTGACAACATAAATAAAAGATAACTTAAACTTGCAAGCAAATCATCCATGGTAAATATGGCATGTGCGAGTCTATAGAGTGAAGTTGTTCAATGGTCCTCATGAATTTATAAGTTATTGCATTGTATGATTTTAGGACAACATATCAATGCGTATGTTTGGTAATTATTTTCTATTTTTTCATACATTTATATATGGTTATCAGTGCCCCTTATTTGTCAATGCTATTGTTTATCAATGTTGTTTGTTTATAAATGTTAATTATTTATGAATGCCTCTTGTTTATGCATAAATTAATAAGTCTAATTTATTTTGGCTTGCTTGCTTCATAAATGACATCCAATTGGAATAAATTTTTGTCTCGTATATGTAGTTTTATTCCAATGAATTGGAGTGGGGTGAGGTGGAGTAAATTTGGGCAATAATAAAGATATGGTTTCTTGGATACAAAGAGATCATACATATGACTTCCTAAATGGTGAATGTAGGAGATCGGGGTATCCCACTACCTTCCACATCGATGATAATACATTTAATCATATGCCATTTAACTTAAAAAAGGTTAGGATTGATAGATCTCTCCAATACATAATTTAAGTATTATGTCTTATAATAGTTTAAAAAAAGTACGAATTGGTATTTTTTATATATTTTAATTTATGTATGTATTATATAGTTATTGGTGTCCATATGGCCCTGAGGATTATAAGGTCGAATATAATGTGCATTATGTCATTTCAAATGTTGTGAATGTTGGTATTGGTAGCCATCCTGGCCGTAAACATTTGCTTCATGGATGCCAACATCACTTTTCTATATGCGTGTTGATAAAGCTACAAGAACATGTTTTGATTATGTATAACAACATGGGCCATACACACTAGAGGGACATGGTTCACCATGGGTAAGATATCAATTACTTCAGGGGTAGTCATTGTATTTTGGCTCCATTCATTAGTAATGCATTGAAGGATTGGTTGGAGAGGTTATGTTGTTGGGCCTAACCCTTGAACTTGTTCACCAAAAGCATTCTGACATGGTCCATGAAAAAATTACATTGTTTGAAGGTTAGACATAGAGGGATGATTTCATGACTAAACATGACATATAAAATATTTAGAGAAGGATGAAGGAAGAATAATAAAAATTCAAGCCTAGTGATGTGGATAACATTCAAATATTTATCACTAAAAATACTGAAAAATTATTTTTGTATGAATAATTTAAAAAAATAGGAATGGAGGAGCCTGTCAGGAATCTAGAACAACAAACATGCTCTGACTCCACTGTTAGGATCTAGGAAGCACCATTGATTACCATGTACAAGCAACTTAACATGTGGAATTAAACCAGAAGTAACAAGTAACTCAAATTCAAAAACAACACAGAATATGAGAGACAATACCCAATTGTATTAATACTCTTCCAGAAGGAAATACAACAAAGAAGATGCCACAATCTTCTTCCTTACACACCTCTAGGGCTCCCACACCTCTAGGGCATAAATGGTAAATCTCTTCAAGAGCTCACTCTCTCTCTTACGGTCCCAACAAGCAACTCACACACAGAGTTGTTGTTCACCTCCAGTCAGTATCACTACTGCCAATACCACCAGTCAGTATCACTACTGCCAGTACACAAGTGCTCCACGCACTCCAAAACTGAGTACACACTGTACTCTAAGTACACAACGTACTCCAAGTAGATCTCCTTGATCTTGTACCTTGCTGTGTTGCTGTCACCTTTGATCTTGCTACCCCGCATACCTCTTTTGACCTCGCACACACACACGCCTACAAATCAATGATCTTACTTACACATGTAGATCTCTCTACGCCCTGAAGAACCCTTGTCCTTGCCTCACCAAGTCCTTATGATTCTCCAAACCAGTACCCCGGTGGATCTTCTCCTTGATCTTGCACACCTTCAGACCAACCTGATCATACACACTCGGCACCCCTGTGAAACTAGGAGGAGCTACCCTTGCTCTCTTCACTCTCATAAGGAGCTAACCAAGCTCAACTCTACTAGCACAAATTACAATACAGCGCATGAGTCTATTATATAGATCTCATGCAAACAATAATTAGATATCTAATTACAATAATTAGATTTGCAGCTCAAGACTAAAATTAGCCTTTCAACATGCAAACAATCGGTTCGTTAACAAACTATCTGTGAAAATTGTAGTTTTGAACCACATAGGTGACTGACATTGGTCGTTGTCTAGCTGGAGATGACCAATGTCGGCCGATACATGATCGATGTTGGTTTACTCTGCACTAGATATGACCGACATCAGTTGATCAGAATGACGCCGGTTGCTCTGCAACTCAACAACCTCTCAATAACCTCCTCCATGTCTGTATTAGTGAAGCTTTTAGCTCCACAACCTAACAATCTCCCACTTGGAGATAAACAGTTGCACTGTACCTATACCTGTACACCGTCTAATTTATTTCCTGGCTTGTATCCCTCTTCAAGCTCAATCCTGAAGACCAACCACCACACATCCTGTGGTGCAACACCTATCATCCAAGTAATTTTCCAAATCCAAAGTACTTGAACCTGCATAGCATGAATCCCTACTGTTGGTCCCTCTCAGATACCTGAGAACCCACTGAACTGCTTTCCAGTGCTTCCTTCTCAGATTGACTACAAACTTTCTGACAACACCCACTGTTTGGGCAAACTCAGGGAGTACACATGTACTCAACCTCATCATGTGAATCAAGACACTATTCATAGAACTGTCCAACCCTCGGCGTGCTGACCAATTTCACACAATCATCTGGAGACAAAATCAACTTGTGACCTTCCATGTCTCTAGAACACACTTATGCCAAAGAATTTTGCTCCTCCAAATTCTTCATGACACACCTCTAAACTAACTTTACCTTTAGCTCAAAAAACCCTGTATGTGTAACCCTACATCAATTAAACACACAACATACAGTAACAAGGTGATGTTGCAATCATCACCCACCTGGTAAAGAAACCACAATAGTTACAATGACATTGACTAAATCCATGCTTTGTCATCCACCTGTCAAACCTGTACCACTGTCCTAGAGCTTCCTCAAGACCATATTACCTGGCCTTCCATCTAACATGTCCATTCTCTCTATTCTTTAACTAAGGTATCCATTCATCTTTTAGTGCTTTCATACCGGCTGACAACCCTACCAAATCTACCGTTTGGTTCTGCATCCTAGGAATCAACTTCCTCATTCATGCCATGCTCCCACTGTTTCTTGGATCCTTCCTACTCTACAGTGAGCAACGAGTATAAAGAAGAGGAACAACAAATTTGAGGCTTACTTACCCTTTCAGTCCTCCACATGGGCATTTGAGACTCCTTGACAGCTTGCTGTCCACCCAAAATCCATTCCAGTGACCGACCTCAGTCACCACACAGTCTGCACCTGACCGACATCAGTTTTATGCGACTGTCCAGCTCACCAATGCTAGTTATCCTACCAACGTCAGTCTCCACCTGCCTGACACCACTGACTTTTCCTTCTGCACATGACCGACATTGGTGCCTATCTGTTTGATGCTGGTTCCTCCTAAACGACGTCAGTACCTGTGTTCTCCTGTGAGTGATGACTTTTTACCCGTGAGCTTACTTTAAATCAAAACCCTATCCAAACTGCCCTGCTCAGAGATATCCAATCCCATCCACTGATCTCTGTCTGTCATCTCCTCTAAGAACACCAAGGCTTTCCAGTTCTTAAGTTTATCAAATACATTAGTCTTTCTTTTCCTACAATCCTTTCTTGTAGCATCCCACTGCTTACAAAAATCTTGGTCTTTGCTCTCTAAAGCTGAACTCTTACCATTTGACTTAAGAACATCCATTCCCTTCTCACTTATGTGACCAAGCCTACAAAGCCACACCTGTGCAATAGAAGTGGAATCAGTAATACAAGCAGGTAGATAAAGAGTACCTACTTTCTTACCACATGCTAATTCAAGTGCATCCACTATGAGAGTTCCTGTGCATCTCTCATCACCCAACTTTCCTAAAGCAATTAGTTGCATCTTCAAGATTGGGACCTGCATGACCTTCTTCAACACCCATGTGTTGGCCGCCTGCAATTTAAGCAACACTTCCCCTTTGCCAATACTTTGACAAGGCTCACCAACCCCTCTAATTGGGGCTGCATGGAAAGAGGCAACAAAATCTATAAACCAAGATTCTACTTTATCCAAGGAACATCCCAGAGCATCCTGTGCAACAACACTTGCAACATCTGCTTCTTCAATTCCTTCATGCTGATCTTCTACCAACCAACAATATTTATTTACCTGCTCTTTCTTTCCATAACACTGTAATTGACCATTCATGATTTTCAATTCCTCCATTCTTAGTGTACTTTCTTCTGCCATTGTTATACTCCCACTCAATCAAAAACCCCTAAGAGTGACCTGTAATCAAACACAAACTTGCTCCCTACAACCTTAGCTCTGATACCACTTTGTCAGGAATCTAGAACAACAAACATGCTCTGACTCCACTATTAGGATCTAGGAAGCACCATTGATTACCATGTACAAGCAACTTAACATGCAAAATTAAACTAGAAGTAACAAGTAACTAGAATTCAGAAACAACACAGAATATGAGAGACAATACCCAATTGTATTAATACTCTTCCAGAAGGAAATACAACAAAGAAGATGCCACAATCTTCTTCCTTACACACCTCTAGGGCTCCCACACCTATAGGGCATAAACAATAAATCTCTTCAAGAGCTCACTCTCTCTCTTGCGGTCCCAACAAGCAACTCACACACAGAGTTGTTGTTCACCTCCAACCAGTCAGTATCACTACTACTAGTACCACCAGTCAGTATCACTACTGCCAGTACACAAGTGCTCCACGCACTCCAAAATTGAGTACACATCGTACTCCAAGTACATAATGTACTCCAAGTAGATCTCCCTGATCTTGCACCTTGTTGTGTTGCTGTCACCTTTGATCTTGCTACCCCGCAGACCTCCTTTGAACTCGCACACACACACGCCTGCAAATCAATGATCTTAATTACACATGTAGATCTCTCTACACCCTGAAGAACCCTTGTCCTTGCCTCACCAAGTCCTTATGATTCTCCAAACTAGTACCCCGATGGATCTTCTCCCTGATCTTGCACACCTGCAGACCAACCTGATCATACACACTCGGCACCCCTATGGAACTAGGAGGAGCTACCCTTGCTCTCTTCACTCTTAGAAGGAGCTAACCAAGCTCAACGCTACTAGCACAAATTACAATATAGCCCATGAGTCTATTATATAGATCTCATGCAAATAATAATTAGACATCTAATTACAATAATTAGATCCGTAGCTCAAGACTAAAATTAGCCTTTCAACATGCAAACAACCGGTTCGTTAACAAACTATCTGTGAAACTCACAGTTCTGAACCGCACAGGTGACCGATGTCAGTCCCTATCTGGCTGAAGATGACCGATGTCGGCTGATCCATGACTGATGTTGGTTTGCTCTACACTAGATATGACTGACGTCGATTGATCAGACTGACACCGGTTGCTCTGCAACTCAACAACCTCTCAACAACCTCCTCCATGTCTGCATCAGTGAAGCTTTTAGCTCCACAACATAACAGAGCCACCCTTTGTCTTAGGTCTCTAGCTTCCTCAACCATGCAAGTGGATATTAAATTAAACATACAATAGTATACTTTCCATGGACTCCACATATGGGAAAAATGCATAGAAGGTACTTGTAGATCTCCAAATTTGTTGCTTCACACTTTTTATTAAATAAGACTTATGTTTCTATTTTATGATGCAATTCATGTTGTATACACTTCTTGTATTTGATAATATACATAATTGATTTCCTATCGCATGGGTTTTTATGTTGAGGGATACTATTTTGGATCTAACATCATAGACGCGAAAGCTAGTGGTCAGTGTGAATTGCCACATGTTTCAACAGAAACCAAATGCTTTCATGGTGGATAATGCTCGTACTAAAATTATTGCTATTGGATAAGTTGAGCCCATATCTATTATAAATATTTATTATTTTCATTTAAAAACAAATCCTTATTTTTTAATTTTGTTACATTTACTTTGTCATTGTGATTCCAAGAAAGTGTTTCAATGTGAGGTATACCTCTGTCGTTGGCATATGAGGAGAGCATCATTGAAAAACTTGATTTCAAAGGTTAATGATGCTGAAAAAAGAGAAATAATGTTTAGAAGCCTATGTGAAATAATGCACAAGTCTTCTACTGAAGAGATAGCAGTTTATGATGCAAACATGTTCATGGAAAAATATGCATCTCAAGAATCATTCAAAAACTATTGGAAAGACCAATGGTTCCACTATATTGGCATGTGGGTAAGATTTTTTCATACAATGCCCCATGAAGTTCAAGAGACAAATGCTACCATATAAGTATATCAATCTCATTTGAAGTACATGTTTTAAAATTAAATTAAAGTTTCATCCCATCGAAGGGTGTATTGGTTGGTGAAGAATTTGGTTTCTGTTGTACTCGTGTATTGCTGGTGGAGCCAAATATGTAAGGAGAATGGGTTTTATAGGAAATTCAATCTTGAGAAATTAGAGAACAAGTCATGGATAAAATCACAAGGCATCCATGATGGCCATGTGATTTCCAATTATATTAATTGTGATGTGGCATGGGTGAGAATCCAAAGAAAAGAAGAAACTTTTTACAAGGTTAGAATGATGGGTTAGTCTTTTGAAATGTGTGAATTCATGTGGTCAACTCAAGGCCATGTGTGCAAGCACATGTTGAAAGTAGATGAATTGAAAAAAATAATTTGGTAAGGAATTTTATTCAAAAGGCAATGTTGATGCTCATGTAAGTTTATTTGTGTATTGATTATTATTTGTCCTTATTTTATTGAATTTTTAAATGAATTTCATGGATTTTCATATGGTTATTGACAAACATACATTTATGCCTTATTTATGATGATGCTAATAAATTTTTTGATGACCTTGCCAATGACAATGTTTTCGATGTTCTTGTCAATAAAAATATTATTAGTAATGTGGATAACCCAAATAGTCCACAAATTCTCAGTATTTGTGAAGTGCTAGACAAAACACTTCTCACTCTTCCAATTGATAGGGGACATATTAATTTACTTGAGAAGATTGTTGAAGATGGTTGTAATAGTTTTCAAGCAAGGTTAATTTTTTATAATGGTAAGGTGAATCATCCCTATGCACAACCTTTCCAACATGTAGAATATTATTTTGGGGCTAGTCTATGATGTTTAAGAGTTTTTGTGTAGAATATGATAATCCACATGCATACAACATCGGTAAATGAATAGGCCCAATCGAATTTAAAATGTAAAGTGTGATCAAAGTGCACTAATTTTTGGGATGAATTAGATAGAGTAGTTATAAAAGATGTAGACCAACAACTATTTCCATGAGGAATGATCTATATACATTGAAACAAAGTTACTTGGTCATATTTTTATTTGTAATGAGATTTTATATGTCCTAAAAGTTTGAATCCTTATAAATCTCAATGTTGAACATGTGGAAAAACATTAAAAGTGATTGACATATAGTTAACCAATTCAAAACTAATTTCATTATTTTTCTATTCTTTGAAAGTATTTAGTTAACCAATTCAACACACATGGTGTTCAAATTTTTTTCAAATTTCACATTTTTTTAAGGCATGCATATTCATATTTTACAAATTTAACAAACTAGAATAACTACAAGATAACATCTACAGTGAAATGAACCATATATATGTTAAAATAATTAAATGAACCATAATAAAGGAATACACTAATTATGATCATTGTTATTGGCATTGGAGTTAAGAAGCATGGATCCGATGGAAGTTGTTGTTGGAAAACTCATAAGATGGATTACAAAGTTTGTCAACACTCTGATCTCTTCCTCATAAAGTTTATTTTATCTTACGTTCCTATAATGTTATGATTACAAAGGAATAGCCATAACAATTGAGACAACTTCATATACTCTTAGTGATGTAATTTTATCCTCAAGCCACATCTGAGCCTGTAGTTTTTCTTTCCTTATATGTTCAATAGAAAGATTTATCTCCTTGTTGTGAGTTATTAGAGATGATATGGTTGTATTCATTCCTTAAATGCTTTCCTTTAGATTGTCAACCATTTATTTGATAACCTTTTACCAATGCTCCCATAATTACAACCTAGTCTTCAAATAGTTTGCATTATCGAATGTCATCATTCACCTTTACATTCATTTCTTTAAGACTTTCAGATTGGTCTAGAAATTTTTTTGGTGGAGTGGGAGTGGGATTGGGATTATTGGAAGCTAAGCAAAAGCAAAATTATGAATATTTAGTAAGTATATAATGTAGGCACCTTGCTTTGGCTACATATGTGTCTAAACTAGACTTTAGATTGATTTCTACCAAACCATACGAATTAAGCCTAGAAATCACCAAAATTCTCAAATTCATCTGTGCATGGGATATAAATATCCAAAATCATTTCAAGGTTTCCTTATTTGAGATATCACCCTGTATTTAATGATAACCTCCCAAAAATTCATCCCCAATCAGGTTGAGACCAAGAAAATTAACATTTTTGACCAATTAAGTGAGCACTTAACCAACTTTTAGAAAAAGGTCAAAAGACTAATCAAATTTACTTAATTGATTAAACCTAATTAAGTGCTTAGTTAAATAATCTATAAGTAATTAATGAATATCTAAAATTGGAAATTTAAAACTTCAAAATATCAGGCCATGACACCATCATGACTCACCTTGAAAGTTGGTAAGCACTCAAAAAGTCAATGAAAATAAATATCTAAAAAGGCTAGCCATGCTTATTAAAAGAAACATTTAATGCCTTTTACCTCCAAAATTGGGCTAGTTATGAGCCCTTCATCTTGATTTTAGATTGAATGGTCATGATTGATGCATGGGATTTCAAGAAAAGCTATAAATAAGAGAGACCTCCCTCTCTTTCAAGAAGCTTTATTGTGTAATGTTATTATGCAAGAATACCTTTAGAATGCTCTAAAAGACAAAGTTATAATTCTAAATTATTAAGAGATAGATTCACAATCCAAGCCAAGCCAAGCCAAAGTGGACAAAAGGGAGATGATGCTAGAGCACCATTTATGAATAACCATTGTTCACAAGCTGAGCTTAAGCCCAACCTCATGCCAACAAGCTCTTCAAACTTGTAAGGAAGGTGAAAATGTTCATTTATATTCTAATTATAGTTGTTTTACTTTATTATTTAGCTCCCCCAATTATCTAGGCTTGGAATGTTAGATGTCTTTGATTAATTTTTGGTTTATTCACTAACAATATAAACTGTTGGGAATATGAAACACCGAAAGCACACAATTGATTACCAAATACAAGCAACTTAATATGCGGAATTAACCAGAATCAACAAGTAACTAGAATCCAGAAATAACACAAGATATGAGAGACAATACACAACTTGTATTAATACTCATACAGAAAAGAATACAATAAAGAAGATGCCACTTCTTCTCCACCACCTCTTTAGAGGCTTCCCACACCTCAAGTGAACAATAATTCTCTCCTCAAAGCTCTCTCTCTTAGGTCCCAACACCCAACTCAAACACTGAGTTGGTGTTCACCTTATACCTATGCTCCACGCACTCCACAAGTGCTCCACGCACTCCACAAGTACTCAAACGTACTCCAAGTAGATCTCCCCTGAACCTGCAACAACCTACACCTCAATAGACCTTACTTATGGAAGGATCTTCTTGCCTTCCTCTTTGCTCTGAGTACACACTTGTACTCTAAGTAGATCTCTCCTAATACTGCTCCCTGTTGTGTTGCTATCCTCTCTGATCTTGCACACCTGCAAATCAATTTGGTTCTACACACCTGTGAACCTTGACCTTGCACACACATACACCTACATATCAATGATCTTTACTTACCATGTAGATCTCCTATAGAAGCCATGCTCACCTGATGACCAAGATCATACATACATGAAGAACCCTGCTGATTCTCCAATCCAGCACCCACACTTGGTACTGTGGCACTAGGAGGAACACACCATTGCTCACCTCACACAGAAGGAGCTTATAATATTGCTCTCTTAATCTCTAGCACAAGTTTACAATACAAACATGAGTCTAATATATAGAACTCATCCAAATAATAATTAGACACCTAATTACAATAATTAGATCCACAGCTCTCAGTCTAAAATTAGCTCTAAACATGCAAACACTTGGTTCGTCAACTAACTGCCCATAATATACTCGTAGCTCTAACCACAGGTGACCAACGTCAGTCCCTGTCTGCTTGGGGGTCACCGACGCTGGCCGACTACTAACCGACGTCGATTGCTTCCTGTCTCTACCCTGCCGATGTCGGTTGGCTTGACCGACGCCGGTGTCAGTAACACTCCACAACCCTTCTACAACCTCCTCCATGTCTGCATCAGTGAAGCTTTTAGCTCCACAACCTAACATAAACTGACATCATCCTTGGATTCTTAAGAAAAGGAAAATAGAAACTAACATGATGATGTTCATTATTCTTATTGATTATTTTTGAGGGATTGTCCATTAATCATATGTTTTGGCCAATCCTTCGAGGGGGTATCATAAGCTTCCCAAAATTTATTTGGAGTGTCATTCTTCAATCATTATATTCTTTTTATTATTAACAACTATTTCATTATTTGAATATATGTTATTGTGCATGTGTATCGTAATGCCTTCTCAAATAGGGGAAAACTATAGACACTCCTTTTTGGCTAAATTCATAGCTTGGCCAAAATTTAGATAGGTTTTTAAAAAATGATGTGAATTAAACCTAAGAATTTTTAAATGTCCCAATTTGGTCTGCACATCAAACGTTAGTGCCTAGAATCATACCAAGGCATACCTATTTAGGATATTATCCTGTGAATAATGATAACCTCCCACAGATTCATCCCTAGTCTAATTATGACCTAGAAAATTAACAAATTAGACTTTGGACCCATTAAGTGGGGAACTTAAATAATTCCTAAAATGCAAAAACGCTTAGCAAAATTAAATAACTAAGTGAATCCAATTAACTTCTTAGGTGAAACTTCTACATGTTATTAGTGACTATCAATTTTTTAAAAAGTAACTTTTAATAAAAATGAGGTCATGATGATGTCATCATCCTCAAAGTCAAAGAATTGAAAATATCTCCATTAAAGCATTAAATTCAAAAATGGAGAGCCATGCTTAATAAATGGGATCTCTATTCCAAATATTATTTACTTTTCCCCTCATAAACCTAACCATAATTAAATATAACCTAATTAAACATGAGTTAGGGTTAGTTTTGGAACCTATAAATACAAGTGCCAAGGCCATTCTTTACCAAGCTTTCAATCCAAATTTATAATGCTAAATTATTAAGAGATAATTTCACATGCCAAGCCAAGTTAAGCCAAGCCAACACCAAGCCAAGTGGACAAATAAAGATGATGCTAGAGCACCATTAACAAAGAACCATTACTCACAAGCTGAGTTCAATCAAAAGCTCATGTCAACAAGCTATTCAAACTTGTAAGGAAGGTAAAAGTGTTTATTTTTCTTCTAGTTGTAGTTGTCTTGCTTTGTTATTTATTTCCCCCAAGTATTTAGGCTTGAGATGTTAGTTATCTTTGATTTATTTTTTGTTTATTCACTAATAATAGAAACTAACATCATCCTTGGATTCCTATGCATACATAACGATATTCCCTATGGGATGACATGCCCCACAATCACTAAGGGAGTGACATTGGACTCTTAAAATCTAAGAAAAACTCACTCAGGACCTTGTTTTTACATTTTTTATTTAATTTTTTCTTATTATTTATGTTTTAGTGACTTTACTGATAGAACTTATTCTTTAGGAAATGGTGACTGAACCATTCAATTGCTTGAGTGATCAACTACTCTATTTGACTACCGATCGATAGATCGATAATGTTGCTTGACTGTTTATAGGAAAACCCTCTTACAACTATGCCACTTTTTACTGATATATTTTTTGTTGATCACAAGATTTTTTATTACCTAAAACATCACCATCACCTAAATTTTTTTCTATCAACTGACAATTTTTTCCATTGCCCAATAAATTTTCCTTCGATTGATAATTTTTCCATCACCCAATAACTTTTCCATCGATTGGCAAATTTTTTGTCACCCAAAACTATTGCTGTTGATCGACACAAACATAATAGATGACACCATCACCATAGATTGATAAAATCAAAATAGATGACACTATCACTATCAACCAATAATGTCACTATTAACTAATAATATCACCATAGCTTGACAACTCTTATCATCGATTGATAGTGTCATTATTGATTGATATCATCATTATCAATCGATAAAATCACCATATCGAGACAAAATCACCATCACTCATGAACTCCTGTCATCACCTAATATCTCCTACCATCATCTTACAATTCTTTCCATTATTTACCCAATTTTCCCATCACTCAATAGCTCTTATTATCAGTCAACCACTTTTTGCATCGATTGATAACATCACGATTGATTAATAAAATCACCATTGATAAATAACATCACCATAACTTGAAGGTGTCACCATCACTTGACTATCCTACCATCACTTGACAACTACTACCATCATCTAGCCACTTTTATCATTACTTAATAGTTCTTACTTTTGCCTGATAAATCTTGTCATTGTTCAATAGCTCTTGCCATCGCTCTACCACTCCTGCCATTAACTGACTACTATTTGATAGTTATTTGTAGGAAAATAATTTAAAGGGAGAAGATTTTAAACCATTTAAAAAGTCAATAACACTTGTCTTTTTAGTGCTTAAAATTCACTTAACAACTTTATTTTTCAATTTTAAAAGTTACAAGTGTAGACACAAAGGCCAAACTTCACTTCACATTTCATTTAAGTGCTCTAAAAATAACAAAAACATTAGATTAGTGATCCTAAGAGCTTTTGCTTTTTTGGTTTTTAAAAAAAGTACTTAGTTTATTTTTTACAAAACTTCATGTGTATGCTCTCCCCCCATCCCATTTAGGGAGCTTGGGTGATCAAAAGCACATCATTTTTACTTGTTTAGTTGAGTCTTAGAAGTGAATAAAAGTCATGTATGCTCTCCCTAAGATTTGATGACTTGGGTGACTCATGTTGATAAAATCTAGTTTGAACCTATAGTTAGTGTGAACATAAATAGGTGTGTATAAATACAATATATAATTACATGTGATTTGATATGAAAATCATGTATATTGTATTAAAACTAGATAATATCGATTGCTAGAATAATCATCTAAATATGTAATAGAGAGGTTAGTTGTTAATTATTAAAATAACTAACCTATTATTAATATGAATGATTATATGACCATTCATTATATATTTTAATGCTCATGGTTAATAAATTATAGAAGGTGATTAATTGAAAATTCATGCTGTGTGCACTTTGAGCCTTTGGCTCTCTCATACATTATGGGTTAAAACCTAATAACTTAGAAACTACCCTAAAGTTATTCCATTTTCATTTATTTCATTTTTAGTGTTGGCTTATGGGTGAGAGTTCATAACCTCCTCATGAGTTTCTTAGGAGGAATTTGACCCATGGTTTCATCTCTTGAAACTATTCAAACCCCATTCCATGATGAGGTATACAAATTGAGAAAAATAATGGATGGGATAGTGGTGAGCAGTTAGCTTGACCAATCCAACATATACTTGAAGCTTTCATACACTAGACATTATAATTCAATAATAAGTACATGGATGAATTTGTTATAAAAAGGATTAGACCATTAAAAAATAAGCTAGCTGGTAATCATCCAATTGACATGTTAATCCCTTATGTTAGTCATACATGTGAAGCATTTAGACATTCAAAAATGATAGATTTAGATCAACCCCACTTGTCATGGAATACCTAACCAAATGCCAAGTTTCTTCAACAATCTAAGTTCATGCCATGTACTAATGCTTGAGAGATAGAGGTGGTATTAAAAACTATACATACATGTGCTCTTCCTTTTTTGGATTAACAATTAATTCTTTTTGAACATTGATATATCAGTTGAAACTTTGGTAGAGACTATGCAACCTTGTTAGTTTTTAGGGTAAGACATGCACTTAGGTGCTTTTTATTATTATTTTACTTGCATTAGTTTTAGGGTCTAAAATTAATTTTTGTGTCAAAATTGAGTCAATAATTTCAAAGCAAAACACATATTACTACCACTACTTTGAGTCAACAAGTGTTACACTGTCAAATTTACTCTAAATATTTTTCTTAGAGATTTTTAAAAACTACCTTTTGTGCCCTTTTTAAAGAGATGTTATTACACTGTCAATTTTGTTCCAAGACATTTTACCTTTGTTTGAAACTAAGTCTGAAATCTATTTATGTGCCTCATTATTCTAAAAGTATTGCTATGCTTCTAGTTTTAGTCTATGCCATTATTTATTTAAAAATCAAAATCTTTCAAAATATCATTCAAAATATACATTTCAAAGTTTAGATCTAAAATAATTGGTTTATGATTGAGTCTTGTTTACAACTTGGGTTTGAGTGGTTCACCTTTCTATCTTTAGATTGTGAAACTTGGATTGATTTTTAGTTTGAATTTTAAAGACCTTTGCCTAAAGACCAAGTTTTAATTTTACCATGCCTTACCTTGATTCCAAGTTTATATTTTAGACCAAGTGTGCAATTTGTTTCAAATTAGGGTTTTTAGACTTGAGTTTTTTTCAAATTTGCATGGCTAGACTAAGTTATGTTCCAATACCTATTTCATGTGCCTAGATCAAGTTTGTTTTCAAAGTCTGAGCCCAAGTTTGTTTGTGTCATGACCTATTTCATGTGCCTAGATCAAATTTATTTCTAAAGACCTAGTTCAAGTTTATTTTCAATTCCAATTCCACACTTATACCTAGAATAATTATAATTTCTATGTCCAAATTGACCATGTTCAAAACTAGGTCTTTTCCAAAACAAGTATTTAAACCAACTTGGACTGTCATGCCAAATTTGGGTTTATTTTTGAACCCACATTCTAATCCAATTAGAGTCATTTTTGAATCCTTTTATACCATGTCAATAAAGTGAAATCTGACCTAGACCTAGACTAAATTCATTTCATAACCAAGACAAAGTTCAACACCATTGTTATTGACCAAGACCACCCTCTTTGGGTTAATTTCAAAACCTACTCATGTCAATTATCATATGCCAAGATAATCCTTCTTTGGGACAATTAAAGTAACAAGTTTTCCCTTTTAGTGCTAATTTATTTGATAATGGTACCTACCCCCTACTTATTATATTAATCCTTCTTTATCCTGCATTAGCAACAAAGCTCCATAGCATCTAAGGATTACCATTCTAGGCCTTCCTACTTTGGCCTACATTAACAAATAAGATCTATAGTGCCCAAGGATTATCAATCTAGGCCCTACTCTTTTGGCTTGTAGTAGGTACTAAGCTCTGCAACACCCAAGTATTACCATTATAGGCCCTCATCCTCTGGCTTGCATTATCAATAAAGCTCCAAAATGACCAAAGATTACCATTTTAGGCCCTCTTCCTTTGGTCTATGTTATCAACCAAGATCCATAGTACCCAAGGATTACCATTTTAGGCCCTCCTCCTTTGGCTTACATTAGCAACCAAGCTTTGTAGCACCTAAGGATTACCATTCTAGGCCCTCCTCCTTTGTCTTGTGTTAGCAACTAAGCTCTATATCACCCAAGGATTACCATTCCAAACCCTCATCCTTTGGCATGTGTTAACAAGTAAGATCCATAATTCCCTAGGATTACCATTCTAGGCCCTTCCCTCCTTTTTTCTAAATTTGGTAGCTTGTTATCTCAACAAGGTTGCATAATTTTAACTAGATGTATCACAGTTACCATCCTAGAACCACAACTAGTATTTATTTAGCCCATATTAAAAGAGATTATGTATTAAGATCCCATTATTAAATCGTATGTCATTACTAAACCAATGAAAATTTTTCCTCACTTTATAAAATTCAAGCTGAAGGTGAGTGAGATACAATAAAGCCAATCATTACCTCTCCAAGAGCCATCATTTAAAGACTAAAATGTGTTTAAATATGAGATTTTATAACCAAGTGTAAGTTAAGGCAAAGAGAACTAATCAATCCACAATATTTTTGTTGAAATACCTATTCATGATGAGTTAACCTATGATAAATAACCTTGTAACCATTTTCCTATCTTTGAGGAGCCTCACTTTGACAAGCAAATCTCTATGGAGTTTTCCTTCAACCATTACAGTATCTTTAAGGAGCCTCACTTTGATAAGCTAGTTTTTATAGAGTCATCTCCCAACCATTACCCTATCTTTGAGGAGCCTCACTTTGAAAATCTAGTATTTATGGAGTCCTTCTTAGATGAGCCTATTTATAAAGATCCAATTATTAAACCAGAAGCCATTATTCATATAATACTAAACATTCAACATAATGTCTTTACCACCACACTAGAAGAACTAACATTAAAGTCAGGTTCTATTTTTGAATTGATATCATATTTAACATTATAAGTAGAATAAATTTTAGTCTCAACATTAGATTTAGAGTCCCTTGAGTTATAATCAACTTCAGAACTAGAATACATTTAAGGATATTACAACATTGGTTTGTGGAGTTTCCCTTCAACCATTGCAGTATCTTTAAGGAGCCTCACTTTGATAAGCTAGTTTTTATGGAGTCATCTCCCAACCATTACCCTATCTTTGAGGAGCCTCACTTTGAAAATCTAGTATTTATGGAGTCCTTCTTAGATTTGCCTATTTATAAAGATCCCATTATTAAACCAGAATCCATTATTCATATAATACTAAACATTCAACATAACGTCTTTACCACCACACTAGAAGAACTAACATTAAAGTCAGGTTCTATTTTTGAATTGATATCATATTTAACATTATAAGTAGAATAAATTTTAGTCTCAACATTAGATTTAGAGTCCCTTGAGTTATAATCAACTTCAGAACTAGAATAAATTTAAGGATATTACAACATTGGTTATGTACCCATTACAGATCAATTTGAATATATTTGTGATCCTTCCATAATTTTTGAGGATGTGTACTTTGAAATCGACACAAGTTCTCATAATATATTCTACAAAGATTGTGCTACCTCTTACCATTTCATTATTATTACACTTTCCATTAACAACAACCAAACTAGGCATTATATTGACATTCTACCTCTCACAAGTGTCAATTGGGACTAAATAATCACACATTGTTAAATTGCATCCATGGTGACATATCAGTTACATAATATTAGGAAGACCATGAACACATTCATGTAGAAGAAGAACATTCTCATAGTTAAACCTCTTTGGAGGTGCTAGGGGCTAATTAAAGTCTAAACTCAACATCTTCTAGTGAAACCTTGTTTGAGGTGATAGAAGACAATCAAAATTAAAAGTCAACATTCCTTAGTGAAACCTTCTTGGAGGTGCTATGGGATAATCAAGATAACTTTATTGGTGAAAACCTCTTTGAGGTGCCAATAGTTGAGAAAAATAGTTCTTATTTCTTGATAAAGACATTATTGAAGATAACATCAGTACAACTTCCATTCTACAACATAATTAGATGGAAACATCTCTCAAGATAAAATAATATAAAAATTTGGTGGTCTTATTAAGAGCATATTCAAAAGTCTTTGGCCCCACCATAACCAAAATTATGTTGAATACAAAATCAAAAACATCATGTGTGATTTAAATTCCCAATCTTTATTTATTACCCAACTATTGTACATTCCATTATGATCCATTTCTCCATTCTAGGCCTCTATTACATTGCCAAATCAGACCTTTTATCCAATGCCTATTTACCACCTTTGGCTGCACTTTCCTTTATATAGGATATGAGGACATCTTGTCTTGAGATTTGAAGGAAACAAAGTCAATAACCAATAAATACCACAATAACATTATTGAAGTTCAAATAAGTAATAGGTTCTTAATAGGGAAACTATTCAGAAGGGGTGTGGGTTAAAGATTAAGATCATTGAACATTTTGGTTGTATCATATGCTAATCAAGATGTGCATTTCCATATTATCAAGAACAACAAAATCATGCCTTACATTTTCATCATGCCATTTACCTTGCCTTGCCATTTACCTTGCCTTGTCATTTACTTACCTTGCCCTTTGCCTTGCCTTACTTTATCATTGTTTTGTGCCTTGCCATTTACCTTGCCTTACCATTTACCTTGCCCTTTCTATTATTTAATATCTTTACATTTGACTTACCTTTCCATTTTCCATTTATCGTGCCTTTCCTTTTGGATTTCATAGCCATTTACGTTACCTTATCATTATTTCATACCTTCACCCATTTTATTATTCCCAACTTGCTATTACTTAGTTAGGATTCCTCATTGTAGGGTGAATCTACATTAACTTGAGGTACTTTAGGACTATTTAGGAAATACTTAATT
Organism: Torreya grandis; assembly: GCA_037957365.1. Classification (NCBI taxonomy): domain Eukaryota; kingdom Viridiplantae; phylum Streptophyta; class Pinopsida; order Cupressales; family Taxaceae; genus Torreya; species Torreya grandis. Next base: position 2,833,925 of record JARHVA010000801.1, read on the forward strand.
TACATTAAGGTTAGCTCAGTCACCCCCTTTTGCCATGCTCTTATGATTTTTCAAGTTATACCATTTTATATCTTGTAATCCTCCATTGAGTTGAGATACTAAAAAACCCCAAAACATTGGAAACATTTTAATACATTAACTATTGTAAAGTAAAAATGCATTTACTTGAGGTCCTTCATGACTATGTAGGAAGCACTCAATTTACATTGAGGTTAACTCGGTCACCCATTTTTTCCATGCTCTCATTATTTTTCAAGTTAGATCATTCTATATCTTGTAATCCTCTATTAAGTTGAGATACCAATAAACCCCCAAAAATTGGAAAAATTTCCATACATTAACTAATTTAAGGCATAACTATATTGACTTAAGGTCATTTTGGACTATGTAGCTAGTGGTCAATTTACATTGAGATCAGATCGATTACCACTTTTTCCATGTTCTCACCATTTTGTGAGTTAGATCATTCTGTATCTCATAATCTGCCATTGAGTTGAGATACCAAAAAACCCAAAAACATTAGAAACATTTCCATACATTCATCATTTTAGGGTGAAATATAATGGCTTGAGGTCCATTTAGATTATGTAGGATGTGTTCAGTGTTTTTTGAGGTTACCTCGATCACCCCTTTTTTAATGTTCTCTCCATTTTACAAATAATTTAAGTAACACTCTCACCATTTTGCATGTAACCTAAGCCAACATTCTTCCTATTTTGTGAGTCATTTTTGTGTGCATTGTGTATTTAAAATTAATGCACTAATGTACCCTTGGTTTATCTCATGCTCTTTTCATTTTATGAGCATTCACCTTCAGTATTGTGTTAATATGTAATGAGTTAAGATACCCCAAAAATTCTAAAAACATTTCAAAAAAATGCCTAAAAATTGGAAAAGGCTTACAATTTCCATATGAGATATAAATCCACAAAAACCTAAACATTTGAAAATGACTTACAATCTCTTCGAGCAATATAAAACCCCAAAAACACAAAAACATTTGTCTTATCCTAAACCTAGTCAACAATCCTCAATCCATCCACTTTAGGGCATTTTAGTCCTTGAGATAATTATTTTAGAATTCATTGGGATGAGTCCTTCCCAAATCCACTCTGTAGGGTTAAATTCATGTTTGATTCTAATTCACACTTTTAGGCCAAGCTCATAGATTTCACCTTGCTGGGGAAAAACCAAAGCATGAAACTTATACCAAGATATCTTATCTTTGCATGTCATTCCCTTAAATATAGCCTTGATTAAGGGCACCATTTTTTTATCATTCCATTGAGCCTTCACACATAGATATTGACTTGGTTAATGCATGATGTTTTTTGTTGCTTTTATTTTCAAGCTTTATGTGTCTTTGTTTGCTTATTTATTTATTTATTTATTTTTGCCTATTTATTTGTTTTTATTATTATGCCTTGACTTAGGTAAGGCACTCAGTGTATATGTGTTCATTGGGTGATTATTTATGCATTGTAATTTAGTCCATCCATATTCATATGCCAACATTGTCATCATGGTTTTTATCATTGGTGCATTATTTTTAATTGTCTATTGGATTGGGAGTCAATCTTTATGCTCATAATGACTAAGTCATCATGGTATTTTATATCATGATGTCATGTGTTATAATAAAAATTAGGCCAATAGATCTATCAAACAATACAATGGGTAGTATTTATCATTTTTTACTTTGATATTTATCCCCTACTCCTTAATCAAACTAGCTCATTGACCATTCTGATTGTATCAATGATAATAAGGATGAGCATCTCCACATTGGAAGGTACAACCAAATAATCCACATTGATCAATTATTTTATTCTATTTTATCCCACTTCTAGGTGAACTACCTTGGCCTAAGGTTCATTTGGATTATGTAGGCAACACTTGGATACATGATATATTTTGAGGCTAGCTCAACCACCATTATTCTTCCATCCCCATTATTATCTACCAATAATCTATTTCATCACTTTATGCATCCTTGTATGCTTGGTTGTTTGTGGATTCTTTAATATTTGAAAAGCTATTGGATAACCACACATATGTTTATTCCCACTCATATTTAATCTATGTGATAGGTTATATCCTTGAGTTATGCTTGCCAATCTATCCTACTAAGGTAAAATCAATTTTATTTTATAACCAATATACCCTTTTAGGGCACATCATTGTGCCACTAATTATAACTAACTTTAGTCAAATCAGTAGTTCAAACCATCTACCTTGCTAGGGTACATCATTTTTCCACTGATTATAACTACCTTTGGGTAAATTGGTAATTCAACCCATCCACCTTGTTGGGGCACATCACTATGCCACTGATTATAACTGCCTTTGGGTGAATCAATATTTTTTTAATCAATGAGTGGAAGCACTAACTCAATTGGATTAATGTCATCCATGGGTTTATTTCATTATTCTTAAAATTTATTTTTGAGGGACTGTCCATCAATTGTACATTTTGGCCACTCCCTCGAGGGGGCATCATAGGCTTCTGAAACTTTATTTGGAGCATCATTATTCAATCATTATATTATTTTTAATCTTAATGAATCTTTCATTCTTTGAAAATATGTTATTGTTCCTATGTCTCATAATGCTTTCTCAACCAAGGGTAAACTATAGACTCTCCTTTTTGGTTGCATTCCCAGCCTAACTAGACTTTATATTGATTTCTAACAAATGATGTGAATTATGTCTTAGGAATCACTTAATATCCCAATTTCATCTACACGTCAGACATTGGTGCCTAGAATCATGCCGAGGCATCCCTATTTGGGGTATTATCCTATAAATAATGATAAACTCCTATGGATTCATCCTTAATAAAATTGTGACCTAGAAAATTGATAAATTGGCCTTTGGACCCATTAAGTGGGGTATTTAAATAATTTTTAAAATGCAAAAACCCTAAGTAGAATAAATTAACTAAATAAATGCAATTAAATACTTACGTGAAATTTACATGTGCAATTAGTGAATATAAATTTAAAAAAAAAAGGAAATTTCAATAAAAATTAGGTCATGATGATGTCATCATCCTTAAAATTAAGGAATTGAAAATATCTCCATTAAAGCATTAAATTTAAAAAATGGAGAGACATGCTTAATAAATGGGATCTCTATTCTAAATTTCAATTATTTATCCCCTCCCAAACCTAATCATGGTTAAATCTAACCTAACTACACATGAGTTATGATTAGTTTTGTAACCTATAAATATAAGTGCCAAGGCCATTGTTTACCAAGCTCTCAAGCCAAATTTATAATGCTAAATTATTAAGAGATAGCTTCACATGTGAAGCCAAGTTAAGCCAAGCAATACCAAGCCAAGTGGACAAAGGGAAATGATGCTAGAACACCATTGATAAAGAACCATTTCTCACAAGCTGAGTTCAAGCCCAACCTCATGCCAATAAGATCTTAAAACTTGTAAGGAAGGTAAAAGTGTTCATCTATCTTCTAGTTGTAGTTGTTTTGCTCTTTTATTTAGCTCCCCTAGGTATCTGAGCTTTGAATATTGGTTGTATTTGATTTGTTTTGGTTTATTCAAGAATAATTGAAATCATCCGTGAATTCCTATGCCTACATATGACACTAACAAAATAATCAAACATCTAGTCTTATGAAGGGATACCACCTGAAGTTTGATTATTGGGATCACAATTTACATTAAAAACATCAATTAGTTTCTTCTTGACAAGTTTATTGGTTGCTTTCATTTTATATTTATTTCTATCAATTATTGAACCAACCATTTATTTTTAATATAATGATATGTAGATTCATTTGTTCCTTTACTATTTTTAATAAAATGAAAAATAATAGACCATTATATAAATTATAAGGGGTATTATATAGGAAGTAAGATCCAAAACATTATACATATTTTAATAAGATAGACAACATTAGACCATTACGCATAATGTAATGGGTTTTATATAAATATCCAAGATGTAAGGAATTATATAGACTACAATAAGATGGATAACAATAGACCATTATATAGATCAATGGTTCATTGGTTCCTTTCCTTTATGTATCAAGATGGATAATAATAGATCATTACACATAATGTAAATGGTATTATACAAGCAAGCAAGATGTGGGGCATTATACACACTTAAATAAGATGGACAATAGTAGGCATTATACAAACTAATGGTTTATTCACTCATTTCATTTATGTATCAAGATAGACAACAATAGAACATTACACATAATGTATAGTGTATTATATAGAAAATAAAGATGTAAGGCATTATACAGACTAAAATAATATGGAAAACAATAGACCATTATACATATTGATGGTTTAATGGATCCTTTCCTTTATGTAGTAAGATGGACAACAATTGAACATTACACATAATGTAAAGGATATTATATAGATAATCAAGATGTTGGGCATTATATAGATTGTGATAAAGGTATTATAGAAGATATATATATATATATATATATATATATATATATATATATATATATATATATATATATATATATATATATATATATAGACTTTGTTTATACCATTACAAAGAATGTAAAGGCTGTGAGTTTTCCCTTACCTCTAATAAAGTGGATAAATGTCCTTGAAACTTTTATGTTATTTTATAAAGTTACAATGTGACTGTATATCAAGAGGAAATGAGGAAATATAAATGCTATCTTATGAAGGAAGTAGATGGGTCTCTATCATGAATAATTTATTGTTGTTATTCCACTTCAAAATAATGCTTTTTGATGATGACATGCACACTCAACCTTTGAATATAAATGTAACAACTAATTGGTACATGAAATGATGAATGAAGCCCCATTACATTTCATTATGAGCCGTACACACATGAAACTTGTAGATAATACATGACACATGGCATTGAACAAGTAAAAGGCACAAAGTAAATTCATATTTGATTTAAAAAAATTTGTCAAAAAAATTAATTATCCTTGGTATATAATGTTGATGCACTTAATGTGCTCATTGTGTCACTAGGGAATAGGGGGAAGTAATGAACTCAATTTTACGTCTTGGAAGACTCAGGGCTTGAGTTATTTATAACACTACTACTAGAAATCATAAAATAATAGAGATATGGCCACCACTAGTAAGTTTGCAAGTAGACCCTGATGTAGGGACAATAGATATTACATACTGACACTTTATTTCATGCTAATATTTATGAAATTATCTTTAAATTTTCCAATTATTTCCCAAACAACAAACAAAAAATGATTATTTATAGAATGAGCCAAGCTAAAGTGAGTCATGGGGTAGATCCAAAGGTCATAAGGGTAAGGCACAAATGAAAGTTTGATTTAGATGATCAAAATTATAAGTTCTTCTAACTTCTAAGACAAAAACATATAAAATTAACATTCACCAGCTCTAGTGTATTACTCAAAGCTAAATAAACACAATTGAAGCTTCAAAGGAAAGGAAATGCATATATCTAAAAGCACATGTTGCACAAAAATTACTCATTCATAGTAAATTGTATAAGCACATTAGTTTCAAATAAGATGAAAATAGAACACATATACTAGCAGATTTGTTAGCCTAGTGTTAAACTCAAACTAACATATTAATATATTTAATTCTATTTCCAAATTAATTAGAAACAAATAAACCATAAATTCTCTAAAAGAGTAAGAAGCATAAACTACAAAAAACAAAATAAAGCATTTAGACAATCTCTTGAATTCTTAACTCTTTTGTATTAGTTATATAACAAATGTTCTTACTTTACAATGAAGGGGAATAACCCTATTTATAGGCTTAAAAACCACCTATAAAATCTCAAGTGGGCCCATTAAGAGGCACCCAAATATATCCAGGTGGATAAAATGCCACATATTACAATGGAATATTCTAAATTTGAATTTACAAAATGAAATTGAATATTCATCATGGTCTTGGAGGAGGTTGATAAATGCCTGTTGTTACTATATTTTTTTTTTATCTACCTCTTTTTTTATCCAAACTTATGTGCATGAAAAGTTATCTTGATCATTTTAGCTAAAATCCAAGATCATGGGCCAAAATAGATCAAGAGTTTCTTGGATGATCCTACCATGTTCTACAAGTACAAGCCTTAGTGCTTCCTTGATGGCCTTGGCTCTTTATAGCCTTTAGTTGGTAAAATACATAATTTTCATTACCTTAGTAGATAAATTGGCCTTGGTAATGTACTACTATAACTTGGAAACAAATATCTTCATCTGGGCCTAAATTCTTGGTCATCTATGAAGGTGTCATCAGGTTTGATCACCCTAGTGACCATGGCATCCTTCAATAAGAGGGAAATATCGAACTCAATATTCTCTAAGGATGTAGTTCAATCCTTGACTTGATCCAACCACCTCTTCAATATCCTTATTCTATCCATCAAGATGGTCTATGCTGATATGATATCCTCAAGTGGAAACACCTTAAGGTTTGGGAACTAGTTGCTTCTTACAAATCTAGCCAAGTTTACCAACTTGGCATCATAAAGTGTAAGTTTTTGGTCAAATTTAATAACCAAATTATATTTTAGAGTCCCATATTCCTACATCCTCTTCATGAATTTATATAGGTTAAAAACATTTATAAACTATATTAATCACCTAGACTATGGTGTTAACTGGCACTATAGGTAATGCCTATTCCCTTAGTCTCTTCATCTCCTGCTACATGCCTTTCATCAAGGAAACTATGGATTTTACCTAATCTTGGACTATAGACGTAGGGTCATTTGCATATTCCTTCACCTCACCTGGGCCAAACTTCCTCTTCCTTATCAAAGTGAATAAGGACTCTTTAGTTTTATGGGCCACTATTGAGATAGACATTAGCTACTCAACTTGCCTTCTCACCACCCTCTTCATTATGCCTATGTTAACATCAAATCTCATCCTAATTTGTGGTTTAGAAAGGATCACCTAAGGTCTCTCTTATCTTGATGATTATATAATGTCTCTGACCTAATTTAGGGCAACAATAGGTGTTGGATTTGTTGGAAGTGGATGTAATGGAGGTGCTTAGGTAGAGGTGAATGGTAGGGATATAATAGGGATTTGAGGCAAGCTCATTAGGTCTATTTTCCCAACTATGTTAAATAGAGATCTTGTAGGGCCCATGTTAAGAACAAATGAAGGAAATTTAGGATGCACATTCACCTTTTTAGGCATGCTAATATTGAATGGAGATGCAGGTAAAGGTAGCTTTGGGAAGGTAACCAATTTTAATATGGGCCTTAATGGCCTTGATGATGACGGGGAACCAATGGAAAGAGATGCACTTATTGTGGCTACTTAAGAAGTAGTATAACCTATAAATTGATTAACATTAGTGCATTAGGAGACTAATGAATGTGAATAATGGTAGTGGTATGGGATATGAAGTGAAGGATGGTGAATCCTGAAGAACTACTAGTTTGGCCCATAGTGGTGTCAACTGCAGATTGGATAGTGGTAATTGTAGGGGATGATGATATTTAAGCCAATGGGGAAGCAATGGTAAGGGAAGGCATGTAGAATTAGAAGTATTAGTAGATGTACTAACAACTATAAAATAAGGTAGTGGTGTTGTACGTACATTGGGAGTATGAGGTAGTGGCAAAAATAATCACCTGAAGAGTTGATGGAAGGGTTATTGCTCCTCTCATGATGGTCTTGGGATCTTTCTTCATCTTGTACACCTTCTCAATGTTCCTCCTAGCTAGTGGCTATAATTATTCCATATGGATCTTGATTCTTTATTACAACTCCTTGAGGTCAATGGTAGTAGGTTCAAGCTAATCCAGGCTTTGGAGAGAAGTTCTCATGGTAGATGTAGAGATTAATGTGGGCCCTTGGGAGGGGTCAGGTTGGCTGTTAGATCCTCCTTGCTTGAAGCTTAGAGGTAAGCTCTAATCACTTGAAGTGGTAAGAATTAGAGGTCTATATGGGATATTATTAATAAGAGGAACATTGTCTTCTTCTTACTCATCTTATCCTTCTTCATAATCAACATCAAACATTATCCCATGGGTTAGTGGTGGTTGATACTTTACAATATCTTCCTTCTTCTCTCTATCTAGTCTCATCTCCAGCTCTATGTTCTTCCTTGTTGTATTCTTGAGAACCACCTCATAATTCATAAAATCTCTATATATCCATTCATGTACTTATTCTTGATGCTTTTAAATGACATTATTAGGGTCTCATGCCCTAAAGTCATATTTAGGCAATAGGTATGAGTCCCCATGCCTTACAAATACAATAACATCATGCCACTTAGTAATTCTTGTCCTCCTTAGTTTATATTGAACCTTATGGGGGGATAAATTTTTATTGATTTTGAAGACTCCATCAACTCCATATAGTATTTGATAGGCCATCTCTTCTTCAACTAGCTTCATAGGTACATACCTTGGCAATCTAAGAGGAGCCACCATCACTCCTATCCTGATGATTATGCAATTTGGGTATAGCCAATGGCTACCAATGTCCCTCAATGTTTATTTAAATTCTATGGGAACCATCTAAATTTCACATTCAATGTTTTATTTTTAGAATATTACATAGAATTCTTCTATAATTACCCTTATGTTGTGCCTGAACTGATGAATGCACATTACTAAGAAGAGCTTAGGCAAAATTTTTTGGGATCAGGAGATCATGATTTTAGGTCTAGTTGAGAAATTATGAAAATGGCATCCAACAAGTAGATCATCATGAATAATGGGGAAATATTATTGTAAATGTCTGATATTACATACACTAGGTTATTACTGATAATCTCCCCAAGTGGGGGAATCTATTGGTCCTCAAGGATTATCTATAAAAATGGGATAATCCTTATGCTCACTAGGTAACATATGGATTTAAAAATATTATATTGAGGAAAGTAAGGCCAATCCTAACTCCTTTCCTAAATTATTAGATGTGCAAGTTTCCTTGATCATCCATGAGAATGGCTCCTATTAGGTCAGTCACCCATGATGCTAAGATCTTCTTTGGGGACTGCACATCATACCAATTATCGATGATGACCTAGTTATATTCAATATGTGGCAAGGGGAGGTTGTAGTACTTATCAAATATAAGCCCTACTATGATAGTGATTAGGAGCCCTTGGGAAATTAATTTGAATAGCCCATCTTCACATCTTGACCTCTCAAAGATCCTATAAACTAGGTTAATGCATGGCATGACCTCTGGCTTGGCTATGACCTTGTGGAGACTAGTAACATTTATGGGGAGGATGTCTAAAGATATTTGAATGAGGCATTGTCTCATCTTCCTCAACAACCTTGATTTATTCTACATTAAAATAAATGTTACTGTAGTGTATGTCGCTAGATGCTATAGCCTCAAGAATGAATTTAGTATCCTTGAAGACAATGGAAATACCATATTAGAATAGGAAGTCATCATTACTAAAATAAATGCTCTTACCTAGATTAGAGGGACCTGATTATGCCATCTTTTACAATTATTTAGGTAGTAATCAATGTCTTTTTAGTATCCTTCTACAACTTCTCAAGCTCCAACAATGGCGATTGGGAATGTAATTTGCAAATAGTTTGAGCTTTGTCAAACTGTAGTACAGATAATAGAGAAAGAGAGCATGTTTATTTTTGAAATACAAGTAGTAATATCCTTGATTATGTATCCTTTTGAAAGATTTATTTGATTAATGTAATGTTGATGGTCATGCCATATTAATGGTGAGCTTGTCAACTTTGCATATATTTGAAACAACTTTAGACTATTGATTTTGGAAATTAATTGTACTAAAATTCAAATTTAGATTTAATTTTCCATAAATTTTATCTTTAAAGATAAATATTTCCACCTTTTGACACATGGCTTCCACCTCAGATCTAACTAGGTACTCACGAGGCCTAAATATGACTAAGCTACTTAGTCGGCTCAAAGACTAGACACATGGCACGTTTTGATTACCTCATGGATTCTTATAATGTAGCTTTGATTAGTGACTCTTTACATCTCACCATGTGGCATCTTTCAATTTTTAGTGAGCTCTTGAGTGGTGCCTTTTAATTTTGATTGGTCACAGGTGTGCCATGCATCACTCTCATGGGTAGTTAGAGCCTTTATTTTCTAGGTGGATCTCTCATAAGGTTATCATAGCTATGCTTTGCTATGTGTTTCCTTTAAAATGATTTTGGATAACTCTTATTAACTTGGTGTTAATCATGTGGCTTGAGTGGAGACACACATCTCTCTCAGAGGCAATCTCATAGATATTAGATACAATTAATAAAAGAATGACATGTGGCATCATCACACAGGCCTAAGTGGACATGAATCACTTTCATAGGCTTTAATTCATTCTTCTACCAAGTATCATCTTTAAAAGGTGTCTCTTACAACTGTATAACATTAAGCCTTGATCGAACAACTCGAGTGCTCCTAAATTTCTACCTTATGAACTCTCATGAGATTTAGATAGATGTAACATGGTATGGACATACGCCAATATTGAATGAACCTGAAGGGAACACACATTATGTTTGAGACATATGATAACATATCATGGGATTATGGATTGTACTGGGATCTATGAGGGATGTGTTGTGGCTTAGATTGAATCGACTTGATTATGGGGGCTAAGATTATGACACATAGCCCTAGGATTTGAATCCCAATAGACAACTTCTTTGTGATCCCTCTAAATGATGCCACATAGCTCATAGATTAATAGATTCACTTCAGGTGTCTTACACGAGATGCCATCAATTCTTAATGTGATGTGAATCTCAATGAGGTGGATACCTATCCTTTCAAGTTGTAGTTTAAACTTTGATATCTTATGAGGCATCATAAACTGCAGCTTTAATTTGACATCTTGTGAGGTCAAGTGAGAAACTAAGTTAGTTTCTCAGAGATGTCATTTCCCATCTTAAGAAAATTAAAACAAGTTTAAGGAATTTTTTTTTAATAAAATTCTTTAAACAAAACATAATGTTAGTCAAATAAAAACCCAATAGAGCTTGTTGTGTTTACGTTCATTAGAGATCTAGGTCATATTTCCTTAGTGAGAGCTTGTTTGCATATCATCAAATCATCCATGGTTACTAATCTATTGCTAAATAAAACTTTTAAGAAGACTTTGTAATCATTTGAATACTTATAAGTACTAATCCTTATTGAAAAAATGAATAATTAACTAGGAAATGTAGAAGCACAATTAATAGTAGACTAGATTAAATACATATACAATCAAACTTTTTACTATGTTAGGCATCTTGGGCACTTTTGAAATTGAAGAAAGGAGGGTCCTCATTTGGAGAATAGGAGAATTTTGATCATCAACAAATGGAAAAATTTGTGGGGAAACATTGCAAAACGTTAGAATCAAGATCTTCTATTCAAATATGAATAAAAAATTAGTTGTCTCATTGTGATCTTCAGTCAGTATCAAAACTGATTATTAGAACTCATGAAAGCCCATAGGCTTGAAATAGTGTTTAAAACTTGTAGATAATCATACTATGTGTGCACTTTGAGGTTCATTAACCATTGCCATTGGGTTCAAAAATGATAACTTTCAAGCTTCAAGACATCAAACATGAAACTTAAGCATTCTTTATATTTTATATAGTTATGCTTTGCTCAGTTAAGAATGGATTGGGCATTGCTCTACTACCATCTAGGCATCTATAGCCCCAAAAAAGATACCTTTGGCTCCACTCCAATCCTTGCTCTACTACCATATAGGCATCCATAACGCTGGTAGAGATTGCCTAAATCACCATTCATGGAATTTGAAGGTAATTTATGATTTCACTTCATTGGTGTATCATTTTTTAATTTTTTGTATTATACCTGCATTCATAAACCAGAATGGTTATGAAACATAATTAGCTAGGTGTACGGTTTTTTCAAGACATAGTTTGGATGTAATTCATTTTAGATATCAAGTTCTACCCTTTCAATTTACTTGGTGAATTTAAGTGATAGTATGATGGTCTACACAAATTCAAAATCTAGTTCAATCAAATGTTTTTTCATCTGAGCCATGTTACAACCTTAATGACTTAGGATTTTCATGAGAAAACTAACTTCTAATTAACCCCACCCAAATTTTCTAAATTGGAACACTACTAGAGGTTTTTAAACTTTGGATGACCAATGCTTAAAATTAACAATCCCTTTTTCCAATTTTAGGACTAGACTAACATGTATCAAGCCAATGAATTCTTGTCTAGAGGATTTATTACTAAGATAAAACACATGACATAAAACAAACAACAAGAAGAAAACAAGAGAGAACACAACAAAAAATCAAAGTAAGAAAGTGAGAAACAAAAAAATTAAAATGTAAAGCAAGAAAGCGAGAAAGAATAAAATAAGAAAGCAAAGTAAGAAAAGAAACTAATCTAGTCCTACCTACTCTAACTCTAAACAAGCTTACTATCCTTATAGAATTTGTGATAGAGTGGTAGAGAAGTAATGTTTCATGTACTACCCATTGAGTGACAAGGTTAAATCATTCCCTTTTAGGTCTTTAACCTTGAATGCATTTTCACCCAATATTTTTGCCACTTGATATGGTCCAATCTAGAGGGGAGTGAACTTGTCATGTTATCCTTTCTTATCATGGGCCTTGTCTCACAGTAGGACCAAGTCTGATATGCATAATGATTTAACTTTGGCTCATTTATTGAACCATCTCTTAACAACATCCTGATGTTTTCTAAAGTTATTCAATGCTTCATCTCTAGCATATTCCATTTAGATGATGTTTAGTATTTGAGATTGCACTCTTTCATCATATTCCATATACTTAGCCATAAAATCATAGGTGGAAAACCTCAATGTGATAGGAAAAATAAGTTTCTATTTGTAGACTAGTAAGAATAGGGATGCCTTGAGAGTTTGTTTGTATCTGGTTCTATCTGTCCATAAAGTATACTTTAGTAGGGAATACCATTCTCTGGGTTTCTATTATACATATTTCTTGATGGCATTCATTAAGTTTTTATTGGTAGATTATGTAAATCCATTACCCTAAGGGTAGTAGTTTGAGGTAGACTTGATGACGATTTGATTATTATATTACCATTCGATTAATTTAGTTGATATAAAGGTTGGACCAATATCAAATACTAAATATATGGGTGTCCCAAATAAGGTGATGACATTTTATTCTAGAAATTTGATGACATCAATCGCTTTACTATTCTTAGTGGCTACTACTTTAGTCCACCTAGTGCAATAGTTTATGAAAATGAGCACAAATTTATGTCCTACTGAGGAGTTAGGATTGCTCAATCCTATGAAGTTGAGACCCCATTGTGAAAATGGATTTACTTTAATCACTAGTTGTAAAGGCATGGCTGCCTTTATCTCTCATCGATCAAACACTTGACATTGATGACACGTTCACACATGAGAGTGGACATATTTGAATATAGTTGACCAATAATAACTAGCTCTCAATATCTTGTGTGTTTTGGCATGCCCTAAAGGGTGACCACTTCGTATTTTGTCATGGAAATTGTTCATGATTTTCATGGCTTCAATTTTGGAAACACATCTTAGATAGATCCCCTCATAATTTTTTTTATAGAGTACTCTTTTGATCATAAAATGAGATGATTTCAGCCTGAAGGCCATTTTTTTCTCCCTTTTAAGATGTGGTAGAAACACTCCGTATAAGAAATAATGAATAATATCCTTGTACCAATCCCCATTAGACACTTGACTTACTTCAACTTGTAAAATGTTAATGCATGGATCAATATTTGCAGTAAGCTAGATTAGAACTTGGCCTCTAACTAACTTAGCATATTTTATTTTAAATCCATATTCTTAGAGTTTGGTCATCAATTTACCTCTTCCTTCTCTAAGTTTATTTTATCCCAGCATCAACTTGACATCTAGATTAGACACTATGTCATACATCTTGTTCCTCAGGATGTATTGTCTAAACTTCTTGACAACCTTTACTAGTATGTAGGCTTGTTTATCTAGAATAGGATAGTTAAGTTTGACATTCTTTAGGTTGGTTCTCATTAATGCTATAGGGTGCTCTTTATCATCCTCTTTCTATGTCAAGATAATGGCAATAGTGTGACTAGAAGAAAAAGAGTATAGATAAAATTCTTTGCTAAAATAAGGACTTATCAAAACATGAGCTTGAACAATAACATCTTGATGTCTTGAAATGCCTTCTTTGCTTCAAAATTACATTCTATCTGCACATCCTTATTCAACATGGCATTGAGTGGTCTTACAATCTCTACAAAACCAAAGATGAATTTTATTACAAAATTAATCTTTCCAAAGAAAGATTTCAACTCTTTTTTATTGTTAGGGGTCTCTACCTTTGAAATTGCATCTATTCTATCAGGGTTAATAGTCACACCTTCTTGGGTGATCACATGTCCTATAAGTTTGCCTTCAGTTAAATAGAAGATAATTTTCTTGGGGTTTAAAGAAATACCATACCTCCTGCACTTATCCAACACTTGTTCCAAATGCCTCATGTGATTGCCTCTATTTTTAGATTTTTTTTAGATCATCCATGTATATAATGATGTACTTACCAATTAATCCATGGAATACATGGTCCATTGCTCATTATAAAGTTACTCTTGCATTAATTAATCTGAATGGCATTCATTTGTAGGCAAAAGTTCCCCACTTGGAGGTGAAATTAGTTTTCATTCTGTCATTCTTATTCACTAGGACTTGGTTGTAGCCTAAAAAACTATTAAGGAATGACATCATTCCAGACCCACTCACCAACCAAATGACCTTATTCAAATATGGCAAGGGATAATTGTCCTTCTTAGAGGATTTGTTCAATTTTCTAAAATCGACATAGATTCTAATTTATCTATTTTTCTTTCAAATTGGGATAAGGTTGACAGCCCATGTCGAGTGCCATATGGGGAAAATTATCCTTGCATCTAGCAATTTATTCACTTATTTATAGATCAAAGGTTCTAGCACTAGATTCACAAGACTTTATCTTTGCCTAAAGGGTTTATATGCCTATTTCAAGGGGACAGTGTGGGTAATCATACTATTATCAAATATATTAAGATCATCATATGACTAGGCAATGCCATATTTGAACTTGGTTAAAAGGGTAGTGGATTTTTTTATCTCTTCATTAGTGTAACCTGAGACAATGTTAACACTTTGCTCATTCCCAAGGTTTTCCAAGTTGACTTAATTATAATCTTTTATGCTTACCTTGGGTTGTCTAGATTTAACTCTTTGCTTATCTAGGTTGAACACCCTTTCTAAGGAGATCATGCCCTTGGGGATTTAGTTCTCCTTAAGTTAGATTAATCCATCTTCATTGTCCTTTGATTTTTGTATAAAAATTTCATCCTATTCATTAATAATGTTGGATTTGAATATGCTGAAGTTAATTATCTAATTATCATCATTAAAAACTTGGAAGCAATTAGTGTTGTTTGGCATAGAGGGGCATGAAATTATTTCCACATTAAATTCTTGTAGGTTTAAATGCTCTAAAGGAACCAATTTTTTTGCTACTAGCTATAGATCATCTATGAATTGGTTCTACTCCCTAGACAAGGAAAAAATATTAAATGAGCCAAAAAAATCAATTAAATCCCAAGCTGTAAATTTATACTTTCTCAAACAAGAAAGCTTACTTTAATATATACTCTTGACCTGATTAACAACTAACTCTAAATCACCATAGAATAAAAATTATTTTACCTTATGTTTGATTATGAATTGAAGTCCTAAAATAAGAGCTTCATATTCTACTAAATTATTATTGCAAGGAAACTATAATCTATAAGAGGATAGATAATATTTTCCTCCAAGATTGATTAGAATAATTTCAATGCCAGGGCCTTTCTTAGATTGTACACCATCAAAGTACAGTGTCTAGGGACCTTTGCTATATTCTTTCACCTTATAATCTATAATAACATTAATGGTTTCCAAAGTGTAAACACCTAAGTTAGAAGATTGGTAATTTACCTTTTCATTCTTTGCATTGTATTCAGTAATCATGTATTTCATTTTGGGTTCCCAATCAGTCTTGATTTGATTGGGGATCTTGTGCCAAGGTAGCCACATGTGAGAACAATAAGTGGAAATATATCCATTTAGAGATTTAGTCCAATCACAACTCAATAATAATCCATAAGCCTTAGGTATGCCAATGACTTGAATGTTGATGAATTTCTAGATTTGGATTTCATGAGCAAGCTGCATATGAATATTTAACAATTCACCCATGACTTTCACTCTTAATTTGTCCAATGGCACCACTACCTTCTCTAATTTGATTGTGTTTAATCCCAATTTTTAAGAGATCCCTAAAGGCATAATGTTAGTTGAAGCACCATAATCAAGCAAGCAATTATGAAGATTCTTACCAAAAATACTTATAGTCAATAAAAATAGTGGTACTTCATACTTACTTTTATACATTACCACATTCACATGAGATGGTTTAGCTTTTTTGAAGCTAGGGTTTTCATTCAATGATTTCAATAGTAAATCAAAATGTTCAATGTTTCGAGAGAGTTCATGAAATATTACGTTTGCCTTGATATGTTTCACATCTTCCACTATGTTATATCCACCTTTTGATGTTGTGCATGGAGCTTCTATTGTTGGATGTCTCTCCTTACCTTTAGGGGGTAGAGGATTATTTTTTGTCCTACCATTAAGAGGTGTATATGGTTTATTATGTGGGGTGGAAGTTGTAAGAGGTGGTTTCTGACATTTACTTCTCAAGGCATAGTTGCTCCTTTGGAATTGTTGGAAAACATGTATTTCCTTGACATTATCTTTAGGCTCATTTTCATCTTGATTGGGAAAGTCATATGTCTCAACCATGAGGACTATTTTTGAAGATCTAGAGGCATCGTTGGTATTGTTAGAGCCTTTATCATTACTTTGATCAATGGGATTTAGATCAAACCCCTCTATTTGGCTCTAAATAGTTTCAATGATAGAACTCAACACAATCTAGCTCTCCCTTTTTGGTGGTATTGTGCACTTGGCACTAGTTGGGCAAGGCTAACTCACAAATGTTGATCTCCAAAAACTTGTTGAAAAAGGGCTCACTATTATTGTTAGACCTATTGAATGGATAGTTATATCTTTGGAAGTTGTAATTTCTATTGGAACTCTCACCAGTACTTCTCATCTATTTTTTAAGATCCAAGAAATCATTAGTGAATTTTTGAATAATTATTTGTATTGAATCTAATTCTCCCTTTGAAGGCAATGGATTATTTTTCTAGGTCATAATTTGAATGTTCTTATTATTTACGATCACCAGT
The DNA here is from genome assembly GCA_037957365.1 of Torreya grandis. Taxonomy (NCBI): domain Eukaryota; kingdom Viridiplantae; phylum Streptophyta; class Pinopsida; order Cupressales; family Taxaceae; genus Torreya; species Torreya grandis. Next base: position 2,851,225 of record JARHVA010000801.1, read on the forward strand.
GCTTGACCAATATTATTTTGGGGGTGTGATCTAGAATTTGCTTGGTTGAAGAATCCTATATGCTGGTTGGGTGCAGTGTGGCTTAATGACAACTAGTTAATTATTAGCAATTGGTTCAATGCAAGCATGTTCTGATTCATGTTGGGTATGACATTTAGAGTTGGCAATGTTGGGTCATTATTTGGTATATCAAAGGTAGGATGCCCTTATAGGTGCATTTACTCATCGATATAGATGGCTTTAACATATGTTAAGGTAACATGTCAATATTCAAGGATCTTATTAGGAAAATAGATGTCATTAGATCTAAGGCATTCTTGTATATTTCTAAATCCAAATCATCTACCAGCTTATAGGGTGGAGATGATAGGGTATACATATTTTGTAACCTTGCATTAAATGTTCTAATTGGTTCCTTTATGTACCTTTTGAGGGTGGTGAACTATTGGTACACAACTCCTAGGATTACTAATCTACCAAATTGGGTAATAAAAGTATCATTGAACTAACCCCATCTTGTGATGGAATCTTTTAATTAGTTGAGGAACCAATCATAAGATGTGTCTAAAAATATGAAGGGAAAGAGATAATAAGACTCATCCTCATGAATCACATTGAGAATCCTCAAAGATGCCTTAAAATACTTTATATGCTCTTCAGATACCAGTGGGGGTAAAGAGATGCAAATATTTCTCTAGATTCCTTAGTAGATCATGCACAGCTTAAGGGATGTTGATGGATGAGCCAGCTAACCATGCCATGATTGATAGGATAGGTTGTAAATCTTGGTTAGATTGGGAATTTGGTTGAGTCTTGGAATTCCTATGTCTACCTTTGTCTACTCTAGATTTCCTATGGGGTTTTAGGGATGTTAAAGGGATCCTAGGTTCAGATTGGGATTTGGTTCTAATCTTAGGCAAATATAGGATGTAGAATGAGTATTAAGAGCAAAGGAACTTCAAAAATGGATTTATAGGCATAAAAATATCACAAAGATCAGCCAAAATTTTATAAAAAAGCATCAAATCAAGTAGTTTTACCTTGATTTTTGAATTCAATCCTTGAAACCTCAAAGTTTTCAATACCTACATAAATACTATTAGTTCTACACACTAACCTACAAAGATTAGTGTTAAACCAATATTTCTAAATATTCTTCATCACAATTTAATAATCTGAGAGTGTTTAATCATTTCAAAACATATTTTAATATAAATCTATGGAAATGTCTACTCAGTCCCAAATGAATTAGAGTAATTATGATCTTAAATGCCTAGATCTAATACTACTGAGGTCTAAGTGAATGATATTTGCACAAATTCTTAAGAATATCTATATTATTTACAAAAAAATTGCCAACCTTCATAAATATGACCAAAACAAACTTCAATATGTCTAAAGGATGGGGTATTTCACCTATATTTTTCCAAATTTAAACATCAAATTTTATACAAATGAACACAAAATTTGATGAAATATTTCAAAGAATGTATAGATTCCTACAAAAATGTAAAGATTCATGTAAAGAGTGTATATCTTTAGTGTTCTTTAACAATATTTATGTAATTTGAAATAATTATGCATATATTAAATGAGGTACACTATAATTTCACTAAGATGCATGAAAGTAATTTCATAGATCCCTCCTTCTAGCACCAACTTTTTCCTTCCTATTGATGTACTTAATTTGCTCTTTGTGTCACTAGGGAATGAAGGGAAAGTAACGAACTCAATTTTAAGTTCTGGAGGTCTCAGGGCTTGAGTTATTTACACAAATACTACTAGAAATAGAAAACTTGTAGAGATATAATCACCATTAGTAAGCTTCAAAGCAAAACCTACTATAGGGACAACATATATTACATAGTGACACTTTATTTCATGCTAATATCTATGGAATTATCTTAAACTTTACCAATTATTACCCAAACAACAAACAAATAATGAATATTTACAGAATGATCTAAGATAAAGTGAGTCATGGGGTAGATCCAAAGGTAAGAAGGGTAAGGTAGAAAATAAATTTTGTTGTAGATGATCAAAGGTACCAATTCTTCTAACTTCTAAGACAAAAACATATAAAACTAACATTCACCAACTTTAGTGTATTACTCAAAGCTAAATAAATGTAGTTGAACCTTCAAAGGAAATGAAATGAATATATCTAAAAACAAATGTTACACAAAAATTACTCATTCATAGCAAATTGCATAAGCACATTTAGTTGTAAATAAGATGAAAACAAAGCACATTTACTAGCAAATTTATCAGCCTAGTGTTAAACTCAAACTAATAGTAGATTTGTTAGCTTAGTGTTAAACTCAAACTAAAAGATGCATATATTCAATGTTATTTCCAAATTAGTTATAAATAAAGAAACCATTAATTTTATAAAAGTGTGAGAAGTATAAACTACAAAAAACACAATAAAGCATTTAGACAATCTCTCAAATTATTAGCTCATTTGTATTAAATCTATAACAACTATTCCTGCTTTATAATGAGGGGGAATACCCCTATTTATAGGATTAAAAAATGCCTATAAAAGATCAAGTGGGATCATTAAGAGGTGCCCAAATATATCTAAGTGGATAAAATGCCACATATTATAATGGATTAGTCTAAATTTAAATTTACAAAATAAAACTGAATATTCCTCATGATCTTAGAGGAGGTTATTGAGATGCCTTCTATTGCTATCTTTATTTCTTATACCTCTAATTTCATCCAAACCTATGCACATGCCAAGTAATCTTGATCAATTTGGCCAAAATCTAGGATCATGGATTGAAATAGATCAGGAGTTTCTTTGATGAGCATGCCATATTTTGTAAGTAAAGGCCTTAGTGCTTCCTCAATGGCCTCGGCTCTTTTTAGCCTCTAGTTAGAAAAATCCACAATTTTCATTACCTCAGTAGGTGTCTTGGCCTTGACAATGTCCTACTAGAACTTGACAATAAATATCTTCATCTAGGCCTTGAATTCTTGATCATCCATGAAGGTGCCATCAGGTTTGGTCACCCTAATGACCATGGCATCCTTCAATAAGAGTGCAATCTTGAACTCAATCTTCTGTAAGGATGAAATTATATCCTTGATCTGATCCAACCACCTCTTCAATATTTTTCTTTTATTCATTAAGATGGTTTGTGCTGGGATGATATCCTCAAGTGGTAATACCTTGAGGTCTAGGAACTTGTTGCTTCTTACAACTCTAGCCAAATTTTCCAACTTGGCATCATAGAGTGCAAGTTTTTGGACAAATTTAATGAGCACATTATATTATAGAGTCCCATATTCCTACGTCCTCTTCATGACTTTATATATGTTGAAGACATTGATAACTAAATTGATCACCTAAACTATGGTTCTATCTAGCACTATAGACAATGCTTATTCCCTTAGTCTCTTCATCTCCTACTGTATGCCTTTCATCAAGGTAATTATGGATTCTCCCTAGGCCTGGACTATGGACACAGGGTCCTCTACATACTCCTCCACCTCACCTAGGCCAAACTTTATTTTCTTTATCAAAGTGAAGAGGGACTTTTCACTTTTATGGGCCATCATTGAGCTAGACTATGGCTACTCAAATTGACATCACACCACCCTCTTCATTGTGCTTGTCGCAACACCAAATCTCATCCCAATTTGTGGTGTAGAGAGGATCACTTGAGGCATCTTGTATCTTGATGCTTGTATAATGTCTCTGAGTCAATTTGGGGTAGTAGTAGGTGTTGGATTTGTTGGAGGTGGCTGAAATGGAGGTGTTTAGGTAGTGGTAGAGGCTAGGGCTATAGAAAAGATGTGAGGCAAGCTTGTTAGGTATATTTTCCCAAGTGTATCAAATAGAGATCTTGTAGGGCCCATGTTAAGAACAAATGAAGGCAATTTAGGAAGCACACTAACCTTTGAAACCATGGTGATATTGAATGGGGATGCAAGTAAAGGTGGATTTGAGAAGGTGAATAATTTTGATATGGGCCTTAATGGCCTTGCTAATGCTAAGGAACCAATGCAAAGTGATGCACTTTTTGTGGCTGCCTAATAAGGAGTGAAACCTATAGCCTAACTGGAACTAATGCATTAGGAGACTGATGAAGGTGATATATTGGTGATGGCATGGGATATGAAGTGAGGGATGGTGAATTTAGAGTAATTACTAGTTTGGCTGATAGTGGTGTCAATTAAGGATTGGGTAGTGGTAGCTGTAGGGGATGATGATATGAATCTAATGGGAAAGCAATGGTAAGGGGAGAAAATGTAGAAGTAGAAGTAATAGTATATTTAATAGTAATTAGGAAATAAGGTAGTGGTGTTATACTTAAATTATGAACATAATGTATTCTAGTGGTAACATCAGTCACCTGAGGAGTTGATGGATGGGTTATTTCTCCTCTCATGGTGGTCTTAGGCTCCTTCCTCTTGTACACCTTCTCAATGTTCCTCCTAACTAGTGCCTACAATTATTCCATAGAGAGATCAATTCCTTATTGTAAATCCTCTATGTCAATGGTAGTAGGGTCAAGTTGATCTAAGATTTAGAGAATAACTCCCATGTTAGATGCTGAGATTAATGTGGGCCCTTGGGAGGGGTCATGTTGGTTGCTAGATCCTCCTTGCTCAAAGTTTGGAGGTAGGCTCTAACCACTTAAAATATAAAGAAGTGGAGGTTTGCATGGCCTATTCTTAATAAGAGGAATGTTATCTTTATATTCCTCATCCTACCCTTCTTCATAATTGGCATCAGACATGCTCCCATGGGTTGGTGGTGGCCAAGAATTTACAATATCTTCCTTGTTCTTCTTCTCTATATCTAGTCTAATCTTTAGCTCCATGTTCTTCCTTACTACATTATTAAGAACCACCTCATCATTCATAACATCTATGTATATCCATTCATTCACTTCTTCTTGATGCTTATAATCCATAGCCACATCTTTCTTGAATTTAAAAAGGTGCCTGGAAATGGCATTATTAGGGTCCCATGCCCTGAAGTCATATTTAGGTAATAGGTATGAGTCTATATGCCTTGAAACTACAATAAAATCATGCCACTTAGTAATTCTTTTCCTTACTAGTTTATATGGAACCTTATGGGGGGGATGTCTTCTTATTGATTTTGAAGACTCCATCAAATCCATATAGCAGTTAATAGGTCATCTATTCTTTGACCAACTTCATAGGCACATTTTTTGGAAATCTAAGAGGAGCCACCATCATTCTTATCTTGATGACTATGTAATATAGGTATATCTAGTAGCTAACCATGTCCCTTAATGTCGTTATGACTTTTAGCGGAACCCTCTACATTTAACATTTAGTGATTGAATTGTAGACCATTGGGTAAAATTATTCTATAATTTCCCTTATGTTATGCCTAAACTAATGAATGTGTATTACTAAGAAGAGCTAAGGCACAACATATTGGTGCTTAAGAGACCATGCATTTTGGCCTAGTTTAGTAGTTAAGCAGATGACATCTAACAAGTAGATCATCATGAAGAATGGGGCACCATTCTTACAAGTGTCCTAAAATTCATACACTAGGTTATTTTTGATAATCTCCCCAAATGGGGAAATTTATTGGTCCTTAAGGATTATTTACTATAATGGGATAGTCCTTGTGTCCACATAGGCAATATGTGGATTGCTAAATATTCTATTAAGGAGAGTGAGGCCAATCCTCACTCCTTTCTTGAATTGTTAGATGGGCAAGTTTCCTTGGTCATCCATGAGAATATCTCTTGTCAAGTTAGTCACCCATGATGCCAAGACCTTCTCTGGGGAGCGTACCTTATACCAGTTATTGATGATGACTTGGTTGTATTCAATATATGGCTAGGGGAGGTGGCAATACTTCTCAAATCTTGACACTACTATGAAAGTGATTAGGATCCCTTAAGACATTGATTTGAGTAGCTCATCTTCACATCTCAACCTCTCAAAGATCCCATAAACTAGGTCAATGCATGACATGACCTCTAGCTTGGCTACAACCTTGTGGAGATTAGTAGTGTTGATGGTGAGGATGTCTAAAAATAGTTGAATTATAAGAGGTATTGTCTCATTCTCCTTAATAGCCTTGGATTATTCCACATTGAAATAAATGCTAATATAGTACATGTTGTGAGATGTTATGGCCTCAAGAATGAATTCAGTGTCCTTGAAGACAATTAAAGTACCATATTGGAATATGAAGTCATCATTCTTGAAAAAAATGCTCTTACTTAGAGTAGAGGGACCTATTTGTGCCATATATTGAAATTATTTAGGTAGCAATCAATGTCCTTTTAATATCCTTATGTAACTTCTTAAGCTCCAATAATAGCAGTCAAGAGTGTAATTTGTAAATGGTTTGAGCTTTGTCAAACTGTAGGAGTGAAAATAATAGAGAAAGTGATCACATGCATTTTAAAAATACAAGTAGTAATAGACTTGATTATGTAGCCTTTTGAAAGATCACTGTTATTAATGCATTATTGATGGTGATCCTAGTTTATGCTGTATTAATGGTGAGCTTATCACCATTGCATATATTTGAAATAACTTTAGACTATTAATTTTGGCAATTATTTGGACTAGAATTAAAATTTGGCTTTAATTCACCTTTGATTTTCCATCAATTTTAGATTTAAAACTAAACATTTCCACCTTTTGACACATGGATACCACCTTGGATCCAGATAGGTACTCATGGGCACTAAGTATGACTAGCTACTTAGTCAGCTTAAAGTCCAGACATGTGGAACCTTTTGATTACCTCATGGATTCTTGGAATGCAACTTTTCTTGGTGAATCTTTGCATTTCACCATGTGGTGTTTTTAAATTTATAGCAAGATCTCAAGTGGTGCCTTTTAATTTTGATTGGTTATGGGTGTGCCACACATCGCTCTTATGGGTAGTTAAATCCTTTCTTTGATAGGTGGATCTCTTGGAAGGAAATCACAACTTTGATTTGCTAGGTGTCTCCTTCAAAAGGATTTTGGATTTTTTTTGATAACTTGGTGCTAATTATGTGGCTCAGGTGGAGACACATGTCTCTCTCAAAGGCAATCTTATGGATCTCAAATAGAAACATTATGAGAATGACATGTGACATCATTACAGGGTCCCAAAGTGGACACACATAGCTTTCATGGGCTTTTGTTTGTTCTTCTACCAAGTATCTTCTTTAAAAGGCACCTTAGACAACTGTATACCATCGAGCCTTGATTGGATGGCTCTAATGCTCCTAGATTTTTGCCTTGTGAGCTCTTGTGAGATTTAGATGGATGCAATGTGGTGTGGACATGCATTGATCTTATATGAAATATAAGGGAACACACATCATGTTTGAGACACGTGATGACATATCATAGGCTTCTATATTGTAGTGGGATGCATGGTGGATTTAATTGAATGGACTCAATTGTGGGGGCTAAGATTATGACATGTATCCATATGATTTGAATTCTAATGGATAACTTCTTCATGAGCCCTCTAGATAACACCACGTAGCTTGTGGATTCATAGATTCACTCTAGGTGTCTTGCATGGGATGTAATGGATTATTAAGGTGATGCAAATATTAATGAGGTGGACACTTATCCTTTCATATTATAGTTCAAAATTTGACATCTTATGAGGCATCATAAAATACAACTTTAATTTGACATCATGTGAGGTCAAGTGAGAAACTAAGTTAGCTTCCCGAAGATGTCATTACTTGTCTTAAGAAAATTAAAACAAGTTTAAGATAAAACTTTGAAATAAAATGATTTAAACAAAACACAATGTTAATCAATTAAAAACCCACTAGAGCTTGCTATGTTTATGTTATTAGAGATCTAGGTCATATTTACTTAACAAGAGCTTGTCTGCATACCATCAAATCATCCATGGTTAATAATCCATTGATAAATAATTTTTTAAAGAAAACTTTGCAATAATTTAAATATTTCTAAGTACTAATCCTTATTTTAAAAATTAATAATTAACTAGAAACTATAGAAGTACAAGTAATAGTAGATTAGATTAAATCCATATGCAGTCAAACTTTTTACTATGCTAGGCATCTTCGACACTTTTTAAATTGAAGAAAGGAGGGTCCCCATTTTGAGAATAGGGGAATGTTGATCATCAACATATACCATGGTTGTATTCATCATGTTATAATGGTAAATCTAGGATGGAGCTAATAGGACTCCCAGTTAATGAACACATGTATTATATGCATATTTTAATTTATCATACTCTCTCTCTCTCCATATATATATATATATATATATATATATATATATATATATATGAAACATGTTGGCATACATGCATGGACATGGGATTTTTTTTATTTTTTTCCTTTTATTGATATAATTTTTGTGTAACACACTGTGGGTAGTGTCAAAATCTAAATAGACAACTCACAACTTAAGTAAGAGATTATGGGTAACACACCATGGGTAGTGTTTTTCCTTTTTATTAACTAAGATCTTGTTCAACCCCTTCACATGGATAGGAGAATTTAAATAAATGATTTTTTGAGGTTATATGCCAATTATATTCAACTTCTTACTGGTTAGATTATAATGCTTTGTCAACAACAAAGCCTCCTCTTGTTTTGATGATAAAATATATTATTTTTATTTCAATCTTTTTTCTAAGTGGTTTATTTTAGCATTCAATTGTTTATTAAGTGCAAGAAAAATGAGGTGGAGATGCACATTTGTTTGCATTTTTATTGTTACTAATAGCATATGAAATCAATCATATTCATGGATGCTGGTACTTTATCTTTGTTTTGTTTCATTAAACACACAATTTAAAGAACATTTTAATGTAGTTTATGTCCAAAATGTAAATTTTCATCCTTTTTATTCTTGGTATCTAATTTATAAGTACATATAACCCTAACATTGCAAATGAATATAATGTTGTCTAAAAAATGCTAGGGTAAGTATATAGGGTTCCATGGTATCCTCATCAGGCATTGACATTGTATTTCACCAGATTCAATAATGAAAAAACTAGAAGAATGTATGTCCATCCATCATGAATAAAGGAAAGAATTTTTTTGGGAAAGGGTGATTGAGAGTGCCTTGATAGACTTATATGAAAAATTTGACAATCTATGGAATCCACACAAACTATTAGTCAATGATAGACCAGGAACAATTAGAGGAATATAAGAGCAATTATAAAAATATATTTAATATAAAACCCTTATTTTATTTTTGTACATAGGTAATATTATAAAGCTTATGAAAGGGAGAAGGTGGTTACAAAACCAAACATCAGTGGGTAAAACCAACCCATATATAAAACTAAAAAAAACATAACAAATTAAAGTGATTTAGTTCCTAAATGATCCCAAAAAACTCCCCTTGATCTAAAGGGGTATAGAAAGATTGGAGCAATGAATTGTGAGTCATCCAAGTATATTCTATCATAATTATAACTGGTATACTGTGCATCCTAGACTAATCCACAATCTGATCATCCCCACACTATAGTAAAACATGAACATGCACTATCTAACTACATCAATACTCACAAATAATCCATCCAACAAGTGACTACCCATTATGTTATGTATGACACATCTCAAATTGATGGACAACAATCACCAACATCTCTCACAAGCCTTTGCTTAGCATTAACAATGCTAACAACATAATGTTGACTTGTATCATGAATCATTGATGACTGATCGAAAGCCAATAAATAATATCTTCTCCCCTATTAGATGAGAGGTGAGAATCCATGCAATAAATAAACCAAGTACAAAAAATTTAAATGCTCCACAACAAAGATCATATAAACACTACATCTATGAAATCAAAGTACACAAGCCAAAAAATGCTACTACAATAAATCCTAATCTTGAGCCTAGTAACTCACACAAGATGGGTGTGTGATCATCTCAGAATATATATTCCTCAACTATAGTAGAAGCAACTTCATAGTCATCCCATCCATTAGAAGAATATATAGAAGAATATCTAGAAGAGTGATTGGAGTGACTGAAGTGATCAGTAATGTTTACTTCTACATTATGTAAAATTTGAGAGGACCTCCTTTTAGAGGAACACTCTATAGAGAGGTGTCCTATGCCAACATAATTATAGCATATTCTCTCACATCCATTGGAACTAGAGGAAGAATAACCACATGAAGAAAAATTCTTGTGCGTGTGCTTGTGTCCATGAGAATGTTTGTGGTGATGCTCATGCTTCAAAGAACTAGAGTGATGTCTATGCTTTGGAGAACTAGAATGATCCCTATGTCTAGAATGATGCTTATGTCTAGAAGTGTACCATGGAGAGTGTTTCTATCTGTGATAGTGATTCAAATAATGTTTTCTATTATGTTCATATAATGGATTGCCTAATCTGGAATAGTGGGATTCCTGTGTGGATGTACTTTTATTCTTTGCGAACTATCTCTCATGCTGAGTTAATAACTCACAAATAGAGTCAAATGTGGCACTGTTAAGCTTATCACTAAGTTGTAACATTTCAAAAAATTGGTGTATGCAAAACTAAGATAATTCAATGTGATGGAAATCAACATATCATCATAAATTTTACCACCAATTGTGAAATATTCTTGTTTCAATGTTTTCATGCAAGAAAGATATTTAGAGACATCTTCATTATCTATTAGTTTATTATTCAATAGTTGCATAAGAAGGTCACTATTTTTGTATGCAGGTTATTTGTCATATAGATATTTTAATGATTTCTAAGCTTTCCATGTACCAGTCTTAATTACCTCAATATGAATGATTACCTATTTAGTGTAAGATGATTTCAAAAGTGTGAGTGCATGTTTATCACATTTATGATATTTAATTAACTTTGCAGCTTCAGTTGGTGGTGTGGTTTTTTTCTTAGTGATTTCCCATAGGTCATTGAAAATGAGTGTATTCTCCATGTTCCTATGCAATTATTTGTACATTTTAGGTGACAATTTACCATTTTCAAAAATCAAACTCACAATTTTTTCCATGGTGCTAAAGGAACAAGTCAAAATAAGACAAGGGAATACTATTTTGAGGTTTTGCCTTTACCTTCAAAAATAGTTTCTAAATACAAAACTTTCCTAGGACTTGTAAAAATAATGCATCTTATTACCCCTATTACATGGTTATATCACCAAATTTACCCTTATTAATCCATTACAAAAAATAATGTCAAAAAATGATTTTGACAAAATAAATTTATTTCAATGGGTTTTGAATCCCTGACCTTTTATTGAGAAAGTGACAAATAAAATATAAGTAACCAATATTAGCTTGAACCAATTTGAAATAAGGAAAGGTAACAAAAAGCTAATTCATCTTAGTTTATGGGATGAAAAGTAAAAAAAAATTAAAATATTAAAACTTTTACCAAATATTCTTTTATCAAATATTTACTCTCAACAATTTATTTTTTCCTTTGTTGCGCCCACTTCAACATTTGAGAGAAAATATTATGGTTTTAATATTTTTCCTTGTTCACCATACACCTTTCACACCTCTTTCTGCATTCATTGGTCTTTTGGAAAACCATAATGAGGAAATACATTGCTATAGATGGTAAATAGAGGCAATTTATTACACCATACAATTATTATTCAGTCCTCCACTTTATGTATTAGATTAGTTAGTAGATCATCACTAGAAAACTAATTATTTCAAGTTGAATATGCATTAGAATCCATATTTATGGTATTAAATGATCTTCATTGATCATGCAAGCTTGCTTTCAAGCTTCAACACTGCCTCATTAGTCCACATTATCCTACCTTTGTGATTTGTTGAGCCCATCAATCAATGACAAATAGAAATAAATAAAATTTAAATTATAAGCTTGCCATACCAGGTCTATAAATTTTTTGAGTATGCATCATATTGTTGTGCCATTCACCATGCTCTCTTAGTTATGTAAGAAAAAACAACATATTGATATCTCTAAATTCATCAAGTAATTAAATGATCTGATAGACTATTTTGTCCTCTAAAATTTGTAGCTACATCTTTATCTTTCTATCTACAAATCCATGACTTCCTCCTTTAATACATGGCTCTGATACCACTAATAGACCAAGAGCAAGTAGAGGAATATAAGAGTAATTATAAAAATATATGCAATATAAAACCCCCCCTTTTTTTTTTACATAGGTAAGCTTATAAAGCTTGCAGAAGGGAGATGGTGGTTATAAAACCAACCATCAAAAGGTGAAACCAACTTGTAAATAAAACTAAACAAAAACGTAATAAATTAAAGTGCTTTGGATCATAAATGATCCCAATAGTCAAAATGACTTTATTAGATATGGTCATATGTAATGCTATTATTGTAAGATTTATAAGCATAAAATGTATTTGTTCATAAGCCTTAAGGGTTTTTCAAAAAATTATACAAGCCAACTTGAAGACCAACTCATGTTTTACAACACTATCCCAAATTAATCAAGTGAATAATGAACACAACCCACACTTTTGTATAATTATGTAAGTTAGAACATCTCAAATGATAAAAATATATTTATTAGTTCTTCATAAAATATTCAAAAAGAGTAATGGATACATAAAAATATATAGTAGTGGAAAGTTTTCATGGCCCAATGAAAAAATACATTATGCATATCTATAATATTAATTCTAATTCATAAGACCTTATCTTATTGAGGTGTTCCTTTAAACCACTATAAGACATGAACTATTTGTAAAAATTCCAAAACCAAAATTTCTACATGGGACATGTTTGACAAAATGCCACAATGAAATACTACACTTGGGACATTCTTCAAAGCTCACATTTTGGGCACAAGAGAGGAGTAGTGATGAAAATCCTTGGATGTGGAGATATAAAATTTGATATACCTTATAAATCCTATGAACAAACATGTTTCCCCATCATTTAAATGCAAAAGGAATGATCCTTTCTCAAGTTTGATTAGTTCCATCAATTTCATGTGATTTTATTGAAAACTTGTTGCAATGTTGTTTGGCTTACAAAATAATAATTGATTCATTGGAAGGATTATAAAATCACACCATACTTATTGAAGTAATTCTCAATGCATTGAATATAACAAAGTAGGCTGGGAAAAGACCAAGGAAATATAAATCATCTACTAAATTTCCAATGCTAATAGAAATAACATAATTATAAGCTAATTCTAACCTAGAACCAATTATACATACATACACATAAATATATACACTAATAGAAATACTAAATCATTCTTATTATATTAGAAATTTAGAGAACTTACAAACACTAGATGAATTGTAAATGTTAATTATAAATCTTATTGGTTAAAACATGTCATGGTAGAAAATGATGCATAAAGATGGTACAAAGGCTAAGTCAAACTAATTCAAATATCAACTCTAATGCAAATATGGTTTGAACATGTATGATCCATAGGTGTCTTGGCATAAGTAGGTAGGATGCCTTCATACATCCGATTCATAGACCCATCCACTTGACAATCGAGAAAAATCATTATTGTAAAGCCATACTTTCATTAAGTCCAACAACAATAATTCATAAATATAATCAACACAAATTCAACTTGATTCACATGCAATTTAACATGGAAAACCTTAATTTCTAGAAATTCATAAACTCGATCAACTTGATATAGAATTAAGACACAATAAAATGAAGGAGAATAACATCAAAGATAGTAAAATCCCCTTAACAAGGAAATACACGAAATTTTATTTGTTAAAGAAAAATATCTACATAGAGTTTTTTAATGAGAAAAGTATCATTATGCTAAACAAATCCATTCATAATAGGATATGAGAACAAATGTTCACCCTCTTCAATATGTCATAACATTTGATAATATATATCACAAAAACTTATTGAATCTATACAAACTAAATAAGCCATCAAACATAAAACATTTTTTATCCTCTTTCATTCCTTCTTTTGTGTTGAGCCATCCTTGTCCTGCTATTACAAAAAATGAATAAAATTAATTTCATAAATAAAAAATAAAAAACCACAGTAATTTGAATCAATATAAAGAGAGATTTAAAACCAAGGATAAAAAAATATGCGTTCTCCTTCGACGCTCATCTTCTCCCCTTCACATTCTTATTTGTAGCCAAGGCATTTCATGTTTCCTATCAAGTTTCATAAATTATGAGTAAGCACAATATGTGAATGTATTATTGAACAAATTATATATTGGAAAACACATAATGTATCACTTACTTTCAAAAATTTATTCCACCTTAGAATATCCTACCTCTTTTTCTCTTTATTTTCTTCAGGATTATAAATATTGAGTTCATATTCTATAGCTACCAACCCTTCAGGGCTCAAATCATTAGAGTCATAAACATGTCATTTTTTAAAATCAAATTTAATGTGTTTACACATCTCATATATATATTTTTTTAAATTCCATTCCATAGACCTCAACTATCTTATTTTTATTGGATGCCTTGTTGCTTGACAATCTAGAATAAGAGGTAACATGTGCATTTTAGCACGGTGTTAATTGAATTGTTTTTTGACTAGATTTTTTTCCCAACTTCATACAATGTAAGACATTATGGTGAAATATAATAAAACTAGTCCATGTATCCAAATTCCTTAATAATATTATAACCATGCTCCTCACACTCAAAGATAATCTACACACATCAAAAGGTTAAATTTAAACAAACATCTCTAATTTAAAATTCATAGGATATACATCTAAATTGAAAACAAAAAACATGGGAAAATTACCCTTGTATAATGCATAGATCGTGGTATGTCACTATGATAATCTTATGGTAACTAAAATTCCACATAGTCCTCATACTCATGTGAAACATGTGAGTCTATATCTTGTTCAGAGATGGTAAGATGTTATTCTACAAGTAGAAACACAAATAAAAGATAAAAATCTTGTTTCATAACACTTTAAAAAACTCATAATTTCCCACATTCTACCTTGTCTTTCTGAGGATGCTCATGTGCACCCAAAGAGGTTAATGAGGTCATTCATTCCATTCTTTTGATCTTCTTATGAGGCAAGATAATAGGTTTCTATATAGGTAAAAAATAATAAAACAATATCGTAGTCATGTTTCATATGACTTAAAAAATACATGCAAATCCTAACATATTACCTTGTCCTTCTATCTATGCCCACATTTTTGTGAAGATGTTATAGAGGTCATTCATTACATTATTTTGCTTTTCATATGTGGGAGGGTAGTAGTTTCCTATGCAGGTAAAAGCAATAAAAAAATATCATAATTGTTTTTCATATGAATTAAAAAAACACTCACAAATCTAAACATATTACCTTCTTTTTCTGACTAGGTCTATGCACACACGAAAAGGTTGCCGATGAATCCTTTCAAAACTCAAAATTTTCAAACTTATTTTCATAAAAAAAACAAGTGTGCATCCCTCCTCACTACCATTTTTTACCTAAAAAATAAGTACAATAATTAGAGATATTAAATAGGTATACAATAAGATATACTTGTGAATTGAAAATAGAAGAATGTGAAATAATTACCCTTGTATCATGGGAATCATTTTCAATGTCATAATTTGGAATATCATTTTCCCCTAATGAAATAGGTTATTTTTTTCTTCCTTGGATACTAATAGGTTCCTTTGCATGAAAAATAAAAAATCCATGATTGCAATCAAGTTTTATACCAATTTCATAAACTTGTAAACCCCACATATTTCCTTCTCCCATATCACCTTCTATGTGGGTAATATTTGTCCATGCACATATAAGGAGGTTGTAGAGCATAGTTTTATCCATTCAATTCTTATACTATTCCTACAAATGGGAGCAGTGCATCTATCCTCCCTGCCATTATTGTGCTACAAAATTAATACACTAGTTATAATTCTAACTTATAATTGAAGAAAAGAATATTAACATTTGAATATAACAAATTAATAAAACCTTACCACCTTCCCTAGTTGTTCTCTTTTTCATTTATTTTGTTGGAAGAACTTATGGAAGATTCTCCTAGGTTTGGCTTGCTCTCCATACTCCACATTCTCATTAAAAGGATGAATTATAAATGAAATAGTTAAAATTTGAAATCATGATTGATCACAAGAATATAAAGGTTAAAATTTGAATACCAATGATTCACAGTACTAACATTTTCAACTAGGGGAGACTGAGGTCCAGGTTTAATAAATATTAACATCTTGCATTAGTTGCAAACCACCAAGGGTTGTCTATATAAAATTTCAAATCATAAATGATAAATGGTTAGCATTTTGTATAACTTATAATCGCTTAAATAAATAAATAAATCATGCTAAAACCAAATAATGTTTTCATATTACCAAATCAATGTCATTTAATTTAGACAATGTGTCTTTAATTATTTGTGTTGGTGTCTCTTTCAATCCATCAGATGATTGTCCAAATCTATAAAACTTCTTCATTCCTCATTCAGTTGTGCCATGTAACCTTATTGGAGATAATTTAGCTACCAATGAGTGAATACTCTTGAAAGGATCTCAACCATGTTTTGGGTCAGGAATCATCATGAAATTAACTTATAAGATATCATACACATAATTTTATAGATAGTATATTAGATCACTACATACTAATGACAAGATAATTTTAAGAATAACAAAGTCATACACTCATGTAGAGAGAATCAAACAAAACAATAATTGTTTATATGCATTGCTTGTTTATGGGAGGGATAAAGTGTAATGCATTGTTTGTATGCATTAAATGTATATAGAAACATGAATTTAATCATCAACTAATTGAATGTATTGTCTATACATGTAATATATTCAATACAATCTATTATTAGTATGAATTATCTAGGATTAAAAGCAGTGTACTATATATCCAATTTATACATTGAAGGATTTGTAACCCCACTATGTGAACATTTTATATCATTGTATATGAATTAAAATATATGGTAAAATAAAACATACTTACTTGGAGCTACAATGTTCTTATTTGTATCTTCTTCCATGGCTAGAGAAGTAAGGCATGAAAGTCCAACCAAGTGGGAGTGTATGAGGAGTGAGGAAATTTATATCTATTGATTGAAAATGTCATTTACTCTTATTTACATAACCTAGAGAATCAAGAGGTAAATAATCAAGATATTAAACTTTTTTAATCATTGTATCCAATGAAGAAAAAAATATTCCCTATGATGGTAAAATGAATGTCAAAAATAGGGTTAAAACTATGTTATGATGGTAAAATGGGAAAAAATTGAAGTCTCACACTATTACCTCCATCGCCACCATGGATGCCATTATCAGTTACATTGAATGATCCCAAAACATGACATAATATATTTAATTATCAAAAGAAAAATAAAAATATTTAAATTAAGATTATCTATCAATTTTAGTGCAAAAAATACAATGTTGCACACTATAAATAATAAAAGTTTAAATAGAATACAAAATAAGTTTAAATACAATATAATAATAATGTTGTCCACATTGAAGGTATTACTTTAAAAAACATGTTCTACATTTCATTGGTTGCTCATCCATAAATGTAAAAGTTGTGCCTTTATTAGATGCTAAAATGATATTAAGCTAAATGGGGGTTGAGATTCAATAATGCAGACAATCCAATTCATTTTAGGTAACCAACCTATATAGTAAATTACTCATTTGGTATGATCCTACAAATGTGATGCATGCTTTTGAAACTGGTTAATTAGCACACAAGCTCATGCATAGGTCTAAAAGGAATGGGGTAATGGTAGATGATAAATTCAATAGGGAAAGGTGTGAAAGTAATAGAGGATGTAAGAAGTGGGCCCCATCATCAAAGGGCTAATGGGCCAACATAATATGTGGAGGGGAGGGACCCTTAAAGTATCCAATAAGAATGTGGAGGTCATGCTGAAAGTTGACCTACATATGCTTACTAGATACTTCATCTACCCTCAGATTGTCTAATAGGCACATAGAGGTTATGATAATAGTTGACCTCCATGTGCCTTCTAGATATTTTATTTACCCTCAGAGTATCCAATAGGGACATGAAGGTCATGTAAAAAATTGACCTCCATGTGTTTGGTGGATACTCCCTCTACCCTCAGACTATCCACTAAGAATGTGAAGGTCACACTAATAGTTCATCTCCATGTGCATGCTAGATACTCTATTTACCCTCCATTGAGCATAACTAGCTAATGTGTTTAGTGTGGACCATCATGCTAGACATTGACCCCTGGCTAGTCTTGTCAAAATTCTCCATGATTTTCCCCAAATGTTTTTTATTAACCACTATTATTTACTTTAACTATTGTTTCTTGTATTATCCATTAATTTTTACCTTAACCATGATTATTAAGGAGCTGCTAGGCCCCACCAACACAATCATGGGTAATAAAGAAAAAGCCTCACATTTTTTCATCATTTTCAAATATCACTCCCATTTTCAAGCTTTCGAAAACATCCCCTTCATTAGCTCAGTTTCCCTTATCCTCTTCATCACCATTATTAAATAGTTGCATCAAGGTCACATTGATAGTTGACATCTATGTGACTGCTAGATACTATATGTACTCTTAGAGTATGAAATAATTATGTGGATCTCATGATAACAACTTAACCCCACATGCCTACTAGATACTCTATCTACCCTTTAATTATCTAATAGGCACATGGAGGTTAGGTTGACATTTGACCTCCACATACCTAGTGGATACTTTGTCTACCATCAAAGTATCCACTGGGCACATGGAAGTCATGCTAATAGCTTAAGCCCATGTTCATGCTAGATAATCAATCTACCCTCCCTCCCCCTTCTATCCATTTTGTTGGCCCATTAGCCTTTTGATGATGGTCCCACTTCTTACATCCTTGATTTTGAATGTAACCAACTGGTACATTTAGTGTGAGCTCATAATCGAGGATGTAATAAGTCAGGCCTATTGATAGAGGGATGAGGAATGATTGAATGGATGAATGAGGAATGAAATTATGAAGTTATCATTTAATTTTATTTTATCCCTAAAATTATGCTTAACCATTTTTGTTTGCCTTAACCATTGCCATTTTCCTTAATCTTTGTCATTTACCTTATCACCATCCTAACAGATGTTAACTAAACCATGTACTTATTTATAACTAGTACATCACTTTCATTTTCCCATTATCTCTTAGTTGATGGCCCCACTTATTAAATCCTTAATTATGAGCTCACACTGAATGCACCTAATATTTACACTTATAACTCATGGAGCATTTAACATGGACCTCCATGCTAGATGTTGACTCTTGGTTGGTCAAATCCTACTTACCCATTATTTTGACCTAGTGTATTTAGATAAACCATTATCATTTATATTAACTATTATTATTTTGATTAACTGCAGGTTTTTTCCTTAACCATGATTGTCATGCTGAATGTACCTTCTAGTTACACTCAAAATCAAGGATGTGAGATGTGGGGTCCATCATCAAAGGGCTAATAGGCATGAAATGGATTAAGGGGAGGGACCATTTCTAATAGGAATGTATAGGTCACATTTATAATGTACCTCCATGTTCTTGTTAGATAATCTATCTACCATCAGAGTATCCAATAGGCACATGGAGGTCATAATGACATTTGACCTCCATATGCTTATTGGATACTCTGTCTACCATCAGAGTATACAACAAGCATGTGGTATGCAAATAAAAGAGACAAATGAAATTTTTATAACTTATCTAATTCACATTTAAAATAAAATTTTCCATGATAAAAAGGAATATCTCCATTTGTCCAAATATTCAGAGCTTATAGATTGAAAGAATCCCGAATGGAATAACAAAATAAACAAAATGTGATAATAGGTGATCCAAATTCTTAAGGCAAAAAAAGCTTATCTTATTTTTTCCTAAATTTATCTCTTTAAAGTATTTTTTCTCAGTATAATTATTCCAATGTAACTTAAGTAATTATGATTCAGGTTTTGTGAATTTAATTTGAAAAATTGAAAGTCAAAACAAAATTATTACCTCATAGGTGGTTAGGAATTAGTTTTGAAATTTGAAGTTATAAATAAGAGTTTTATGAATTGTAAAGGGACCTTTTGACACTCCATATTTTCATGATTATCAAAGTAATTAATAATAAGAGGCTTTACAAAAATTTGTGTCATATTGTGTCTTCCTATGGTGCATGTTATTCTCATGTCTAATATGTATCATTCATAATATCTATTGATGCCATTTAATGATTTATTGAATTTTCAATAATACAACATGATATTTATATACATTCAAGGATGAAATATATGTTTACACACTTTTACATGTAGTCTTTTCTCTCACTACTTCAATTCTTTTCACTTTCCTTCTTTTACATTCTATTTTCTTCATATGCAAAACCCTTTATTTACAATTTTTTTTGAATATAAATATTGTAAAAACTTTTTTTTGTTCCCTTCATATTTTAAATAAAGTTATCCTCACTTAAAAATAGATGAGGGACTTTGTCCCATACACTATTGAAAAAATTTGTCTCCTTTATAAGATTTTTAGCCAATAGTTTTTGGCACCCATTGTGGGACATGATTTTATCCTTTCTATGTAACCCACAAATAAAATTTTAGCCACATGGACATATTTGTAGTTAAATCACCTATTTATCAACCTACCATTGAATAGTTGTGAAATACACAAGAATATATCTCTTTATACCTATGATAATTCACGTGGGAAAACAAAACTAGCATTGTTTAGTTTCAAAGTGTTGTAGTAGCATTTGAAAAAAAGAAGACCATATGGACATTACACAAAGAGCCACAACACTTTCCAAATGAAAAATTTAGCTAAAAAGAGTATTTATAAGGGTTATTCATTTTCATCCTGTGCATAGAAAACAATACAACTTACTCATCCTGAAATAAATAAGATTTAATATAACAAGAAAAATTGAAGGCAAGACAAACCCTTTCTTTGAGTTAAAAAAAAGTTTTGATTTTAAATTAAGTCTTAAAAAAGAACAATAATTAAGAAATCAATGAGTCTTCTGTAAAGTCCCATAAAAATTAAACAGTTAGAAGGTGGTTCCAAATTAATTTAGGCACTCATTTTTTCTATAACTATCATACCATTGAATGCAATCTTTCCAAACATGGAAACAGTACCTTGGGGTCCTAAAATAGGGCCATTGGACCTAGGACAATTCCATGAACTTATAAAGGGTTCAAAAAATAAATTTCATAAGTTTTTAGGTGATGTTAAACAATACCTTGATGAACACATTGCTTCAGTATTTGATACATATGGAATTATTAGGATAGAACATAAATACATTACTATAAGGTTTCATTGAAACACTTACTGATGGGGATAACAATTTGTTTTACCTTCTTGCTTCTAACTCTATTAAAAATTGGAATGCTATGAGAATAACTATTGAAGGTTGTTTTAGTCCTATAGGAAATGCACATACATACCTTACAAAACTAACTCAAATGAAGAAGGAATCTCATGAATTAATGATTAAGTTCATTTTTAAATTGAACAAGCTACTAAATTAAATCCCTATTGCAGCTAAACTCAAAGCTAAAAATCAAAAGTTATTTTTCATAAACATAAAATTTATAGAAATAGGTTTTTTATTTAGAATAAAATGACTCCCTAAATTGGGAAAAACACATGTTTTTACTATAGAAGTTGAGGATGACATGGTAATGGATGGGAAATTGAAAATATATTCTTCAAAGATGAAGGGGAAAACTTTGAACTAAGGTTGTATAGGTTAAATAATCCTTAAAATGGCCAATGATATAATTGATTTAAAAAATAAACTACCTCACAAAGCATTGATAGCCTCATACCATGATGTTTTGAGAAGAATTTGTGTATCTCATAATAACAATCATCCTCAGTTGTAGGCTCCATAGAAAAGACTAGATATTGAAGCCCCCCTTGTAAATACTCCCCCTTTTGCAAGAAATTCCCATCTTGTGAATGGAATATTAGAGGCTAAATAAATATATGTATATGAAGATGAAGAGGTTGAAATGAAAGAAGCAATTTTCCAATAATTAGAAATATAAGAACTTGTTATCACTCCAACAATGCATTTTTGGAGTATGAATGTAAAGAATATAATTACAATGATGTGGTAGATGACATGAATAGACACTATTTTTTAGTGTTCTCAAGAACACAAAATTAGAAAGAGGAGGATAAAAATATGTAAGAAGCTAAAAATTCAAATGAAAAGGAGAATGCCAAAGTCAAATAAACTCCTAAGCCATATCATATGACAATAATCTTGTCTCAGGGAAATCTTCTACCTATTCAAGCCAAATAAAATTAGCATGAAACAAATGTAAACTCTTCTCCTCAGATTTATATTTAAAGTAATAAAAATACCACTATAATTCCTAAAAATCATATAAATTCACCTTTATAGTTTTTAATTTCATAAAATTCATCTTCTGCTAGTCTTCTTGAATTTGATATCATAGACTATATAAAAATGTCTAGGATTTGAATGTCTCAAGCTGAATACCTAAGATCTAATCCTGATTAGTTGGATAGGCTATATATATTTATCAAAGCTATTTCCCCCACTAATGGTGAGACTAAATCTAAAGGGAATATTGTAACCTCTCCCAATTCAAAACCTTAAATGAATTCCATGATTGCATCCATTTCCAATTTAAGTAAAATATAACCCTTCTAAATATCCCTTGTGATTAAAGGTTGTAAGTTAAGTAATGGCATAATTAACATTGGAGCCTAAGATACTGTTATGTCTGCTAAAATTGCTCATTCATTGTGTTACATCTTGATTCCTTCACTAAAATTTATTTTTTCATTAAATTGATATTAATGTGATTAATGATGGTTAATTTAGTTTTGTAGCAAACTATTTTCATTTATTATTATGTATGGATAGATATATAATGATTATTGCATGACTCATCATTTATTGGTAAGTTGTACATAAATTTCATATGTATATTTATCATGCTTATTTAGTACTATTGTGCTTTAGAAACATTTTATTGGTTTTTATTGATACAAGCTAACTACCATTTGCATTTTTTGAGGTGGATGCAAGAGATAATCCACTCTCCAGATAGATATGGAGGGAGAGTATCATTAGAGAGGGTGAAATAGATGACTATATTGGGGGTAGATAAATTAAATGAGGAACCCTGCACACACCATGTAGTACAATAAAATTCATGTTGTTTATGAGTTTATGGTTACACATTGCTCTAATATCAATTTCATTTAGTTGTTTCATGTTTGATAAATGCTGACTAGTTTTGATCTATGATTAGATGCTAATATTAATATGTTACAACTATCAGTGTTCTTTATGATTGTGATGTTTTATGATGTTGTGGAATATTATAGTTATAATTATCTTTTAGATGACTTTAATGTGTGTATTTTTGACTACATGATTACATTTCTATAGCGAACTCCTTACTCTATCGAGTACTTATAAATAATCAACAAAAAATCTTATTGTCATAAAAAGATTATGATTGGCATAGATATAGATTAATATTTGTAGTTTATTAAATAAAGTAGATTATTTAAACATTAAAAAAACCTAAGTAATAGGTGAATGAGATTTTTGGGGTATCCATTGTAATAATGTTTGTAACACCCAAAAAGGGGTTAAATTAAACATAAACTTTTGAATGATTTAATATCATTATTTTAATATAATTTGAATTATTAATTAATTATTACATTGTTTGGCTTTTATTTGTCAACCCTAAATTTGGGAAAAGCTGTCATTATGTTTTAGATGAGTCAAGACATGCATAGTGGGAAATAGGGTTTGATTGTGGAAGTTTTATGGAGATTACATGATGATTATGTTATTTTTGGGGTTGAGACTACAAGATGTTAGTCATGCTAAGAAATTCTAGTGTTTATAGTAAGTCTTTATTGAGATTATATAACAAAGAAGGGTTTTCCATAAAATTAGGGATTTTTTGTGGTATGTGGACAATAGAAGATATGATAAAATATGTCAGAGTTTTTAAAGAGGAGATAAATAGTGGTCAATTAAAAATAATAGAGGAAAATATGAATGGTTTGGCAAAGACAAGTTGTATAGTCTTCATCAGAGGGATATTAACAAGGTAGGGTTTGTTATTGAAATTATCCTATATGGATATGTTGATGTTAATTCTAGGTTACTATTGAATATTGAGAACAATTACTATGATGTTTTTCTAAATCTATGTATACTATAATGAAATTAAGGATTCGACCCTATGGAAGGATAAATCTATCCATAGAATTGAATCACTGATTTGAAGTTGTTACATCATGAACATATTATTTTTGGGTAATGTAAATGAATTGGTTATAGTTTCTACCTAGATACACATGATTGTGTTTGTTTATTTTATAACTATGGTAAATGATTGTATTTATTTATTTTGTAACTATGGTAAATGACTGTGTTTGTTTATTTTGTAAGTATGTTAAATGACTTGGACATATAACACTAACAACACCTTTAGGTTTCCATTTTTTACTCGCATATATAAAAAATTATAAAGAAATAGGGACAAGGGTTTTGTGTTGAACTTACTCTATTTTCTGGTGTGTATTGGCTATGGGTAATTAGTGAGACTGTAGAACCATTTTATAATTTTGTATGTTCTTACCTTGTCTCAATAATTTTTGATATTTTTACTGAAATAGTAATGGATTAAAGTTTTAAATAGGATAACATGAATATATAATCCTTGAGGTTGAATTAATGTTGAGTTACCAAATTCAACCTTGACATACACTTAACATGGCCGTGTATGAACTAATTTACTAGGCAATAAGGGTAGTAATACAACAATGTTGAATGGTTTTCATGTACTTACTATACCATATGGTACACTTTAGGGTAGTTAAATTTTGTGTTTTTATGCCTTAATGCATTCTTGTTGGGTTATTCAATTCATAAGGAAAAGAAGTGTTGTTTTGGTGCATATATGAATTATGTTTGGTTAGAATTAATTTGGCTGTTTATATAATTTGTGTGGAAAGTAACCATGTGATTAATGGTTTTAATAATTTCATTGGCATAAAATTTAGGTACAATAGTTTAATATTATAGGTTTAGATGAGTAAGTTTTAAAAATAATTATGTTTATAAATTTGAGTAAGGACTTGTACCATATTTTTTTTATTATATATAGAGTTAATGTTTTCTTAAGTTAAGAACTCAATATGAAGGGTAAACTCAATAAAAATATAGATGTATATGTGTTTATTAATTACACATAAAGATATAAATATATTTTTTATGAATAATTCATAAAGACACACATGCACACACACATTACCTACAAATTATACGCATAGACACACACACACACACACACACACACACACACACACACACACATACACACACACACACACACACACACACACACACACATATATACATATACATCTGACCATTTAGATGTAGCTTGCCATTATAAATTAAGTGGCTGAGAGATTTATTATCCATTTATATAAATGGAAATATAATATATATATATATATATATATATATATATATAAATATATTTATATATTTATATATATAGGTGTATATGTGGATAACCTAACATGGATGGGACAAAACAACAATGTTTAATTATCATCGGTCTTATTCATTTGTTCTTATGATCATAATATTTAGGATGGCCGAGAGCATCTAGTTTGAATATAGATGTTTGTATATGTAAACAAATGCATTTATATGTGATATGAGATGTATTTAATTGAATCATAATGTGGTTATATTAGTCATAATTTATCAAATAATAAGTATATATTTTTGAGTGTAAATTAGATGTGCTAATGGAATTTGTTTAAGAACTTGGAATTTTGTGTGAAATTCCTCTTTCTATTTACTTTCATTATAATAATGTAAATGATATTTATACATGAAACAAAAATCTATTATTTTTATGTTATTATGAAAAATATGGTGAAATTTATGTGTGATTTATTTGTACATATATATACTATGGTAATAGTATGGGGATATATATAGGAATCTGTGGATTCTTATATATGATTTATTTAATGAAATTTGGTATTAATGACACTAATAAAGTAACTATGTGAAAAGGACTACACACATTTAGAGTCATTAATAATCATATTGAATGTAATTTGATTGAGTTGTGTATGAATATGATTGATTTGAGTAATCTTAAAACTATATGAAAACTTTGTCCAAAGTAATCTTTATAGTTAAAAGTTATCATTTCAAATATTTGATTTAAATGCATCTATGCATGATATAATATTGGGACAAAATTATTTATGATATGCTATATGTGATGGTTATCTTACAACACACAGGTTCTAGTTGAATTTTTGATACATGCACCATTATCATCTGCTCATCCATGAAGGGTTGAACATTCCCTAGTTGGGATATTGTGTAATGGATCTATGCTCTATGGTTGGTGTGGAAAATTACTTTGATGATGCTCTCCCTCCCCTCCAATAATCAACTAATGGATAATTTTACTCATAATTATTTATTATAATTTGGTGAGTTCGTGGATACTTATTTATTCTATGGAACATTTTATAAATATATATTAATATTTTGATGTATAACATTGTATTGTTGTAATATTATTAAATTTTATCATTCAATAGTTAGGTGATATTATTATATAATTTATGTTGTAAAATTTCAATAGTTGGATCGGATTGTAATTCTGTCGATTGATAATATGTAATGAGTTGGTTATGTAATTCAACTTATTGTTATTAATTGATCATTAACTAAATGAATCAAATCAAATGTATGAATTTTAGATGAATTTATTTAAATATCAAGTATCTTATCTTTATTTGAGATTAATATGGTTTTTAATTAGTGAATTTAATTTTTTTTACCTAATTTTGGTTAAACCTAGCAGGGTTCTAACATTGTGGTATCAGAGTTGAGGCTCAAACTCTAAGAATTAATGGGTCCAATAACATATTATTATCCTCATATTAGATAGAAAGGAGAATAGTTCATGGTAGAATTATATGTGAGGGTACTTCAAATATCAACCCTTCAGTGATCCAAATAAGTTTACCATAGAATACACTATGAAGTTGGATCAGATTCTCACAGTCTTGCGCAAAACTAGGGACCAAATCATGGATTTAGAGAAGGAAGTTCATGGACATGCTAAGGAAATCAATCAACAGGAACCTAATGAACACTTTGTTCATCAAGAATCTCAATAATATCTTAAGCATGAAGAGGTACCATAAGATGTAAGGTCTTATGTAGCTATAGAGCTTGCACAGGACATGAATAAAGTTAATCCTCCTAAGTTTTATGGAACTATGTTAGGGGATGGTGCAGAAGGCTAGTTGATAAAGATGGAGAAGCAATTTGAGATCCATAATAAATCTAAAGTTACTAAGGTAGTTTGGGAGTGTATCATCTTGTTTAAGAATTAATAACATGGTGGGTAAATAAAAAGATTGGATGAACCTCTCTCAGATAATACATATGTGCCAACTCTCTCTAATTTAATTTTAAATGCTTGAGAGATCATCCATGATGAAAGGCCATTTGTTATGCATAGAAAAGGGAGATATATGCCACATTTAAAGAGTTTTTTCTTCAAGATCCATTTGTTCCATTAGACCTTACATGGTCTATTTATAAATTCATCCTCCTACAAGTGTAACTCCTATAAAATTGACATGTGTCTTAGTAACCTTTGAACTTCATTATTTTCTCCTCTCTTTGAATTTCTATAAGTAGCTACCATTTTGGCCTTTGTAATATAACACCACACCATGTATGGTGAAGCCCTACTAGTTTTGACATTGTACTTTACCTTAGAACAATAAATGCAATCTAGTTTGAGTTCATATATAATCTTGTCAAAGTGTGTGAAGAGATGTATAGTGAATAGTTAAGAGATATTCATCTATCCTTACTTTTTCTTAGTCCTTCCATGTTTGATGCAAGTGATTTCAACAGGTCATATAAATTGTAGTCAAGTGTATAAATATATATTAAGTGTATAATGAGCCTTATTATTTACAATTGATCTATGTTCTTATTTTCCTTAGAAAATCTTCATGCATCTCACCTTCATATCAAAACACTAATGCTAGTGCATTCTAGGACTCTTAAACTAGTGTTGTATTCCTTGTATCTTTGTGATAGGGTATGATAATCTTGTGGAAAATACTTGGTGCATCAACTTTTATAATAGGTTTATTTCGTACCATTTCTAAGCCTTCCCCCACACAAACAAACATTAGATAAGTGATAAGCTTTACAAGACACATTCAAGGAGCTAGCCCTTTAAATCTAGAGGCTCAATTACACTATAGGTATACCCACATACCTAGAAGTGTTCCCATGTTTCACACATTTAGAAGAGGCTTGAACACCCTCTTCAAGGGTGAAATATTTGGTGACAAAAGTTTTAGCATGCTTGGTGGGACTATTGTCTTCAAGACAATTTATCAATGTGAATGCTAGTCTTGACAACATCAAATGTAAATTGGTGTACTAATCAACATTTTATGACTCCATCAAAGTAAATCTGGTTCAAATCCATTATCTTATTATAAAATTACTCTCATAATTCATGGTTATAACTAGGTCATCCTCCAAAAGAGTTCTGAATCCCATTGACACACTCTTTCAACTTGAACTTCCCCTTGAAGTTCAATATCCTCAACCTAATCTACCTTTTGGAGAACTAATATATTTTACTAGAGAGGAAGAGGTCAAATAAATTGAGGAAATTGAAGATACTAAAGATTTTGAAGAATATAACTAAGATATGGCTAGACCTCACACTTTCCATACATTCAATACAAAAAATCCAATTCACCTTGAGGTATATGATGCCATTCCTCCCAATGACACAAAAGGTGTGCTCCTTTTCAATAGTGAGAGTCATGTTACACCCAGTGAGCACATTAAATATGTCTCTAACTTTTTTAGCTTCTATAATATCACTCAAGAAAATATTTCTATTAGATTCCTCACCATGTCCCTCAGAGGGAAGGCTCTTGATTGGTATCAGACTTCATAAGGTGGATACATCACATCATGGTATGAATTTGGAGTGTTGTTGATCTCAAGATTCAAAAATGAGAGAGACCATGACTCTCTCATATACCAACTTAACATGATCAAAAGAGGACTCAAAGAACAATGCATGATTTTAATGAGAGGTTACAAAAGACTTGTAATAGACTATGTCTTTCTATAAGGCCACATCTTAGCATTGTGTTCCTGACCTATTTGAAAGCTATCAACATTGAAATTACTGTTATGCTTCAATCTATGGGTGGTTCCACCCTCCCTGAAGCATATGAGCTTGCTATCAAAGATGAAAATAATCTCATCCAATCTAGAAGATTGACACCTAAAATGTCTATGCCTCCATTATCTCATACTTTTGATAATATTCTAGATGTATCCAAAGTTATTAATGTTAATAATGAAACTAAGGTTTCTCCTAGGTAGGCAAAAAATAATGTTGATTAGAAAGCAAAGTTCCTACACTTAGAGGCTCAAAATAGGCAATGAAATATGAAGTAAAGTGTCCATAAGAATTCATACCCTTATAAAAAATAATATGGTCATTAATATATAAGAAGAAGAGGCCAATGGTATCCTAATCCTAATAGGCCTACCAATGCATATAATCCTACCTCTACTACCAATGTAAAGGAGCTGATACCTGTACACAACAACTTGGTATAAGGTGATAATTAGAAGTAAGGATGATTTATGGATGATAATTAAGGTAGAGATAAGGATATTGTTTCTCAATAATAATTTACTCCCATCTTATTAGCCAAAGATGAAGTGATGATGTAGACAAGTGAAGGTGAGTAGCCTCAAGAAGAGATCTTTACCAACTTCCTAGTTGCAGACACTTTTGTGTTTAACTAAGGAACCTCAGTTGTAGATAACACTAGATCTAGGAGAAAATATTTAGGTGGTAATAAAAATGTGCCTACATACTCATTCAATCCTCATATAAAGCAATAAGGTATAGATGCAGGTGTATTAGCCTCAAATAACTCTGCACATCTTCCAAACTAGAACATTGGAAGAAATGTTCAAGGTACTCCATATCCTTAAGTTTTGAGCACTTTATTGCCTCCAAGAATTAAAGAGAAAGTAGGTATGACCTATTTAAATATTTTATATTCATTGAAGTGTACTAAAACATCCATTTCCCTTTGGGATGTTTTACATATGCCTGGTTAGAAAGAGCTCCTAAGAAAATAGTTATCTACTATCCCTACTAGTGTCCCTTGTTTAAATAAAATTCAACGTCATGTTGTCATTGAAATTTTACCTAATAAAATTTATGAGCCATACACCAAAGCTAAGAAACCTCCACCATTCTATCTCACTCTCATAGTGGGTGATAAATTGGTCCATAACTGCATAGTTGGTAGTGGAGCTTTAACTTTGGTCATGACCAAGGTGGTAGCTAACAAGATGGGCCTAAAATATGAGCCACATAAAAAATTGGTCCTTTAATTAGATCTTATAAATTATAATACATTATGAATGATAAAAGTCCTGAATTTTTTATTGAATGATTGTCTTAGTTTTCCTATCTTGCAAGATAGTTATTGCTGATCTTCTAGCCCACTTTGCAATATGCCTATTAAGGGAATTCATATCCAAGACAGGTGGATACCTCTCAAATAACTAGTCTTTCTTGGCCTTTAGAACAAGGTATGGGTCAAAGGTGACAATTAGGACACAACCTCTTTCAAGGTTTCATATATAACCTTACATTGAGACAAGTTTTAATTTAAATTATGTTGTTCATGAAGAAAATGA
The DNA here is from genome assembly GCA_037957365.1 of Torreya grandis. NCBI lineage: Eukaryota > Viridiplantae > Streptophyta > Pinopsida > Cupressales > Taxaceae > Torreya > Torreya grandis. Next base: position 2,882,027 of record JARHVA010000801.1, read on the forward strand.
TTCCATTGTAGATGATGGCACTTAGTCCAAGATTGAAGTCATTATAGAATTATTTCTTGATGAATATGGTACCAAAACTTATGATCATGATACTAGTGCTTCCATAGATTAAACTAATCTAGGAGTATATTGTATACATGAAGAAGGAATACCAACACCTCTACTTGCCAAAGAAGAGGGGGAAGAAGATGAGACATGGAAAATGTTTTTTTGATGGTTTAAGAAGTAAAATTTGTGTAGTAATTGGTGTTTTGATGGTCTATCCATACAAGAAATAATATTATGAGTCATACATATTTCATTTCAATTGTACTTATAATGTGGCTAAGTATGAATGTTTAATTCATGGCCTTCAATGGGCAAGGAGAAAAGGAATCAATAACTTACAAGTATATAAAGATAGTGAATTGGTTGTGCATCAGGTTAGGAATGTGGTTTTTAATAATAAACCTTTTATAAAGTCATACAATAATATGGTATGGGATTATCTTGAAGAATTTAATGCATTCAACATACAATCAATCCCAAGGGAGCAGAATAATCATGCTGATAGATTAGCTACCATATGAGCTCAATTTGATACTCCAACTACCATAAAAGAAGAGTGGAAACAATCTCACATTAAGATAATTATTATATCTTATTTACCTAATAATGAAATTTATTGGTAAGTGTTTGATAGAGATAAACACATTGCATGCTTATTATAAAATGAAGCTTAATTTTCTTCAAGGAATCAAAAGAGGTTCTAAGAACAATTTGGTGATCAAATTATGTAGCTAAAGATGAATAAGATACCGAAGGGTATGGTGAAATCATAAAATATCTTAAATTAAGATTATAAAAATAAAAATGAAAATGTGAGTATGTCAAAAAAAAAGGATAATTATGAAAGAGTCTTGATCTTTGAGGACAAACTCCTCAAACTAGACAAGGTATGTTGTACATTAGAAAAGAAAGCATTCATTAATTTTTTTAGAGAGTTTCATGACATATTTTCTTAGAAATATAAGGACCTAAAATTATTTGAATCTATCATATCACACCATACTATTGAGTTTGAACTTGAAGTTAAACTAGTCAGATAGAAACAATACCCATTAATCCCAAGGTTAAGTAACTCATGAGGTTAGAACTCACTACACTCCTTGAATTTGAAATAATATTTTTATCAAGAATTAAACATGGGTTTATAATATTGTGCATGTTATAAATAATAATGGGGAGATAATACTTTGTGTGGACTTCAGGGATCTTAATAGGGTGTCACTCAAAGATCACTCTCCTTTACCCTCAATGGAGTAGATTTTATACATAGTTTTAAATTGTCAACATTTATCTCTTATAGATGGATACTTAGGTTATAATAATATTTGAGTAAATTAATATGATCAATTTAAGATAATATTTACCACTAAATTGGGTAATTTTGATTATAAGAAGATGCCATTTAGTTTGTCAAATGTTGGTGCTACCTTTCAAATAGCAATGGACATAGCCTTCAAAGGTTTGATTAATGAGATGTTGTTGGTTTATCTAGGTGATATAACAATGTTTTATAAAGATGATAATAAAAATATGCAATGCTTGAGACAAGTTTTTTAAATATGTAGGTAGTATGGAGTATATCTTAATCCAAATAAATGCATCTTTGCTATACATGAAGGTAAACTCTTAGGACACATTGCTTCCAAAGATGGTTTGGATATTGATCCTGAAAGGATAGAGGTAATTTTAGGCCTATCATTTCCATTGAATAAGAAAGGTATTCAAAGTTTATTATGCAAGATAAATTTTTTAAGGAGGTTCATACTTGGTTTTGCATCTTTGGTGAAACCTATCACAACTATGCTCATGAAGAACCAAGTCTTTTCTTGGACTAAGGAAAGTAAGAATAGTTTTGAATCCATTAAGAAAGAAATTGAACAAGTTATTACACTTGTGAATCTTTAATTTTATAAATACTTTATGTTGTATTCATTTTCTAACCTTGACACTATCTTAGCTATGTTAATGTAAAATAATGATGAGGGTGTAGAGCAACCTATTGCATTCTTTAGTCAAAGTTTAGAAGATTATGAATTCAAGTACACCTTTGTAGAGAAAAAATCCATTGCTAATATAATGGGATTAAAGAAGTTTAGGTATATGGTTTCAAACAATAAAATTCATGTTATGGTTTCTCATCCTAGTACCAATGATTTTCTTTTGAGTAGGGACCTTAGTGAGAAGAGAGCAAGGTGAATCACTAAGGTAATGGAATATGATGTTGATATCAATGTAAAAAAATTGGTAAGAGGTAAAAGAATTTACAAACACTTAGTTTCATATTTTCATGAGTCAAAAGAAGAGGTTCTAGTCAATCATGATCTCTCCCAACCAGTTAGTTCCTTGCATATACAGAGTTGGACATAAGATGTGTTCAGATTTCTCCAAAATGGTGAGTATCCAAATAATATAAGTAGATCACAAAGGGGATATTTTAGATTGAAATATATTCCCTTTTGTCTTGTGGATGGTGTGATTTTTAGGGGGGAAATTAATGGTGTGTTATTGATATGCATTGATAATGATCAATTTGGGGTGTTGCTCAAGAATTTTCATGATGGAACAGCAGGAGGTCATTTCTCTCTAAGAACCATAGCTTCCAAGATCATGAGGGTAGGTTATTATTGGCCTAGACTTTTAAAATATTGTCATGCTTAGGTGAGAAGGTGTGTGCAATGTGTTTTCTTTATAGGAAAATATAAGTTTGTATCTATTCTTTTTAAGCCTATCTAATTTGATCAACCTTTCATGAAACAAGGTCTTGATTTTATTGGCATGATAAATCCTCCATCAAGTGTTGGCCATAAATGGATACTCACAATAACTGACTAATTAACAAGGTGGGTTGAAGAAGTAACATTGACAGATGCTAATGAAAATGCCATCTTAGAGTTCTATGAGAGCATCATAACAAGGTTTGACACTCCTAATATTAATTTAGATAATGATCTTGATTTTATGGGTGCTAAGACAACTGACTGGGCAAATAGTAATGGCATATTATTGAGTACTTCATCTAACTATTACCCTCAAGGTAATGGGTTGGCTGAATCTACTAACAAGAATCTAATCAAAATCATTAAGAGGACCTTGGATTATAATCAAAGGGCTTAACACACCAAATTGAAGATAGCCTTATGGGATGACATGATAACTCCTAAGAGATCAATAGGGAATTCTCATTTTGTGCTTGTCTATAGGAGAGAAGCTAGGTTGTCTATCTCTAAAGAGTTGATTACCTTAGAGTTGACACATCAATTAGATCTCCTTGAGAACACTCCAATAGATGTGAGATTGATATAATTAATGGAGCTACAAGAGGCCAAAGAGAAGGATCATCAATCTATGGAACATCACTAAGTATTGATGAAGAGGTCTTTTGAAAAGAAGGAAACTCCAAGATCATTTGAGAAGGTGACATAGTATTGAAATGTGATGAAGATAGAGTAAAACTAGGGAGACATACCAAATTTGATACCCTATAGAGTGGACCACATGTCATCATCACGTGCAAGTAAAGTAACTCTTTTTAGTTATCAAGTATGAACAAAGAAGATCTACCTATCCTTGTGAATATGATACATTTGAAACCTTGCTATTGAGGGGTAAAAGTTCAATTTTGTAAATAGTAAATTAGGTGTGTATTTAATTTTATTGTGTGTGTTGTGTTCCCTAAATGTTCTGGTTAAACATATGTTTATTTCTAATTTATGTTTAATATTTATATTTCATGTTGTTGTGTTATCAAAGGCATTTATGTGTCAAACTTGCTATACATGACTCCATACCCTAATGGACATGATTAGGCAACTGGTCATAACATAGCAAGCATGCCACACTTGGGAAATTGACAAGAATATTGACCATTTCTACCATTATTTAAAATAGATTAACCACCCTATAGTCAAAATCTTAAATAGGGGTTGATTATAATGTCATAGGGTGTGTTTTAGTTCATTTGATGTCATTTATTATGCCATTCTAGCTTTGGTCATCATCTAGTCTAGTCCTTGTGTCATTTGATATCTTAGGGGTCATTTTAGAGTCATATATGGAAGTGCTTAGTCTTTATAGTGTTAATTTTAGTTAGAGCATAGAATAGGTTTGCTTATGGCTTAGGGAATCATTCGAGCTTCAAAGATCAAGTGAAAATTGCTAAAACAAGTCTATAAGAACCTACCGACTTAATGACTTGTTTAATACTTGATAAATTCTCCAAATTTATTCAAGTATAGATGCAGGAAATTGTACCCTTGGTAGGAGGCCGATCTCATACCTTCTCCTCACAACTATGGAAACTCCCCTCTCACCTATGGGACTGGCGAAGCTGGAGGGAAGAGTCTCTAGATAAGGGCTAGCTCCTTTTGATGCATAGTGTTTATTCCAACAAGTGAAAATACATATATATATATATATATATATATATATATATATATATATATACATACAACTATATAATGGGGGGATGAAAAGGGAAAGGAGAGTGCAAGAAAAAAAACCTACTCTAAAGAGGTGATGCACCAAAATAAGTTGACCTTCTCACATCCACTCTCAAAATTAGACAAATACAATCATACGCTTCACACTTGGTAGAAGAACCAGTCTGCAAAACTTTGACAGGGAGGTTTAAATGAAAATATAGAAAATGGAGGTTCACCAAAGGTGTTGTGAGAGGCACTCTGTAAATAATCCCTTCTATTTTTGCACCCCCAAATAGAACTCTCCTCTTGTCAGCTGTAGGGATGGTGCCTTGTAGATAACTGGTGTGTTGGTGTTGAACCTGTGAGAGCATCAAAATACAATGACTAAACACAAATTAACACTCAGGACATACACATAATATCTATCTAAGAAGAGGTAAAAATTGTGTTTATAGATTCAGGTGGAAATTTTACCAGGGCTATGCCTTGTAAAATGTGGAAGATCCCTTTACAAATGACAAGTTCGCCAATATATATGAGAAGCAAGGAGGCCCATTTGGCATTCCCCCTTTTACAAGTGGTATATGTGCTTTTTCATTGGGAAGAGTAGACTGTCTAGGAAAGTAAATGATGTGTCCCCCTTGTCTTTGACTTCAGGTGCCCCTTTTGACATGGCCGCATAGTTTTCTCCTTAACCAAGGCTACTTCTTTAAGGCCACTATACAACTTGTCTCCTCATAAATGTGAAATGAAGAAAAGGGTGCATAATTGGTAGTTTGCATATTCAAATGATCAAATTGTAGCTACTATTTCACCTGCTGGGGTCACTTCTTGGATCGGCATTTCCTTTCAAACTTTGGACTAAATGCTTACACATTCTATGCTTGTCACTTTGTCTTTTCTTAATTTTGTTTCTTCTGACTCCTTTGGCCCTTGGAGTGAACATTCTAGTGGGTCGCTACATTCTGGGCCTTCTTTTCCATGATTAACACTCTCTCATTTGAAAAAGAATGGCTATTTTGCTTTGTCAATTTTGATAGCCTCTGGGACGTCCTCATCCTAGTCACAATGTTATCGAGTCCTCTGCTAGCCTTATTTGGCTTTGCTTTCATCTTAGTTCCCTCCCAAATTTACTTAGTGCCTTTTGTATTTGGGCTGAAAGTTCCCCGTAAGGGCATCTGCCCTTCGAGGCATTCGGTAGGTCGCTTGTTTGTTTTAGACGGTCTCTCGGGCTCCCGCGGGCTTTGTGTTTGTGGACAATTTCCCCATGGACTTTTGTTCATGGATGTTTTCCCATAGACATTTTATCCATGGAAATTTTCTTGGGCCATTTGTTTGCTTTGTGTTTTCCGTGGGCTTTTGTCCACAGACATTTTCTCGCGAACAAAAAGTCTGCAAAAATTTTGCCCGAGCCTTTGCCTTATCTTTGAAGCACGCCCAAATTCCTTTTGAAGTGTTGGCCCTACGTGAGGTCATTAAAATTGGAATTTTTATTGGACTAAGGTTGATGAATCAAGGCTGATGAACTAATGGTGAACTGGTGACTGTGAAGTGAACTCATCAAACTAGGTCATTTAACCAAAGCCTGAAACAAGGCTGCTTAAACTTAAAGATGAACAAACCCAATGTTGATGAACCAACTAGAGATCCATGTCATTAAACTAGGCTAAATAAAACATGTCATTGAACTTGAGCAACCCAAAATGACTAGCTTCAAATAGTGGGGGAAAAAGGTGAACGATTTCGGCCTATGAGCAAAAATTGGTCAACATCAAGGTAAGTACATAATTCTTTTAGGGAAATTATTTTGGGTTTTTGGGCTAAGTGTTGTGGACTTATCAAGGAAATTATCTTATAAAAAATCTTGAAGGTTTATTTCTTTTAGATATTTTGTCTAAAACAAAAAGGCTGAAGACCCAATTCTCTTGGAAATTTTATTCGCAACAAAAAGGCTGAAGACCGAAGTCTTTTAGACAAATTATCTACAATAAAAAGCCTAAGGTTATATTATTTTAGTAAAAATGTCTAGAACATAAGTCCCAACAAAGGTATAATTATTTTGGACAAAGTGTCTAAGAAAAATAGTCCAAAACAAATGGCTTGATGCAAAGTTCTTAAAGTACTATTTCTTTTAGGAAAATTGTCTGAGCAATTTTCCTGAAGACAAAATTCCTTCAAACATTTTGTCTACGATAAAAGAGCCAATTTTTATCTCTTTTGGATAATTGTCCAATAAAAAAGGTTAAGGACACATTATTTTAGATAAAATGTTTAAAACATAAAGCCTGATAACCCATATTATTTGAAAAAATTGGCCAATGTAAAAGGTCCAAAGCCATAATTCTTGTAGGGAAATTATCCTGAAGATAAAATCCCAAGGAAATTATCCAAAAAAAAGTTCCAATGGAATTAAATTATTTTGGGAAAGTTGATCTAGCAGAGTCTGACATTTGAGCAAATGTAAAAATTGATCCCAGGCTAAAAATAATTAGCTTTTAAAAAGTGACTGTCATGCATACATCATTGATGGTATTAAAGATGTCATTAACAGTTGTGTAGATGTCAAATTTTAGTTAGGAAACATAACCAATAGGATTCAAGTATCTCAGAGATGGTTGCACAGATGTCAAATTTTATCCATGATAAATAGCCATTTGAGTTCAAATAGTGGGTCCCAGTAGATCAACGGTTGACATTCGAGCATACACTCAGATCTAATAGTTCACACTTGGGTCAAACATGCCAAAAGGTCTTTGGGTTAAAAACCCTTAAAAATCTATAGGTTGTATAAAATTTAATGGTGCAAGTTTGTTGAGTAGATATCTGATGGTGTGAGCTCTACTAACAAGAAGGTGGATCTAATCTAGATCAATGATCAATGCGCAGTTGTAACAATGATCTAATGGTGAGAGTAGAAGTCAACATGTTAAAGGATCTTCATGTTATAAAATTGAAGGCTAGTGTTCCTTTAAACATATTGATCATACAACATGTAGGAGGTCAAAAAGTTAAGATCTGATAACAAGGATCTATGAGGCCAATAAGAACAAAGGTAGTTTGGAGCTATGTGATTGGTCCAAGTCAGTTTTTGATGGACATATGTTAAACTAAAGAGATATTTTCAATCAAAGTGAGAAAGTATTGCAGACATCCTAGAACATAATGAGAAACATGGCAATAAAATACCACATGCGTAAATATGCAAGATCAAAGGAATTTGAAACAAAGTGAGCTCTTCAAACTTATATGCTACCATGAAAACTCAATTGAAGTATAAAATGAATAGTGACTACTAGATGTAAAGAACAAAGTCTAGTGAATCAATGAATGACTAAAAATGGTAAATATAGGTGTCTAAAAGATAGCTAGTAATTAAGAGAACATATTATGAATATCATAGTATGTTTCAACCTCTTTTAGATAGTATAAATGTGTTGACTCTCTCCAATTTAATTTTAAATGTTTGAGATATCATCCATGATGAAAGGCCATTTTTTATGCATAGAAAAGGGTGATCTATGACACATTTTAGGAAATTTATGCTTTGAGAGCCATTTGTCCCATTAGACCTTGCATGGTCTATTTATGAATTCATCCTCCTATAAATGTAACTCTTCTTATTAAATAGACATGTGTCCTAGTGAACTTTGAACTTCATTCTTTTCTCTTCTCTCTGAAGTTCTATAAGTAGATGCCATTTTGGCCTTTGTAATCTAATACCACATCATGTATGGTGAAGCCCTACTAGTTTTGACATTATAATTTACCTTATAATAATAAATATAACCTAGTTTGAGTTCATGTATCAGCTTGTCAAAGTGTGTGAAGAGATGTATAGTGAATAGTTAAAAGATATTCATTTATCCTTGCTTTCTCTTAGTCCTTCCATGTTTGATGCAAGTGATTTCAGCCTAGCAAGTCATATGAAATATATTCAAGTGTATTAATCTATCTTAAGTGTATAATGAGCCTTAGTATAAAAAATTGATCTATGGTTTTATTTTCCTTGGAAAGTCTTCATGCATCTCACCTTTATATCGAAACACTAATGCTAGTGAATTCTAGGACTCTTAAACTAATGTTGTATGCATTGTCTCTTTGTGATAGGGTATGACAGTCTTGTGGAAAACATATTGGTGCATAACATTTTATAATAGGTTTATTTCATGTAATTTATAACCCTTTTACCTCACAAACAAGCATTAGATAAGTGATAAGCTTTACAAGATACATTCAGGGAGCTAACCCTTTAAATCTAGAGGCTCACTTCTACTATAGGTATACCCACATACCTATAAGTGTTTCCATGTTGCCCAAATATGGAAGAGGCTTAAACACCATATTCTAGGGTGCAATATTTGGTGTCAATAGGTGATATAAATCAATTTACCTTTCAAAAGTGAATCCATGTAGTTATTGACAATCTTTAGTCTGATTTTCAAGTCACCCATTAAGGTTGTATGTAATCTTTTTGGTCATCCCATTTACATTTTTATTGACATTAGAGATACAAAATATTTTATTTCTCCTCAAATGATAAATAAGTCATCTAGAAAAGAGGGTATAATATAACATGCATGGTCAGTGTAATATGGGAATGAGGTCAAGGTAAAAATTGATAGATGCTTAATAGAAGTTGAGATTGAATTGCACGAATTCACATTGATTGTAGATATTTATACAACACCACTAGGATCATATGATGTGATCCTAGAGGTCAATTTTCTTGATAAGAATAAAACAAAGGTAAATTTATATCTCAAGAAGGTAAAATGTTAAGATGATTTTGGGAATCAAACTCAGATTCAAGATGAGAAAAAGGAGTTGAAACTTAGGTAGATTTTTTTAATTTAGATTAAAAAGGCTCACATGAAAGGATTTCAAGCATTTATCATTAAAATAAATGAGATGGAGGAATATAAGGAAACATCCATTTAGGATTATCCTTTCCTTAGTAACTTTTAGTATGTGTTTCTAGAAGAATTATCAAGCTTATTTCCCAAGTGGGAGTTTGATTTCTTGATAGACATCATACCTGGTTTAGAACCATAGTCCAAGGCACCCTATATGATGACTATTATATAATTGATTTTGAGTTAAAATCTCAACTATAAGAGTTTTTATCCAAGGGGTTGATTCAATTGAGTGTGTCACCATAGGGTGCACTAGTGGTGTTTGTTAATAGTAAGGATGGTACTCTTCACATGTGTATTAATTATAAGATGTTAAACAAGGTGAAAATTAAGAACAAATATTTTTTACCTTGTAGTAATGATATTTTTGATCAGATGTGTGTGGTAATAATTTTATTTAAGATAGATCTTTGAGTGGAGTATCACCAATTGAGAATCTAATAAGAAGATATTCCCAAAATAACATTCAAAACTCAATATGGACATTATGAGTTTATAGTGCTTCCTTTTAGTTAACAAATGCTTCAACAACATTCATGAATCTCATGAACAATGTGTTTAGGGATTATCTATATCATTTTGTGTTAATTTTTCTAAATATATCCTAATTTATTATAATAATGAGGAAGAACATCTACAACATCTAGAGTTGGTTTTGAAATGTTTTCAAAGGCATAAATTATATGGTAAGTTATCTAATTATGTGTTCTTCCAGAGGGAAGTATAATACTTGGGGAAAATTATCTCTACAAATAGAAGTTTAGTTGATTCAATGAAGATAATAACCATAATAGAGTGGCTAGCACCTAAAAATGTAGATGAAATGTGAACTTTATAGGATTGGCATGTTATTACAAGAAATTTGTTCTAAATTTATCAAAAATATCTAACCTAATTAACTCTCTTTAGTGGAAGAATTAGAGTTTTTTTTGGTTGGACAAGTGTGAAAAAGCCTTTCAAGAGTTAAAAAAGAGGCTTATTTTGACACCTGTGCTAATAGTTCCTGATCCTAACGGTCAATTTTCAATAAATATAGATGCATCTAGGAATGGTATTAGAGGATTTATTATGCAAGATGGTTTAGTTGTAGCATATGAGTCCAAGAAGCTAAATCTATATGAGATAAATACCCCACATGATCTGGAACTTGCTACAATAGTGTATGCCTTACAAGTTTGGAGGCATTATCTATTAGAAAAGCTATTTGAGCTCAAGACTAATAACTTGGGGCTCAAATATATCTTCACCTAATCAAACTTGAATGCTTGTTAGAGACGATGGCTAGATTTTTTATCCACTATGATTTTGATATTAGCTACATCTAAGGCAAGGAAAATAGAGTTGCAAACTCCTTTAGTTATATAAGGTACATAACAACTTTGGATACTACTTGAAGTACTTTCCATGATAAGGTAATTTAATTCTCCCTTGGAAATGAATTCTATGAGTAGATTAAATTTTTTTTGTCATAGGATGATCAGAACCCTAAGTTTAAAGGATTCAAGTTGGAGAATGATGGTCTTTTGATGTACAATGGTAGAATGTATGTACTTGATAGAAATAATTTAAGGAGTACAATGCTAAAAGAATTGTGAAATGCCCTTTATTCAGGTCATCCTAGAGTGAATAAGATCATGGATGAGTTAAAACCTCTCTATTTTTGGAAGGCAATTAAAAAGGATGCAATGAATTTTATGTCTTGATGTTTAAAGTGTTATTAGGTTAAGGCTAAACTATGTATTTAGTAGGATTTTTATATCCCAATGATATACCAAAATGGAAGTACAATACTAAAATAATTATACAATGCCCCTTAGTTAGGTCATCCTAGAGTGAATAAGATCATGGATGAGTTAAGACCTCTCTATTTCTAGAAGGGAATTAAAAAGGATGCAATGAATTTTATGTCTTGATGTTTAAAGTGTTAGTAGGTTAAGGCTAAACTATGTATTTGGTAGGATTGTTATATCCCCATGATATACCAAAATGGAAGTGGTAGGTAATTAATTTAGATTTTATCCAAGGTTTTTCATTATCATAAAATAAACATGACATGATCTTGGTAGTAGTTGACAAACTAAGGTAACTCACTTCATATTGGGTAATCTGATAGATGATGCACCTATGCTTGTAAAAAAAATGTGAAAAAGGTGTATCAGTTACATGGGTTTCTAGAGAAGATAATTTTTGATTGAGATCTGAGAATAAAATCTAGGTTTTTGTTAACTCTAAATTTAGCTTTAGGTACACAGTTGAATTTTACTACTGCATATCATCCAAAAATAGATGGATAAATAGAGAGGGTAAAACAAGTTCTAAAAGATCTTCAAATGTATTTTATGGATCCACAATATAAGTGGGAGGAGTATATTCCATTGGTAGAGTTTGATTATAACAAATCTTATCAATTAGCATTAAATATGGATCCATTTGAAGCTTTGTATGGAAGGAGGTGTCGAACACCTATCAACTAGGATAATCTTGAAGATAGGGTAGTATTTTGTCTTGAAATGCTTGTGTAAATGGAAGAGAAATTCAAATTAATAAGGCAAAGGTTGGCTGAGGCCAATGATAGACAAAAAAATTATGTCAATTTGAAAAGGACAATAAGATAATTTTTTGTTAGTGATAAAGTATTTTTATGGGTGAAGCCTAAAAAAACATGATTAATTTTGGTAAATTAGCAAAGCTATCACTAAGATAAATGGACCCTTGGAGGTCTTAAAAGTGATCAATCCTGTAGCATATAAGCTTGATTTGACACCAAATCTAAATCTCTTACATACTGTTTTCCATTTGTCCTATCTTAAAAAGTATGTTGATGATCCTTCTCATCTATTGGATTGGAATGATTTATAGATTTTGGATCATGGGGTGGTCATAGTAGAACCCGTTAGAGTAATTAACACTCAAAAACTTAGTTTGTGTAGTAGGGAGGTGTTATAGTGTAAGGTCTAGTGGGACAAATATTATGATGAAAGTGCCACTTGAGAGGGCTATGATGAGTTTTGTAGGTTGTTTCCACATTAATTTTTTTGGCATTTACTGATATTATTTAATTTTATACCACATACTATTTAATTTTAGAATTATGGTTTGAAATAAGTGTCATCGAGAGGATGCCTTGTTTTAGGGAGGAAAGATATTACATCTTGATTTCTTCATTAAATTGATATTAATGTGATTAATGATGGTTGATTACTATTGTAGAAAATTGTTTTCATTTATGCTAATGTATAGACAAACATATAATGATCATTTCATGATTCATCACTTATTAGTTTGTTTTACACAAGTTTTATATTATATTGATCATGCTTATTATGATTTAGTAACATTTTATTAGTTATTATTGATACATGGTAACTATCATTTGTATTTTTTAAGGTGTAACTAGGAGATATTCCACTCTCTAGATAGATATGGAGGGAGAGTATCATTAGAGAGGGTGCAACAAATGACTATGTTGGGGTAGAGAGATTTTATGAGGAACCCTGCACACATAACATAGTAAAGTTAAATTCATGTTGTTTATGAGTTTATGGTTTCATGTTTGCTCTAACCTCAATTGCATTTAGTTATTTCATGTTTGATAAATGCTAACTAGTTTTGATCCATGGTTAAATGTTAATATTAATATGTTACAGTTGTGAGTGTTCTTTATGATTAAGATGTTTTATGCTGTTGTAGAATATTATAATTATAATTGTATTTTAGATGACTTTACTGTGTGGATTGTTGACTTCATGATTAAATTTCCATATAAAAATTCTTACTCTACCAAGTATCTGTAAACAATCAACAAAAAATCTTATCATCATAATAAAATTATGATTGGCATGGATATAGATTATTGTTTGTTGTTTATTAAATAAAGTTGATTATTTAAACACTAGAAAAACCTAAGTAATAGGTGAATGCGATTTTTAGGGTATCCATGGTAATAATGTTTGTAACACCCAAAAAGGGGTTGAATTAAACATACCATTGGGAATTGTTTATCATCATTGTTTTAATATAATTTTAATTATTAATTAATTATAACATTATTTGATATTTGGTTATCAATGCTAAATTTAGGGCAAGCTATCATTATGTTTTGGATGAGTCAAGCCACGTATAGTGGGAATTAGGGCTTGAATACGGAAGTTTAGTGGAGATCACATGACGATTGTGTTGTTTTTGGGGTTGAAACTATGAGATGTTAATCATGCCAAGAAATTATGGTGTTCATGATGAGTCTTTATTGATATTATATTATAGATAAGGGTTTTGCATGAAAGTAGAGGTTTCTGGTGGCATGTAGATGATAGAGGATATGATAAAATAGACAAGGGTTTTTGAAGAGGATACAAACAATCACTGACATAAAAGAATAGAGGAAAAGAGGAATAATTTGGTAAAGGCAAGTTATATTGTCTTCATCAGAGCCATATTGATGAGGTAGGGTTTTTTATTTAAATTACCTTACATAGCTATGTTGATGTTAATGCTAGGTTATTGTTGAATATTTAGAATGGTTACTATAATGTTTTTCTAAATTTATGTATACTATAACAAAATTAAGGATTTGACCCTATAGAAGGAGAAATATATCTACAAAATTGAATCACTAATTTGAGATAATTATAACATGAAAATAATTGTTTTGGGTAATGTTAATGAACTGGTTATAGTTTCTACCTAGATATACATGATTGTGTTTTTTTATTTTATAACTATGGTAAACAATTGTGTTTGTTTATTTTGTAATTATGGTAAATGACTATGTTTTTTATTTTATAATTATGGTAAATAGCTTGGCCATAGAACACTAAAAACACCTGTAGGTTTTCATTTTATCCTCACATATATAGAATAATATAAAGAAATAGGGTCAAGGGTTTTGTGTTGAACTTACCCTATTTTCTAGTGTGTATTGACTGTGGGTAACTAGTGAGACCATAAAACCATTTTATCATTCTATAGGTTCTTATCTTGTCTCTATCATTTTTGACATTTTTAATGAACTGGTTATGGCTTAAAGTTTTAAATAAGAGAACATGAATGTATAATACTTAGGGTTTAATTCATGTTGAGGGACCAAATTCAACATCAGTATACAATTAACATGGTTGTGTATGAACTATTTTAGTAGGTAGCGGGGGTAGTAATATCATAGTGTTGAATGGTTTTCATGGACTTAGTCTACAATATGGTACCCTTTAGGGTAGTCACTTTTGGTGTTTTTATGCCTTAATACATTCTTGTTGGGTCATTTGATTCATAAGGAAAATAAGTGTTGTTTTGGTGCATATATAATTATGTTTGGTTGGAATTAATTCAACTATTTATATAATTTATGTGGAAAGTAACCCTGTGATTAATGGTTTTAATAATTTCATTGGCATAAAATTTAGGTAAAATAATTTAATGTTATAGGTTGAGATGAGTAAGTTTTAAAAAGAATTATGTTTGTAAATTTGAGTATAGACTTTTATCCTATTTTTGTTTATATATAGAGTTAATGTTTTCTTAAGTTGAGAACTTAGTATGAAGGGTGAACTCTATATATATATATATATATATATACATGTTTATGAATTACATATAAATATATTGTTTATGAATAATTCAAAAAGACACACACACACACACACACACACACACACACACACACACACACACACACACACACACACACACACACACACACACACACACACACACACACACAAAATACCTATGAATTATACGTGCATACACACATACGTTTGCATGCGTGTACACAAGTCACTATTTGCTCAATCAACTGAATGATTGAACAACAAACTAGATTATCATATTTACATATATTAACTACTACTAATAATTATTAATTGACATGAATAGAATAATATATGTACTAGGAATTCTAAATAATACAAATATCTACTATGTGACTTCAAACCATATATATATTTATAGAGGCATTCGTCTGCATACTTACATATGACTGATCTACATTAACATAAATATATTTGTATATCAATTTGCATTCAAAAATTAGGTCCACTTGTATTGAGATACATTTACATAGAGGCATAGAATTTTACATAGGATTTAAGTCTAAATACCTTTATCACCATGTACAATAACTTAGAAGTAAAATAACAACATGAGGAATATATATGGTGCTAATAAAACATTACGACAATCTACTTTTTTGAGTAAAATATTTTAATAAAACCTAGACTCCTAATTTAGTGCATGCAGGGTGTAATTGCTGAGCTAAAATAATCAATGCATATCAATTCAATGATCTCCAATCTCCTTGAGTAAATAATGGCTTTATTTGGTAAAAGTAGTGCTCATCTAACAAAACTAGCAACCTAATTATAATAAGGTGAACTAGATATATGCATTGAAAATAACATACCAAATATCATTTTTGTGTAATTTTAACTAAACATATGCTATACATATCTAGGCCTAATGACTTGTATATTCAGTGGTTAATATACATTTATATCCATATAAATCAATATTCTTTGTAGTTTGATTTTGATTTTCATGAGATGTTGTGGACTCTTATATATCCAAAACTATAGCTTTAATATAAGAATATTTATTTTGAGTAGCTATTGTATGTATTAAGTAATCCAAACAACTACTATGAGATTTTAGTAACTAGACATAGATGTCTAAGCACCATATCCTTAGTCTTTTTTATATATTCTCCTTATCATGGTTCTTAGTTTTTATATAAGATAAAACCATGGATTCTTATTTATGTGTCATTTTATTATTCTATGAATTATTAAAAAAATGTATGTATGAAATGTGTGTAGAGATTATAAATTATCATGATGGTAGGCAATCATAAAACATTGATTTGATTATATATATATATATATATATATATATATATATATATATATATATATATATATATATATATATATATATATATATATATATTAGTGATATTATTAAACTCAACTTATAGCTAAATAAGATTAGGTTTAGTAGATCACTCTATGTGGGCATAGGGCTTGTATGTTATGATTAATAATAATGGACCGATAATATAAGTTCACTTAATAACTTATGTATTATCATGTAAATCATTGGAATGGTTATGCTTCTTATATAGGTGTATATGTAGTTATAAGCATATCGATATTATAATATGGCTTGTGTAAAGCATGGGAAACATATATAGCTAGAACATAGTCTTTCATTATTTATGATAAGCTTTACAATATGATATGATTAACATGGGAAAAAAACATGTTGTGTGGATATAACACTGTAATAAGCTACCTATTTATGAATTATTAATGTTATGCTTAAAAATAATATAGATATACATATGCCTAATAGATTATACTTTTATGTAGGGGTGTGTTCTTATAATTATAGTTCCCTAGTGGTTCAAACTATATTATAGATTTTTGTGTAAAAGAACCTTATTTATGCATGCATACAACCCCCATAAAATTATAACAAAGACTAGAATAGAATATTATATTTTTCATTATAATAGAGACTTTCTTTGTTATAACTAGTTGTTTGAACAAAAGCTTATGTCTTCATTGATTCATAATTACTTTATTATGACTGGTAGTGGTATTTAGTAATTGTGCTTAAGAAAACTAGACTATAATCATAGGGGTTATCATATGGTGTAGTATATTTGGAAACTACTTATAGTAATTAAAAATTGTAGTTAAATGTATATTTTACCCAGATGATATAAACTGTAGTTATTATTTTTATTATGGGATAGATATATTATGAGATTCATTCATACATTTGATGGAATAAATATATGTTTTTTTATTATTTCTATGGTCAACATGTTATGTGATAAAATTTATATTAGGATGTAATATGTATGAATATATTAGTTATATTATGTTAACCAAATCTCGCATTGTTGATACTGAATAAGTAGTGAGATGGATTTCACTAGCTTACTAGCATCACAATTCTAGATGAAGGTAATCTGATCAAGTGGTGTGTATAAATTTTGATTGATTCTTAGATCATTTAATTATAAAAAATAATGGCCAAAATAATGTTTAGATAGAATTGTCATTTCATGAGTATGATTTATATGTTTGTGTGATATCTTGAGTAGAATGGTGTTAGGAATAAATAGAAATTAATGTGGAATAATTTCACATAATCACAATAATAAGAGATATGAATAAAGATACATAAAGAACATAAATTAAAATGTACAATAAGAAGATAGGATTTAACATGGTTCACCCAATATGGGATACATACACTGAGAAACACTTGCTAAGATCTTATTAAAAGTAAACAAGAGTATAATTCACTCTCAAATCAATCTTATCATAATTAAAATATATAAATATTGTTTGGAGATGTGATCAATAAACTCTCCCAAAATTTTACTTGAATTCACACACTCTGTTCACCTTCTCAAACTTAGTTCTTCCTATATATAACCTAATGTATGTCCATCTATATATAATTACATCAATAGGTAACTGACATAGTGGTTTTACAAAATAATGGGTACCAAAACCATGGGCCAAGTCAACCCATAATGATTCCCCATTAATCATGGATGATGACACCACACATATACAAGTATAGATAAACCATGTATCTATACTCTCAGAAAAAGGGGCATCCTAATTTTTTTTAAGATCCCCATTTTTTTGAGAGTATATATACATGGTTTATCTACACTTGTATATGTGTGGTGTCATCAATCATGATTAATGGGGAACCATTATGGGTTGACTTAGCCCATGGTTTTAGTACCCATTATTTTATAAAACTACTATGTCAGTTACTTATTAATATAGTTATATATAGATGGACATACAATAAGTAATATATAAGAAAAATTGAGTTTGAGAAGGTGAACAAAGTGTGTGAATTCAAGTGAAAATATGGGAGAGTTTGTTGAGTGTACCTTCAAATAATATTTATGCAGTGTAACTATGATAAGAGTGATATGAGAGTGGATTGTACTCTTGTTATCTTGTAATAATATTTGAGTAAGTGTTTCTCAATGGTTGTAGCTCACATTGGGTGAACCACATTAAATCTTGTCTTCTTGTTGTTCATTTTAATTTTTATTCTTTATGTATCTCTATTTATAGCTCTTACTATTAAAAATTCTCTAAAATTATTCCCCATTAATTTTTATTTATTCCTAAAAACAAATTTCTATGATACATCACATATTTGGTTTTAGAAATCATACAACACATGGATATTAGCCTGTCTCTCTAGATTCTCATGCTATCACTATCTACTCATCTATGAAGGGAGGGCCATTCCCTAATGGGATTAGTGTGAGGTATTGTTGGTCGATGATTGGTGTGGAAAAGTGCTCAGATGATGATCTCCCTCCCCATAAAAGTAATAATTTTTATATGACACTTGAGATTGCTGCATATACTAGATTTTAGGGAACTATGCTCTGGGGATCGACATATATTATATATGTACATTGTATTATATTATATTATATTTATTATTAAAACATTATCATGATGAACTATAATTACTTATTTATTATACATTGATGGTAGTGGTTGTAGGCATGTATCAACCATGGTTGGTTAATTATAATTACTTTATATATTTATATTATGATGTGTTTCTTATGATGATAATGATCAATGATGTATGATGTAGTGTACTTCATTTATATTTATCACACTTAGATTATTTTGTATGATCACTAACTAGATTCTCGTGATGTAATCTATTTATAGTATATGTATTTAAATTAAAAAAATCATGTATTTTTAGGTAGATCCCAATGGGGATGTTACAAATGGTATCAGAGCTACAACTCAAACTCTAAGACCTATTGAGTCCACTAAAATTTTTATACCCTTTTATTTACAAAAAAGAGAATGGTGAAATCTATAGTTTCTATAGAGGGTCCATAAAATGTCAATGATAGTAACCCTCTATTTGATCCTAGCTAATTTTCCACTAAGCAATCAACAAAGATGGATCAGATTCTTATAGTCATGAATGAGACCAATGATAAGATTAAAA
Organism: Torreya grandis; assembly: GCA_037957365.1. Classification (NCBI taxonomy): domain Eukaryota; kingdom Viridiplantae; phylum Streptophyta; class Pinopsida; order Cupressales; family Taxaceae; genus Torreya; species Torreya grandis. The sequence continues at coordinate 2,901,429 of JARHVA010000801.1, forward strand.
CCTTAGAGCAGGTGGTTCATGGCCATGAAGAGGAATAACATCAAAACATACCTAAAGAACATCTTGTTGAGTAAGAAAATCCTTAGTATGATAGAGCTCAAATATCTATGAAGTTGGCTAGAGACATGAAGAAGGTGAACACACCTAAGTTCGATGGAACTATTCTGAGTGATGGAGTTGAGGCATGGCTGAATGAGATAGATAATTATTTTGAAATTTAAAACTACTTTGAGGTTTAATAGTAACTAATTCACAATTGGATGTACTTATCTTGACTAAAATGGACAAGGAGAGTCACCATAGACCTATACCTTCTACCTCATTTAGATGTCAACTTGATGATGTAGATTGATAGGATGACATCACTATATTTTCACACTCAATATCTAATTTGATGTTTTGATAATTATATCTAAGATGTTGAAGTGTCGTAAATGAAATGCTTGGAATAAAACATGAACAAAGTACTATAAAATAAATGCTTATGCATTAGAAGCTTCCTTAAACAAATCTAAGCAAGAATGTAAATTATATAATTCATTATTAAACCACACAATGCATAAAGAAATCAAATAACATGCTTAGCTATTAAATTGGGTTGGATTGTTGTTGTAAATCTTCCAAAGGGGGCCCTTCCTCCTTCCATCTTCCAACTTTAATCTTTCCTCTCATAATACTTAATTTAGCTTAGAAATGCTTGTTCATATTAATCAAAACTGTAACAATGAATTGATGTAGGAAGTTACAATAATTTTTTCTTGATAAAATATAACTATGATAATATCTAATCAACATATAATCCATCTCAAATATATTTCTACATATTTATATACCACAAAGGATATTGTTTTATGCAAAATAATATACACATTCCATTCTAAGATACATTTTATTTAGGATAACTAAAATTGGTTCCTTTCACTATAGCCATCATGCATGGGAATTTTGCAATTTTGGATATAAGATAAACAAGGTTGTTTCATTCTTAAACTACTTATTTTTTGAGCTCCATGGAGGTTAGAGTCATTTATATGAGTCAGTTGAAAGAGAATAAAAATTTGTTCATCCACAACTTTGGTCACATAGTGGCTATATGATGGTCTATGTAATGAGATTCCTTTGTTGCAAGACATTCCATGCTACATACCTATCTCTCTAAAACATCCTTAAAAAACATGTGGGTCTCTTCTAGGGGTATGAATTTCTTCAAGGTCTCCAACTTGTGCTACTAGTCCAACCAAAAATTCTTCCTTCTCTACTTCTATTGACAGCTGTGAGTGATCTTCAAGAATTCCTTTATGTTCCTCAGTTATTGTAGGATGAATATCTAATTTTATAGCAATGTTGATGATTTAGGACAAAATCTTCCTATATAGTCCCCTTCAATTTTCATATGTTAACCACTATTTTTTACTTTTTACCCACCCTACTTGCATAGGGTTAGTGATATGGTTTTTTTGAAATTTTCACTATCCTACTTGCAAAAAGGGAAATTTAAACTATGAAAGCAGGAAATAATTAATCTAAAGAATAAAAATCTTTAGAAATAAAAATAGTAAACAACTAGAAACAATTGCTATCAAGATTTAAGATTATAAGTGTGTGACACCCTTCCCCAACAATGGTGCCAAAAATGATTAGTAACTATTCACAATTGGATGTACTTCTCTTGACAAAAATGGACAAGGAGAGTCACCATGGACCTTTACCTTCTACTTCATTTAGATGTCAACTTGAGGACATAGACTTGATATGATGACATCATTGTATGTGCACACTCAATCTCTAATTTGATGTTTTGCTAGTTATATCTAAGATGTTGAAGTGTAGTAATGAAATGCTTGAAATAAAATATGAAAAAAATACTATGAAATAAATGCTTTTGCATTAGAATCTTCCTTAAACAAATCTAAGTAAGAATGTAAATCACATAATGCATAAAGAAATCAAATAACATGCTTCGCTATTAAATTGGGTTGGATTATTGTTGTAAGGTTTCTAAATATGGCCCTTCTTCCTTTGATCTTCTAGATTCAATCTTTCCTCTCACAACACTTAATTGAACTTAGAAATGCTTATTTATATTAATCAAAACTGTAGTAATGAATTGCTTTAGAAAGTTATAATAATTACTACTTCACAAAATGTACTTATGATAATCTCTAATCAACATCTACTCCATCTTAACTCTGTTGCTACATATTTATATACCGCATAGGAGATTATTTTATGAAAAAAATACACATTGTATTCTAAGATATATTTGACTTAGGATAATCAAAATTGGTTCCATTCAATACAATCATCATTCAAGGAATTCTATAATATTATTTTAGGACAAACAAGGCTATTTAATTATTCAACCACTTCCTTATTGAGCTCCATGCATGTTAGAGTCATTTCTATGAGTCGATTAGAAGAGAATCAAAATCTCTTCATTCATGGCTTTGGTCATGCAGTGACTGCAGGATGGTCTATGTAATGAGATTCCTTTATTGTAGGATGTTCTACACTACATACTTATATCTCCAAAACATCCTTAAAACACATTATAAAAAATTATCCTAAAGCAATAGATAACCATCATATATTTAATTCCAATACATAATTTCAACTATTTAAAAGAGTATAGAAACATAATGCTATATGGCTTATGAAAGAAGTAAACTATATGGAAAAGTATTTAAAATCATGGTTAATAAGTAAGATGAGTACAATAGATGGACACAAGAACATGACATTTATGGGTCTCATCACACCCCCAACTTAATATCTTGATCAACCTCAAATAGCATACTTGTTCATTTCCAATTCATAAAGAACTCTAAAATCCATGGGATCTATAGCACCCTTAGCAAGGTGAGCATAAAATCCCTACCTCTATTTAAATAGTTCCCAAATTTTGACTTCTCTGGCTTCATCTACTAGGGTTTTGTCTTGGCAATATAGAATATGATACTATAACAAAGGAGATTGGAATTTGAGGTTCAATAATTGTGATCCCATGTAACCTACAAGAAGAATATATTTTATGATATTATTAAATGTTGTGTTTAAATTAAAAGGGGAATAGGGCTCCCTCTTCTTCAATGTAGGAGTGAGCTCATTCCATCATTAAATATAGGACTATTTGGATGAAAGACCAAAAAAACGTTCTTAATCTTAAGTAAAAATCTTAGGCTTCATCATATTCCTTATGGGACCAAATTCAGACTTATTTCTTCAACATGATAACATCCCATTAAGCTAATATAACATTAGGTGCCATTGATTCACTTTTGATAAGCAACTAGCTTTCATTCTCCTTTTTCCTATATTTAGCTACTTCTCTTCCTCTTCTTTGGTCATTCAACAAATATGATGAAAATGTATGTAGTTGGACATCTCTAACATATAGATTAAGGTTTCACTCTCTATCATATAAAACAACAATATTGTAAAGGTAATAATTGCACAATATGATTGTTCTTCCTGTGAACTTACTTTATATATAGAAAAGGATAGGGGATCAACAACTTCATGAGGCATATCACAATAAATTCTCATAAATATAAAATTATGCCATTTCTCTTCAAAGTAGAATGAATATACCCTAGCAGGAGCTCTAAAATTTAGGAGCTCTTGGGTAAGACCAACCATATCTTCAATTTTTAATTTCAGTTTGGTGATGCTCTCTTCCTTCAACGTATTCTCTTCCTTCAATTTCTTATTGTCTTTTCTTAATTCCTTCAAAATTATAGACTGACTATTCGTCCAATTCATCAATTTAGAAGATATTACAAATGAAGAGTGATACCTGACTTCTTGGGTAGCTTTAGGTTCTTCTTATTGATTTAAATCTATAGAAGGTTTTGGAATATTGATTGTAGGATGGTCTTTGATAGAGTGTTTCAACTGATAAGCTATTGAAACAAGTGCATCCAATCTTCCACTAGATTGATCTTGCAACTACTTCCTTAGTTTCTCAATTTATTGTAGGGCTTGCTGAAGAGTGGAAAATTCCATTTATATAGTAGGTTTCTCCAATTTTTAACTTTTTACGACATAGGTTCCTCATGTAAATCTTCAAACTATGCTCAACTTGTTCTACTTCTTGCATAAGTTCCTCATGTAATTATTCAAAACTATGCTCAACTTGTTTTGCTTATTCTTGATTGAATACCAGAGAACATTATTTCCTATCTATTTTAGTCTCTAAAGATTCATCACTACTACCAATCTATTCATCTTCAAATTCTTCATTTATTTTAATAATAAAAGAAGGTTTAGTTCTCATTTTTCTTCTTAATTTGTGAGATCTACGAGGAGTAGGGGTTACCTTGGAATTTTTGGGAGAAGGTAGAAATTCCTCCTTAGACTCATCTAAATCAAAACAAAAAATGAGTTTATTCCTTTTCATTCTAGATTCCCTACCTATGGAAGTCCTTTCTTCAGTCTTTGCTACAGGTTCTTGTGTGGCTACAAGAAGGTTTTATGCTATAGATTCATATGGATCTATAGGAAGGGATTATTTTGATCTTTGTTATTCAACCTCCAATTACTCTTATATTTAATTTCCTTCTCTATCACTCTTTTCATTTCCTAGTTCTTGGAAAAATTCTTCCCAACTGATGTTGGGTCTAGTTCTTTGCAAACAGTCTTGAACAATCAACTAGATTAAGCAGTGATGAGAAAGAGCTTTAGAATTATCTTTTTGAAATAATTCCAATTTTTTTTTGATAATGTGGATTAAGAATTTGGGAATGTTTATCTTTATTCCATGCCATAAATGATTCATGAACTTAAAGTGTAGGCTATGTAGCATAAAACACCTCCCTTTGTAAATGAAATATCTAGAGATTATCTCAACATCTTTAGCCCATCTTCCTAATAGAGACAACCTTGTAGTGCCTTGATTTGAAGTTTTTAGGCATTTATTTATTTTAATTAACTTTTGTCTCTCAGCCTTAACATCAAATTTGTCTTTCCATTCTTCCCTTGTTCTTATTACTCCCATTAATCTGCTAACAGTGATTTCTGTTAGCTTTATTTCCAACCCCTTTACTATTGCCAAGCTATTATTTAATGTACCAACAAATTTTTCCACAATTTCTTCATCTAGGGCATACATTTTCTCAAAATGCTACACCCATAATATATGCTGAAATAAGGCCAATATTTTTGAGCTATTAGTTAAAGGGGTGATATCCAATGGTTCATGTTTCAACAAATCTCCTATATTTTGTGAGTTATAGGTTTAGGTGATTACAATAAGGGTTTTGGTCTATGGCATAATTATTTGTGACTTTTGCTTTGGGAGGAAAAATAATCCTTTTGAATTAATGGAAAATCTCCCCCTAACTTAGACTATCACTTGTCCTCAAGGGACGAAGCTAATGTGCATAAAACACTCATGGTAAGAGTAAAGGGTGGTAGTAGTAGTTATGTTAATGGTAACATAAATCAACAAAGGAGTTGGTAAGGAGGAATGATAAGGAGAGGATATGGTGGTGTATTAAGAGCATTAAGTCCCATCATATTTAAAAATAATTAAAATGTATGATAGGAAATAAATATAGAATATTTACTAGATTACTTATAGAAATACCTTTCATAAATGTGTAAATGATGATTTAAAAATATGGTCATGGCATATGATATCATTTGAGTGGGATAAAATTCTTGATGTCTAATGAAATGTAGGAATACATCTTGTAACAAGTAATATTTCCTATAGTAGTAAGTTTTATTCTGTAGCAGTAAGTTTTATCCTACAGTAGTAAGTTTTATATTGCAACAAGTTTTTCATCCTGTAGCAAGAAGGAAAATGTATTTTTGATCCAAGGGAATGAATCTGCAATGAAAAAATAGATAAAAACAAAAAGTTTTATTTTTGTAGTACCTTTTTTCTTTTTCACTTTTTTTTTTAATGAATGTCGATTAGCCAGTGACCTAGTTTTTTGAGATAACATCCGTCAATAATGCCCAAAGGTTTTCATTACTGATTTTATTTTTTTTAGATTTTCTAGTTTAAACTCAATTAAAACCACAAGAATATAGAAGGTAGGATTTTATTCAACCTAAACCAAGCAATTATGAATGACTTGTTCTTAACTACATGAAGTGTTTTTACTCTTAGAAAATATTAGAGAAGGATTGATAGAAATACCTTTTAACTATAGGAATAGGTTGATTTTCTTCATGAAGAAGAGATGGATGTTGTTATTTAATAAGTTGATGAGTGAGATTTTCCTTGAAAAATGGTTTCTTATATATCTTGAGCCTATGGCCATTAACATGTAGTTGGAATTGAATAGAGTCAATAGTTATGAGCTGTACAACTCCATTGCCAATTTTTTTCGATCTCATAAGGCCCAAGCCATCTAGACTACATATTTTATTTATGATTCTTGTATTTAGATTTAAAAAGGAGTGCCCAGTCTCCTAGTTAGAAATAATTAGTCTTGATGTTCTTATCATGCCATCCCACACATTGTCTCTACATTATTTCAATATGATGAAGTGATTCCTTTCTTAGTTTATCAAGTGCATTCAGTTGCATGATCCTATCTTGTTGAGGTTGGGAAATATCCAAGCCCAAATCAAGTGATATCCTTAATGTCTTATGTTCAAACTCAATACGTAGAATAGGCTTCTTACTCTAAACTAGCTCATATTGAGTGAGATCAGTTATGGTTTTCTAGGTGATTCTATAAGCCTAGATTGCTTTTAGAAGATGATTTGACCAATATTTTCTATGAAAGCTAAAAATCTTAGTGAAGACATTTTCCAATTCTCTATTTGTCACTTCTACATGACCATTTCACTAAGGATGGTAAGGGGTAGACTTCTTGTATCTAATTTCATATTCTTTTACCAAGGTAGCTGTGAGGTCTGACGTAAACTATGGACCTTAATCTATGACTATTTCTCTTGGTATGCTATATAGGGTGAATATTTCTTCATAAAAGAACTCAAATACCTTCTCATCTCGAGCATGGGTTAAGGATTTGACCTCTACCCATTTGGTGACATAATCAGTACACCAATATGTATTCTTTTTTGTTGGATTTAGGATTAATGGGATCTATAAAATTTGGTCCCTATTTGTCAAAGGGTTTTAGAACTAGTTGTGGCTGTAATGGCATTTCATCAGAGTGAGTGGGCTTTACCATAAAATGACATTGATGACATTTGTGGGTGTACATCATGGAATCCTTATGAAAAGAAGGCCAATACTATTTGACATTAATCACTTTTATGGTAATCTATTTGGTAGCAAAATAACCTCCATAGGGTTCATCATGACAAGCTCTAAGAATGTCATAAGCTTCATCTTATAAAATACATCTTTTCATAATTGAATTTGGTCCCATGATAAAGAGATATCTTACAATCTAGGAATAATGTCTACTCTTTTGGATCAGGTGTTGTTTATCCCTAGGTAAGAAATATTGTGGTAGTGATCTTGCATTAAGATAGTTAGCAATATCTACGCAACAAAGAGATTGAATTATTACATCAAATAAATGTTCATCAAGAAAAGAATCATCAACAATAGGACTTTGTTCATCATTTTTCAATCGAGATAGAAAATTTTCTACTACATTATCCTTACCTAGTTTGTCTATAATGGTAATATCAAAATCCTATAGCAAAAGCAACCAATGAATTATCCTACCTATTACAACAAGTTTATTCATTAAATACTTTATTGCTACATGATCGGTGTGGATGAATACTTGGTAACCTATAATTTAGTGTCAAAATTTGTTGATGGCATAGATGACAACAAAAAATTCCTTTTCTATTATAGTGTAGTTAAGTTTAACCCCTTGAATATTTTTGTTGATAAAATAGATTACATAACATAGAGATTCATCTTTTTGGCCAAGGACAACTCCTAAAGTGGTGTTAGATGCATCTATATGAATGTGAAAAGGCTTCTTCAAGTTAGGCATTCTTAGAATAGGAGTTTTTATGAGAAGGTATTTGAGTTTTTAAAAGGTAGTTTGATAATCATTAGTCTATGTAAACTCACCATCCTTAGTAAGTAATCCAAATAATGGGGTGGCAATTTTATTAAAATCTTTGATGAATAATCTATAATAACTAACATGTCCTAAGAAACTTCTAACATATTTTTTATTTTTTTGTGTGGGTAGATCCTTAATAATACTTATCTTTACTGAGTCAACTTGAATTCTAGTAGGGGATATGTGATGTCCCAACACAATCCCTTCAGTCATAAGCATGTATCACTTTTCATTGCTTAGAGATAATTGATGGTCCTAGCAGTGTTGAAAAACTTTCTCTAGGCATTTCTTTGAATGTCTACCCATAGACAATGAAATCATCCATGTATATTTTAACATAATCATGATAGAGATCAAAAAATATGCTCAACACAACCCTTTGAAAAGTAGCTGGGGCATTGCAAAGACCATGACATAGGCATAGGTTCCCTGAAGTTTTGTCTTAGTCTCTTAGAACAAATTATATTTTATTATAACCACTATATCCATCTAGGAAGGAAAATTACTTCTTCCCTACTAATGTATCTAACACTTGATCAATAAATGAAAGGGGAAAGTGATCCTTCCATGTATATTTTAACATAATCATAGGAGAGATCAAAAAACTTTCTCTAGGTTGGTGAATAGGTTTGCATTATTCTTTAATGTAAATGTGATGCATGCATATATCTGGGGGTATTCCTTTCATGTCATGGTAATCTAAGATATATGATATTGTGTGCCTTCTAAGCATTGTGAGTAACTAAATTTTTTTATTGGAGTGTTAAGGAAATGCTGATGTTGATAGGTTTGTTTGGAAGGATGTCTACTTGCTTTGTTAAAGAAAGCATGGTCTCTACATTGGTAGTTAAAAGAGCATAACTACATTAATGGGGAAGTAATTGATGGAATGTCTAAATATCTATTTTAGTTTCAAGAAAATCATTCTCAATAAAAGTATTCTAAAGATGGCATGGTATACATTCCAATAGGTTGGTGGCTATAGGATCTTGTAGATAGGTGTTTTGTATGATAACAATAAGGACAATGTATTTTTATTAGGATTATAGAGCTGGACTCTAGTCAATTGTGCATAGAGTCTACAAGGAGACAAATTCTTCAAAGTCATCAATCTAAGGGGTTGGTCCATCATTATAGGAAGGTTGAGCTAGTGGATACAACACCAATTTTTTGGTGTCATTTCCATTGGAAATTAGCAATTTTTTTGACTTACAACCAATAAAAGCATTACTGATGGCCAACCATGGACAACCAAGGATGAGAGGATAACCCCCAAAGTTTCTCTTTGGATGTAAGACAATAAAATCTATTAGATATTTACAAGAATCCATAGTGATAACAAGGCACTTAACAATCCCCTTAGGCTTAATAATTGATCTGTTAGCCATTTAGAGGATGGTGGGCATTAAATGAAGAGTGGTAAGTTTTAGTTGTTGCATGGTCTCCATGGTTATCACATTGATGGATGCCACCAAGTCAATTAAAGTATTGGAGATGGGTTGGCTATGGATAATAACATTAAATACATGACTTACCAAATCAAAATATTTTTGGGGAAACTATATTTATATAACATAATATCTACTAATTGGCCAATGACCCAAACTATTTTTGGATCCTTCTTCTTTCTTCTCATTTTTTTCAAACATATCTCTTTAACAACTTTATTATAGATAGGAACAACCTTTATTACTTGAAATAGTGGAATTTTGATGTGCACATTCTTGAGTTATCCTAAAATATCAAATTTAGGCTCTAGTTTAGGATGTGATATATTCAATATATTTGAAAAAGGAGGATTCTCAGTTTCTTTTTTATTTTTAGATGGACTTGGCTCAAGATTGGCCATGGGTGACTATGGATTAGTATGGATTAGAACTGATTCAAAGTGTTATATGATTATGGATGAGGTGGGTTGTGAAATAACATGACTTGAGTGAAGTTAAACTTGATTAATATCTAAGGTGTATGTTGGATATTTCATTATTTCAATGGATTATGTCAGTTGAACCAACTTATTGGTAGGATTGGGGATGGGATGGGTGGGTAAATAGGTTTTTGAGTGTTTAACATTATGGCCTATTATTATTTTGGTTGTTTCATTTTATAGGGAAAGCCTTGATTACCTCTCCATTGATATTTCCATGGATTAGAGGGATAAAACCATTGCTAGTTTTAGAATCACCCTATTGAGGTTGTTGTCCATTTTATTGCATCCATAACTAATTTTAGGGTAGCTACCAACTTGTTTGAGACCAATTTTGATTGGGTACATTCATCCAAGAACCATATTGAGTATTATTTGAGAATTTATAATTTGAAAACATAGAGCTTGATGGTATACCTGATATTTGTAGCCATGGTTTCTATTAAGCCACAAAAAACACCTAATTTTCATCTTCTCCTATGGCATATAACTCTACTATTTTAGGATTCTCCTTGGTTATGCTATATACCTAAGCTTTTATGGAATGACATGTGTAATCCACCTTCTTCTTTCTACATTCAAGGCAATAAGTGGCTAAGGCTTTCTTGGTTTCTTCTTGTTTCCTTTGTGTATGTAATATATCAAGTTGAGTAGCTAGGTGATTGATGTTTTGTTGCTTCATGTCCTAGAATATGTTGCTAACTTCACCTTTAGATAGTCTTACAATAGATGCTATAGGAATGGTTCTATCCCTAATTTTATTCATGGTTGATCTAGAGTAGTTCATACATATAAATGTTAGTTCATCAATTGTTAGTGTAAAAAAATCACCACCAAACATTAAATCTAGTGCCTCTAGACAATCATCTCTCATTACTTTCAAAAATATCAGCCTGAATAATTCCTTGTCTATTGTAGTTTTCTTATATTTTTTCAAGATGAACAAAAATATTTCCATATATTCCTTTAATGACTTTTCATCATCTTGTGTCATTCAAAAAATGCCATCTCTCCTTTAGTTTCTACCCCTACAATAGTCTTGGTATTTCATCAAAAACTTCTCCTTAATTTCTTCCCAATTAGAAATGGCAACCTTTCTAATTCCCATGAACCATCTAAGTGTTGCATCTTGGAGTGTTGTTGAAAATAGTTTGAGTTTCTGAGCATCTAAATCATAGATTATAGCTATGGCATAAGATGTCAAACTCAAAAAGAAATGTATCTAGATCCTCAGATGCTTTTCCTCTAAATGTAGGGTGGGTAGAGTGAGGGATATTCTTCATGGGTGAATTTACATTAGGAGTAAGGATATGAAATTATAAAGTAGTAGACTCATTGGTAGTGTTTTCTTCCTAGTGATCCCCCATGAATACTCTTTGTGTTGGTATATGGAAGGTTGTTGCTACCCAATGCTCAAAATTCCTATCAATTCTTTTATTTTTTGGGGTGTAGAAGATGGAGACTATATTTTTTCTTAGGAATGTATGGCTTCCTATACAATGGGGATGGTGTGGAAATTTCAAAATATTTTGCTAATGTCTCGACATAAAGTCTCTCTAAATTAGAAGATTCTATTGTCTTGGGTTTCTTCTAGGGGCAAGAATAGCTTTGAATGCCTCCTTAACAAGAAATTTAGGTGATAAAGGGAAGTGAAATTCATATTCTTGAGTATGAGGTGATAATATGGGAATTATTAGAGGTGGTACATGTGGGTCTCTTATAGGGGTATGAATTTCTTCAATGTTTCTAACTTGTGCTACCAGTCTAACCAAAAATTCTTCCTTCTCTACTTCTTCTATTGACACTATGAGTGATCTTCAAGAATTCCTTTATGTTCCTTAGTTGTTGTAAGATGAATATCTAATTTTAAAACAATATTTGATGGTTTAGGCAAAAATATTCCTATATAGTCCCCTTCACTTTGCATATGTTAACCACTTTTTTCTTTAACTTTTTACCCACCCTACTTACACAAGGTTAGTATTATGGGTTTTTTTGAAATTTCCACTATCATACTTGCAAAAAGGGAAATTTAAAATATGAAAGAATGAAATCCTTAATCTAAATAATATAAATATCTGGAAATAAAAATAATAAGCATATATAAATAATTTCTATCAATATTGAAGATTATAAGTGTGTGACACCCTTCCCCAACAATGGTGCCAAAAATAACAAGTAGATGGTTCATAATTAGATGTACTTATCTTGACCAAAATTGAAAAAGAGAGTCCCCATAGACCTATACCTTCTAATTTATTTATATGTCAACTCGAGGATGTAGAATTGATAGGATGACATCACTATATGTGCACACTCAATCTCTAATTTAATGTTTTGCTAATTATATCTAAGATGTTGAAGTGCATTAAATGAAATGCTTGAAACAAAATATAAATAAATTAATATGAAATAAATGCTTATGCATTGAAATCTTATATAAAAAAAATCTAAGCAAGAATGTAAATCACATAATTTATAATTAAATCACATAATGCATAAAGAAATCACATTACATGTTTAGATATTAAATTGGGTTGGATTATTGTTGTAAGGCTTCTAAATAAGGCCATTCCTCCTTCTGTCTTCTAGATTCAATCCTTCCTCTCACAACACTTAATTGAACTTAGAAATGCTTGTTCATATTAATTAAAATTGTAGCAATGAACTATTGTAAGAAGTTATAGTAATTGATTCTTGACAAAATGTACTTATGATAATCTCTAATAAACATCTACTCCATCTCAAATTTGATAATACATATTTATATACCACATAAGAGATTATTTTATGGAAAAAATATACACATTCTATTCTAAGATATATTTGATTTATGATAATCAAAATTGGTTCCTTTCATTACAATCATCATTCATGGGAATTTTACAATATTGCTGTAGGACAAACAAGGCTGTTTCATTCTTCAACCACTTTCTTATTGAGCTCTATGGAGGTTAGAGTCATTTATATGAGTCAGTTGGAAGATAATCAAAATCTATTCATCTATGGCTTTGGTCATGTAGTGGATGTAAGATGGTCTATGTAATGAGATTCCTTTGTTGTAGGATGTTTTGTGCTACATACTTATCTCTCCAAAACATCCTTAAAACACATTATAAAAAAACATCCTAAAGCAATAGATAAATATCATATATTTAATTCCAATACATAATTTTAACTATTTAAAAGAGTATAGAAACATAATGCTATATGGCTTATGAAATTAGAAAATTGTATGAAAAAGTGCTCAAAAGCATAGTTAACAAGTAGGATGAGTACAATAGATGGACACAAGAATAAAACATTTATGGGGATCATCAGAGGTCACTAAAATAGTATGGGAGAATACTAGTTGGCTAGTGAGGTAGATACATGGTGGGCTAACAAGAGGTCGGAAATAAATCTCAACGTGACCAACACTACTTGGGATTAGTTTATGACTTTGTTTAGGTCACGCTGGTTCCCACAACTTTATTTTGATCATAGGTACATAGACTTCTAGAATTTGAAGCAAGGAGACTTATAAATGAATGAATAATAGGATCAGTTCACCAAACCTCTAAAATACATACCTTGGTACTAGGGAGATGAGAGGTTTAGGATTAGAACATTTATCATGGGATTGAGACCCCAGATCGGTGGAGAGGTGGATGTTCATGGACCTACCATGGACTAGGTCTTCAATAAGGTGGTCAAACATGAACAAAAGTTGAAGTCACTTTCACAAGCCAAGGAAAAGTTTAATAAAAAGTTTGTAAATTTTAAGTTAATGTTCAAAAATAAGAATTAGAAAAAAAAGAGTGGAAACTCTAGGAAGTAGTTCAAAAGTTATAATGCTAAATTCAATAATGGTTTAGGAAACAAAAAATTGGGCAATGGTTCTAAAGGAATTTTCAAGGGAAACCAATAGATTTATAGGAAAGGACCAATTGGAGGTTGTTTCATTTAAAGAGATGACCATTATGCTCATGAATACACTTAGCACAAGTCAAATAATAAAGTTCCTAATCTTCAGTAGGGAAGTTTTTAGTAGCATATTCCTGTGGTAGTTGATAATTGACAAGTTGAATTTCAAGCATTACCCATAGAGATATCAGGTACTTTGTTTGACCATCCAATTTCCATTTTGATTGATACAAGGGATAAACAATGTTTTATATCATATATAATGCTTATTATGTTAGCTATAAGAGTTAAATCAATAGAAAATACATGGTCAATATAGTATGGGAATGACTCAAAAGTCATGGTTGACAAGTGTTTAATTAAGGTAGAGATTAGGTTGCTCAAATTCATAATAGGTTTGGATCTCTATATAGAAAAACTAGGGTTATATGATGTGATATTAGAAGTCAATTGGCTTGAAAAACATAAGGTGAAGGTTGAAAACTACTTGAAGAAGGTTGAGTGTCTAGATGATTTTGGAAATCAGACACAAATCCAAGGTGAGAAAAGAGAGTTGAAGCTTAGGTAGATTTTTAAAATTAAACTCAAGAGGGCATAAGGAAAAGGGTGCCAAGAATTTATCATCAAGATAAATGAAATGGAGGAACCTAAGGAAACATCTCTCAAGGATTACCCATTTTTTAGATATTTTCATGATGTGTTTCTAGAAGAATTGCCAAGATTGCTATTGACATCATACCTAGTTTAGAACCATAGTCTAAGGTACCATACAGGATGACGACCACTGATTTGGTTGAATTTAAGGCTCAAATTTAGGAATTGTTGTCTAGGGGGTTGATTGGGCCAATTGTGTCACCATGAGGTGTACTAGTTATCTTTGTCAATAAGGATGGTACTCTTCAAGTTTGCAATGACTATAAAATGTTGAACAAGGTAACTATAAAAAATAGGTATCCAGTACCTTTTTTATATGATATTTTTGATCAAATGCAAGGAGTAAAAATATTTTATAATATTTATCTTAGAGTGGAATACCATCAACTGAGGTTACAAGATGAGGATATTTCAAAGATAATATTTAGAACTCATTATGGACATTATGAGTTCAAAGTATTACTATTTGGGTTGACTAATGCTCTAGTATAATTCATGAATCTCATGAATAATGTGTTTAGAGATTATCTAGATCGCTTTGTTTTAGTTTTTATAAATGACATTCTTATATACTCAAAGAATGAAGAGGATCACCTTCATCATATGGAACTAGTTCTATAATGGTTACAAAAACACAAGCTATATGGAAATTTGTCTAAGTGCACATTTTTATAGGAGAGAATCCAATATTTGGGACATATTATCTTGATAGATAGTATCTAAGTAGATCTAGGAAAGATAAGAGCCATTATGGAATGGCCAATGCTAAAGAATGTGCCCGAGGTAAGAATTTTCATGGGATTAGTAGGCTATTACAAGAAGTTCATTTTAATTTTTTCCAAGATAGCTAATCCAATTAATTATTTGAAATGTAAGAACCAAGATTTTGTCTGGTCAAAGAAGTGTGAAGTAGATTTTTAAGAATAAAAAAGAAGGCTTACTTTAGCACCAGTGTTAAGAGTGCTTAAACCCAATGGTTAATTTGAAATGATCATGGATGTGTCAGGGGATGTAATAACATAAGTCCTTGTGTAGTATGGTATAGTGGTGGCTTATGAATCAAGGAAAATTAAGCCTTATGAGTTAAAATATGCCTGTCATGACTTGAAACTTGTAACAATTGTTCATTCTTTGCAAGTTTGGTGGCATTACTTATTGGGAAAACTATTTGATCTCAAGATATATAACTTAAGACTAAAGTACATCTTCACCCAACTAAACTTGAATGCCCATCATAGATGTTGGTTTGAGTTATTATCTAATTATGCTTTCAACATCAACTATATCAAAGGTAAGGAAAATAGAGTGGCTGATACCCTAAGTCGTAGAAGGTACATAGAAGTTGTGGGTACTATTAGGAGTACTTTTAGGGATCAAGTGATTGAATTTTTTCTAGGAGATGAATCTATGATCAGGTCAAAAAGAATTATCTGAGAATGCTAATAATCCTTGGTATAAAGGATTCATATTAGAGAATGATGGTATTTTATAATATAATAGAAGGATGTATGTGCCAGATCAAGAGAATATATAGAAATAGTGCTAAAAGAACTGAATAATTCCCCATATTCAGAACATCTAAGAGTAAACAAGCTCATGACAAATCTATAGAGAAGATCATTTTAGATCATGATCTAAATATGAATGTTATATTTTAGGTAACTCTAATTCAACTTTGGGTACGTAATTAAATTTTAGTCCTGTATATAACCTAGAGATTGATGGTTAGACTAAGTGAGTTAATCAATGTTAGAAGATCTTATTCATATGTATTACATGGATCAACAATAAAAATGGGAATATTATATTTTTTTGGTTGGGTTTTCATATAATAACTCATACCAATCAGCTTTGAATATGACACTATTTGAAGCACTGTATGAAAGAAGGTGTAGGATGCCAATCAGTTGGGATAGGTTAGAGGACATGGTAGTATTTAGACCTGAGATGCTTTCATAAATGGAAGAGAAAGTTAGATTAATTAGGTAGAGATTGGATAAGGTCAATGATAGGTATAAGAGTTATGTTGATCTGAATAGGATAAATAGGTAGTTTTTTATAGGTGATAAAGTGTTCTTATGGGTTAAGCCGTAGAAGATCTTGATTAAATTTGAGAAGTCAACAAAATTATCATCGAGATATGTGGGAACCTTTAAGATGTTATAAGTGGTCAATATTATAGTTTATAGACTTGCATTACCACCAAACCTAGTTATATTACATAATGTCTTCCATGTTTCTTATCTTAAAAAGTATATAACTGATCTTACACGTGTTGGAATGGAATGATTTACAAGTTCTAGATCCTAATTGGTCATAGTAGAACCAATCAGAGTAATTTAAACTTACAAAATTCATTTTTATAATAGATATATGTCATAGTGAAAGGTCCTATAGACCAATTTTGGCCCACATACCAAGCTTTTTCTTGGATAGAGAAGCTGAGCAAATTTCCTAACCCAAATGATCAAATGACTTAAGTGAAGAAGATGGACTAGATCATCATCAAACATCATGCAAAAATATATAGGTTAGTTTGGTTTCATACTTCATAAGTGCACTTATAAAGCCTCTCAAGATAAAATATTGCATATACATGAGTTTATTCATGCCTTAAACATTATCTATAAATTTCATGACTTGATGAGTTGTCTATCTCAAGTTTCAAGTGTTCAAAGTTGAACAAGTAAAATGAGATATGCATGGGGAAATCAGGTTAAATCTATGTAAATATCCATTTGAATTCAAATATTCCAAAGGATGAATGCAAAGATGACAAGTGGAAAGATCTTAGGTGCCCATATGAAGATCTAATGGTGTATCATGACTAAAAAAACTAATAGGTCCAAGATGATCAATGATGCATGATCAATTGTACCAAATTAGATCAATGGTGAGCTTGAAATCAAAAGGTCAGTGAATCTTAAGGACAAGATACAATCTACTAAGTTTCATAACCATGATAACTACCAAGAAAATAAATTGTATTCATTCAAGCCATGCAAAGGAATATCAATGGTGTGCATAAGGTCAAAGGTTCAATCAAACTCAAGACAAATGTGAGGTTACCACATGGTGAAAGTGTAGGAACTAGCTAAGACTGACTATGGGGCCCAAAAAATGAATGAGGATTTGATAGATGATACAGATGTGAGAATCCTAACTCAAGATTAATTGCCAAGATTAAAAGTTAAAGCTAAGATTTTTCAAATAGAGGTCAATCATGGTTTAGGTTGAACCAATAATAAATTCTTCAAAGAGATATATCACCATTAGAGCTCGATCGAATGTCACAAGTAGACATAGCCATATAATCAAGGGTTATTAATGATAAAGTTCTAATGCTATTGAAGCTCAGTATGAACCTCTGGTTTAAAGATTTATAACATGCAAAGTCCATCTTATGGGGTCATAATATTATTATATAAGTATGTTCACTATTTTTTTTAAATAAAATTTATGCATGATGAGTTCTCAACTTCCATAAGGTTCAAAGATAGAATAGGTTTTTTTAAACCTAATATAGTTTAAAATAGGACTATACAACCTATAGGTTTTCATCGATATTATAGCTATATGAAAACCAAAAAATGAGATTGGTTTTCAATCTATAGTAAGACCTATGCTTAGATATTGAAATGGGGATAAATATGTGATTATGGAGAAAATTTTCATCTATCAACATGGTCACATCCTCAACAAACTTGTACCTATATATGCTCATAATAGACATAAGCATGGTTTGTCAGGTTTAAAGATATGAGGATTTGGTCCTCATGAGTAAGTCAAGTGGAAGATTCAATATGGAGATTCAATAATTGGAGAAAGTAGTTAGAGCATTTATTTATATTTTA
This sequence comes from Torreya grandis, assembly GCA_037957365.1. Lineage (NCBI taxonomy): Eukaryota > Viridiplantae > Streptophyta > Pinopsida > Cupressales > Taxaceae > Torreya > Torreya grandis. Next base: position 2,919,785 of record JARHVA010000801.1, read on the forward strand.
GAGCATTTAAAGATTTTATCCAATAACAAGATCATGACTCATCATATTACATATAGATTCTTGTATTCTAGTGCATTTCTCAGCCAATGAGAAGAGCTTGAAGACTAATTAGAGAAAATACATGTTAATTATCTTGTTGATGAAGGGCTAGTCTAGATTAGATTAAGTATGGTAGAGCATTCATTGAAAGGTGGAAGCTCATTAATTGTTCTTGGTTAATAGGCTTCCTCTTTTCTCTTTTCACTTTCTATATTGCCCATTCTTTCCCATTTCTAATCTCTCTCTCTCTCTCTCTTGGATTCTATAATCTCATAAGGACTCTTTGATATTTAAGATTAGGGGACTCTCTAAGATATTGTAAAATATGCTCATCTTGATTAGGCTAAACCCTGTCAAACATTTGTAAGAACTACTTCTTGATGAAATAATATATTTTCTTTACCTATCTCTTACCTTGGATCAGTGTTTAGTGATTTGTGTATGATGGTATTGTGAAGGAGATTATTCCATACCATTATCCTCCTTTTCCTCTTATAATGTGTTTTCAAGCTATTTGGAAGTCTAGATTAGTGTTCTACCTGAACCTAATCCATGAAACAATTATGCAATCAACTAGTCTGTGAGGTTGTGTGAGCTAGCATTGTCTTTTGTAGATCTAATATGGGTTAAAGATTATGGAAATTTATCATTTTATTTGGTGCATCACTTCTTATCCTTCTTAGGAGCCCTTTTACCTATGAAAACATTAGTTTAGGTGATCTATCAAGAGGAAGCTAGCCTTCTCTAGAGGTTCAACCCCACCATAGGATAAACATAGCCTAGGGTTGTTCCCATATTATGATTGGTAGTGGGGGATCCTAAATAAATCTTCTACAAGGGTGAAATCTCACACCACAATAGTTTTTATAATGCATAGTGTGACTTACTGTGTTGTTCACTGGTGAAGATTTTGGGTGTTCTCTTCATCCAATCAGCCTTTGGAGGCATTTGTGAAAACTTCAATGGTGACTCCAAGTATTCATCTGTTGGTTTAAGTAGCCTAAGTGCCTACTAATCATAATATAGTATGTACAATCAACCATATTTTGATTAGTATGCTTATTCTCTACCTCAACATCACACTTATCAAGAAAATAATGTTTATGTGTTATTCCCAAGTGGCCCTCAAACCTATCAGCCCTATCATGGACTTTGACCTCATCCTACCCCTATATATGACTAAGGTCAGCCTCATTTACATTCAAATCAATCTTCTAATTCCCCTAGTCAAGACCAAGCTTATCCTATTACATCCTTGTCAAGAGTCAAGTAAGCAATATCAATTTATATTTAATTGATAAGGGATAATTGTAGGGGTTTAGATTTTTATCTAGTCATCCCTATCCATGTTCTATAAAAGGCAAGGAGTGTTCTTCAATTTTTTTAAAAAAAGATGGTCAATTTATGAGGGTAAAAAATGGTAATCTTATAGGAATAAGGACATAATAATGATGAGAAGCATGATCCATAACATAGATAGTGTGTTGATATCTTATGAAGAGCAAAAATCTCATTTGGATTAGTCTTATGTGTCCTCTTCCCTCCGAGATCCTCAATCTTAGCCTTCAAGAGTTTCTAATTAACCCTCTAGTCAATATTTTCAAATTCCATCCTTGTTAAAACTCAAAGAGGCAATACTAGACCAAGGTAAAACAATCATGAAAATCAATGAGGGGGTTAAGCGTGGATAAGAATTCCCTATTCATACCATGGAGGGGATGAGAATATTCTTGCAAGAGTTTTGGAATGTGTGGGAATCCATTAAAGAATCTGACTATCCACATGTTGAGAAGCAAGAATTAAAAGGGTGGGAATTATCTATTGAAAAAGTGTTTGAGTAGCAGGAGAAAGAGTATGTCAAACCTAAGCCAATTAGTTTTCCCTCTCCTACCCCTACTCCCATTCCCACTCAAGAACATGAAGCCTTTCCATCATGGATATTCTCTAACACATTTGACCCTGGATATGTCATGTCCTCATTTATGAGGCAACCCTTTTCTATAACCATTCAAAAGGAATAAAAAGTGTCTATTCCATACTCATTTTCATCCTGGAAATTAGTTTAGAAAGGCATAAAGAAGGAGGAGGTGTTAGTTGAGGCAGTTCTTCAAGAGCCATCAATAGACCCTATAAGGTATCTAGCTAGAAAGATACTCTCTTAAGCTCTAAGTAAGGTGAACTTCTTCACCCTCCCACCATATGCCTCTTAGAGAAAGAGACTATTTTACAAAGGATAGAGGAGGAGATTGTAGTCATAAATGAGCCATATGAGGAAAATGCAATCATCTATGAAGAAGAGATCATGATAAGTATCCCACTTCTTAGGGAGGAACAAGTTTTAGCTTTAAAATTGTAAGAGATTTATGAGAATAAAAAAGATAACCTTAATTAACCTATTATGGAGGTCAAGGGAAGCTCAAGTGATTTAGAAGATCAATGGGAAAATTTGTGGTTAGATTTCTTGAGTGAAATGGAGCAACTTAATGTTGCAAACTTGCTTGAAGAAGATTGTCCTCAAAATGAACATAGGAAAAACCTTGAATAGACTATTGAAGGTCTATTCTACAAAGATGAAGAAGAGGATTAGAACTAGGTGCCTAAATTTGGTCCAGTTCAAAATGAGGTATCAGTTGAAGATAACCTTTATATGTTAGAGTAAGAGGAAAATATATCATAGCTTTAGCAAGATAGGTGTGATATTTCAAACCTTAGATGGTTAAGTCAACCCTCATTTTTAGTTGAAGATCAATATGAAATATTGAGTGAGGTTGATGAAAGAGACATATCAAATGATCAAAAGATGTAGTTTGATGAACATACCAGTGAAAAATTTGAAGGGTTATGGTAGTGGTTCAATGGCCTAACCAAAGATTTAGAAGAGATTAAAGGACATGTCCTTCCAGGAACCTATGAGCATGATTCTATAATCATGATCAATCCTAATTATCACAAGGATAAGGGGAAGGATACAGTCTTTTTGAACCACCAAGTGAACCAAGTGTAGTTTCTCCCAAGAGCTTAAATGAAGTCTTCATGCAAGGATTTCTTAACGGTGATGAGCAACATCAAGAAAGCACTCTTATAGTGTAAAATAAACCAATCTTGGAAGACTTGGACTGGTATGTCTATATTAGAGACATGTTTGTTCCATTTCATTCATTAGAGAGCATATAAAAAGGATTGGCCATTAAGCTGCTTGGTTCACCAATAATGGTACCTCCAAAGCAAGGTATTTTTCATCTTGATTTGTTACAAGTAAATGATACCAAAAGTTTCCCATTTGACCTAGGAGGGAGGTGACTATAAATTTATATATAATATTATATATATTAGAGTATATTTCATGATTTTTTCTAAGTGCCTATGTACACATTTGTTTAGTAACTTTGCTATTTTTTATTTTCTCTAAGTGCCTGCATGTACTTGCATTTGTTTATTTTGTTCTTGTTGTCCTTTTTACTTCAAGAAGAGTTATATAAAGGTTGAAAGCTAGTTTTCAACTTTAGATCAATATGTTGAACCAAATAGGAGACTCCATGCCCAATGGATCAAAAAAGGAAACTAGTTTGGGTTCTCAAGCATAACAGGCATGATTCCCTATGAGTCACTAAAGATGTTGGATAATTTTGGTCCATATACCAAGATTCTACCTAGATAGATAAGATGAGCAGATTTTATAACCCAAATGATCAAATGAATTGAGCAAGTGAAGAAGATGGACTAGAGGTTATTCATGCCTTGAACATTATCTACAAATTTAGTGACTTGATGAGTTGTCTATCCCAAGTTATAAGCATTCAAATTTTAACAAGCAAAATGGGATGTGCATGGGGACATCAAGTTAAAGCTATGAAAAATAGACATTTTAATTCAAATCTTATAAGTATGAACACATGGATGACAAGTGGAAATATCTTAGGTTCCTATACAAAGATCTAATGACACTTGATGATTAACAAATCTAGTAGATCCAAGCTAATCAATAGTGCATGATCAATTGTACCAAAGCAGATCAATGTTGAGATCAAAGTCAAAAGGTTAGTAATTCTAAAGAAAAGTCAAAAAATGCCAAGTGTCATAACTATGACAACTACCAGGTAAATGAATGGTACATGTTTGATCTATGTAAAGGAAGATCAATAGTGTGCATAAGGTCAAAGAGTCAATCAAACTCAGGATGAATGTGAAGCTTCCATGTGGTGAAAGTATAAGAACTAGCCAAGACTAATTATGGCACCCAAAAAATGAATGAGGAGATAATAGATGGTAAAAATGTGAGAAGCACAAATCAAGATTAATGGTCAATATTTAAAGTCAAATCCAAGAGTTTTCAAATAGAGGTCAAACATGGTTCAGGTCAAACCAAGAGTAAGTACTTCAAAGAGATATGTCACTATTAGAGCTCAATTTAATGTTATAAGAAAACATAACCATATAATTAGGGGTTGTTAATGATAAAGTTCCAATGCCATTGAAGCTCAGTATGAACCTCTGGTTCAAATATTTGTAACATTTAGGGTCCATATTTTGGGGTTTCAATATTATTCTATGAATGTGTTCACTATTTCTTTAAAGAATATTTGTGCATGATGAGTTCTTGGCTTCCACAAGGTTTAAAGGTAGAATAGGTTTATTTAAACCTAATATAGTTCAAGATAGGATTATACAACCTATAAGTTTTCATCAATATTATAGCTATATGAAAACCAATAAATGAGATTGGTTTCCAATCTATAATAAGACCTATGCTCAGATATAAAAATGGGGACAAACATGTGATTATGGATAAATGTCTCATCTATCGACATGGTCACATCCTTGATAAATAGCTACATATAGCTACTCAAAACAAACATAATCATGGCTATTCAAACTTTAAATATATGAGGATTTGGTCCTCATGAGCAAGTCAAGTGGAAGATGGAAAAGAGTCCCAAGATGGAGATCTAATAGTTAGAACATTCATTTCTATTTTAGAGCCTTTAAAGATTTTATCTAATAATAGGATCATGACTCATTATCTAAAAAATATATTCTTGTCTTATAGTGCATTTCTCAACCAATGAGAAGAGCTTGAAGACTAATTGGAGAAAATGTAGGTTAACTTGTTGATGAAGGGCTAGTCCAAATTGGATTAAGTGTGGTGGAGCATTCATTAAAAGGTGTCAGCTCATTGATTATTCTTGGTTAACATGTTCTCTCTTCTCTCTTGTCCCTTTCTATATTACCCATTCTTTCCCATTTATAATCTCTCTCTATCAGATTCTAGACTCTCACAAGGACTCTTTGATATTGAAGAGCAAGGGACTCTCTAAGATATTACAAAATATGCTCATCCTAATTAGGCTAAACCTTGTAAAGCATTTGTAATAACTACCTCTTGATGCAATAATAGATTTTAGTTACCTATATCTTGACTTGGATCAATGTTTAGTGAGTTATGCATGATGGCCTTATGAAGGAGATTATTCCATATCCATTGTCCTCCTTCCTTACCTCTTCTAAGGTATATTCAAGTTATTTGTAGGTCTAGATTAGTGTTTTTATTGAACCTAGTCCATGAAACACTTATGCAATCAACTAGTTTGTGAGGTTGTGTGAGCTAGCATTATCTTCTATAGATCTAGTGCCAGTTTAAGCTTATGGGAGTTTCTCATTTAAATTTGGTGCATCACCTTTTAGCCTTATTAGGTTCCTTTTTCCCCTTTCTAACCCTTTTCCCTATGATAACATTATTTTAGGTGATCCATCAGGAGGAATTCAAACTTTTTTGGAGGTTTAACCCCACCATAGGATACACATAGCCTGGGGATATTCCCATATTATGATTGAGAGTGGGGGAGCTTGAATAAATCCTCCACAAGGATGTAATCTCACACCATAACATGTCTAATGGGACCAATGCTCTGAGGATAGTACTACTTGGGAGGATTATGATGAGTTTTACAATCAATTTTCACATTTATTTTCTTTATTAGATACTATTATACTATGTTATTTTTATGATAAATAATATTATTAATTCATAACTTATGTTTGAATAAGAGTCATCTAGGATGATGAATAGCTTTAGGGGGGAATGATATTACATCTTAATTCTTTGCTAAGTAAACTACTTGATTATCTTTGGATATTTATAATTGACAAATTTGATTTGGTTATTTTTAATTAAGCTTTAAGATATATCTAATTATGGGCCAGTTGGATATTACTTAGGTTACATGCTTACATTACTATGAGTTAGTTGTAGTGTATATGTTTACATTATAATCATGTTGATTTGTTATTTTAGATATATTTTATAATGTATGTATATCATGATATTATGGTCTAACTACCTATTTGTTGTGAGGTTGACACATGAGAACTCATCCCTCAGAGTATGATGGAGGGAGAACAGATGGAGATGTTAGAGGATGACAAAGAAATCAGCTAGATCCCTACACACCACATTAGCTAGCTCATGTTAGATGCATAATGGAATGTTAGTGTGTTTGATGTTATTTGCATTAGATAATCATTTATACATGGTTTATAGCATAATTTAATAGTTTTATGGATTTCATCTTATATTATTTGTATGTGTGACCATTAATATTTTTATAGATGCGATTTTGGTAATTAGAGAAAATTTGGATTTATAGATTTATGAATTAATCATTAAATCACCATGAAATTAAAGTGTTAATTTAATTAACAAATATGTGGATTCTTGAAAATAGAAGTAAAATGAATAAAATATAATAATTTCCAATTAAGAGTTAAAAATAGGAAAAGAAAAGAAAATTAAAAAATAACAGTCAATGAAGAGAAATGGAAGATTTAAATATAGGAAAAATAAAAAATAAATATATTAATAAAAAAATAAAAACACCAAAATAAAGAGAAAACTCTCAAAGGAAGAAAAGACACACCATGTTTTATGAAGGAGATTTTGGAGAAAAGATATATTCATAAGATACCCAGGTAAAAAGGGGGAAAAAGGCACAATTTTTATACAAGAGAAGGAAATTTAGAGGAGAAGAAGGCAGAGTGAAGTATGGAAGTAAAAGGAGAAATTCTAGATTTGCATCTTAAGGAATAATTGATCAAATTTATAGGTTGGTTATGTAGTTAATTTTTGTGCACTTATGTTGAATATTGTGAAAACTGTGAGTTAATAGTTGAATGCACTATGTTGAGTGTTGAATTTGATTATCTATATAAAACTATACTTATATCAATCTACATTCAATCTATTTATTTATGACCTTTATGTCAGTTAAACTAGATTATAATAGTGAACCATATGTAACTGAATATATTAAATACATAGTATCAAGATTACTCATGTAGTTAACATCCCTAGTAATCGAAATTAATCCATGGATGGTCAAACTCACTATTTTCTCAATCAACTTAGTGATTCAACAATGAAACAATTATAAAATTTACATGTATTAACTACTACTAATAATTATTAACTAAAATGAATAGAAAAATATATGTACTAAGCATTCTAAATATGGCTAGTATCTACTATGCAACTTCAAACCATATATATTTATAGAGGCATTGATCTGCATACTTACATATGAATAACTTGCATTAAAATAAATATATTTATATGTCTATTTACATTCAACAATCAAGTTGATTTGTATTGAGCTACATTTACATAGAGGCATATACTTTTGT